>JACWFT010000014.1:0-34531 GCA_019775415.1 Penicillium sp. VS I D KN
AATTCACCACTCTTCTTTCCAAAACCAAGGATGTTAGTATTCACCTAGTCTTCAGCATCTACAATAAGCTCTTTAATCATCTTGAAAAGTCAATGAGTGCGCTAAGACGGAAGAAAGTTGCTTGGAAGCAGCTTATGCTTTCTTCTCTCGAGGCCGCAAAGAGGAAGCTTTTAACTTATTATAGTATGACGGATACAATTAATGGTAATCTTTATGCAATTGGCACGATACTTTCACCGCAACAAAAGCTTCAATTCTTTAAAGGAAAGGACTGGGATGATCTAGATAACGACTGGCGTGCAATCTACCGAGCAAGTCTTAAGGATTATTTTCAGTCCTATAAGCGACGCCATACCGATACACAATCAATATCTAAAGCTCGATCACCTATAGTCGCTATCTCGGAGCTTGAGATGGAGTGTGGAGCGGAAGAGTCCCAGCCCTTAGCATCTACTGAATTTGATGAGCTTAAGGAGTATCTTAATAGTGGTAAGTTAATAATATCTTACTTATGGAGTCTTTACTAACCTATATTCTAGGCATTATACGAACTCCTGTCTGCATGTTCTGGAAAGATCACCAGCATCAATTTCCAGCTCTTGCAAACCTTACACGCGACGTGCTTTCGGTTCCTGCAACAGGGGCAGGTGTAGAGCGCCTCTTCAACTCTGCCCGGGATGTCTGTCACTACCGGAGAGGCTCGCTAAAGCCATCAACAATTCAAGATCTAATGATATTCATGTGTACATCAAAGTTTGAGATTGAAGAAGGTCAACGAGCTCTAATAAACGAATATCTCTTACATAAAGAGGTACAGGCCAACCAGGAGGCAAAAGAGCTTAATACTCCATACCTTGAGCCTATTAGTGATAATGAGGAGATTGATGATGCGGAACTGGTTATTGATACTACGCAAATTACAGTTATCACAGCTCAATCACAACAACAACAACCCTCGTCAATAGGGCCAGAAAATGGAGAGCATGAAGAAGAGGGCGAGCCTGACTTACCAAACACACAACTTCGGCATTCAGGGAGGGTTCGAAAGCGCTTAAGATTTCTAGAAGGATATGAGAGTTGATTTTATAGTATCTAGCCCTAAAAATACTATGAAATAGCATGAATTTTAACGCAATTATTTGATATTTTTAACACGCTTTCCCTAATCATGACAATCTATTCTAAAGGACCTAGCTGTATCTTAAATACCCAAAATTACAGTCAAAACTAGCATATTTTATGCAACTATAGAACTTTCTATGTTTGTCATGTTTGTCGGCCCTCGAAATATTCCGAGGGCCGCCCTCTGAGGGCAAGGTAGAGACCTGCCCGACCCGCGGGCAGGAAGAGCCCGCCCTCGGCCCGCAAAAGTGCGGGTCCGTGGGCGGCCCTCAGAGGGCGGCTCGCGGGCCGTTATGAGGTCTATAAATACATGTGCGGTAATGACCGTCCTTATATATCCTAGTCCTTCCTATGTTGAGATGGGATCCTGTCCCATCATGGGATGGGACTCCCATCCTATGATCCTACCTTAGGATGGGATGTCACGTGTTGCTAACCGTTCCGTTGTGATTAGAGTATTCGTTGTGACGGCGAGTAGCAGGCCAGAAATGGTCTTAGGCGGTGAGTCTCGGGATCCTGTGCGTGTAGTTGCATATATACAGGATAATGTCTGGCGGACCGTCTTGGGTCGTTCTGCCGCCTGACCGCTCACCCTTGATCAGTGAGCACCGGTGGCTGCTCACGTGATTATTGTTGTTGTAACTTCCCTCAGGAATCGGTTGGCCCTCAGCTTCTTTTATGAGGGTCAGACCAAGTGGGTCCGTAACACTGGGCTGATGAACTTCCGGATGATTGGTATTTTGAAGTTAGCCCGAATGGATGACCCTCAGACGAAATCGGACTTCGTTGGCTTCAAAAGGTCTTTCTTCCCTCAACTTTTCCAAGGATGAAGGGGAATATCGACTTTTGGTTCTTGATGGTCATGGAAGTCATTTAACTCCAAAATTTGATGAAATTTGCCATCAAAACGACGTGATTCCAATTTGTATGCCACCGCACTCTTCTCATCTTTTACAACCTCTTGATGTGGGTTGTTTTGCGGTTTTGAAGCGTGCGTATGGTCAAATTGTCGAAAATCTTATGCGGAATGGAGTGAACCATATCGAAAAGTTAGACTTTCTTAACGCCTTTCCAACCGCTCGAATCGAAGCTTTCAGAGCAGAAACTATTAGGAATAGCTTCTCGGCAACTGGCCTAGTCCCGTACGATCCAAATCGCTGTGATTTCGAAGCTCAATATTCGACTCTACACCTACACCACCACCTTCTCGAGGAAGCCAAAGCAGCGCGTGGGAACCAAAAACACTATTAAATTCAAAACAACTCCAGAAACAAGCTTCTTCAATTAAAAAGCTCTTAAAACGCTCTAAGAGCCCACCAAATATCGTGAAAACCGGTCTAGAACAGGTATACAAAGGGTTCCAATAGAGCTACAAAAGAACGCTTTTCTTGAGCATGAAACAAGCTTTTACGTGCTGGGATAGAGAAAAAGAAGAAGAAAAGGGCAAGGTCAAATCAACAGATAGCTCATCCAGAGGGTCTTTCTGTGGCAGAGCTTAAAGAATTAGCTAAAAATCAGCATATTCAACCTCTAGATGGTGAGCCAACCAGTCAAAGTCAAGCACAAAGAACCACGACGTCGGGCTCCACCAAAGTGCTCTAAATGTGGGATTTTAGGGCATAAGATAACGCATTGCCCAAATTTAGCTAGATAGCTTATATATTCAATATTATGTGGTTATGGTTGAATTATTCTACTTTAATTATAATATTTTGGTTAGGGTGGCCAACTCGCTTGGGAATTACGTTACATCATAACCACTTACGTCACAACAATTTAACTAACTACACCATAACTACTTACGTCATGACTACTTACATCATAAGGTCCGCACAGCCCTTCCCACGTTTAGAAGCATTCAAGGGTTGTTTTAAGGACGTCGGGTACCTAAGTGCAGACGGCCAATCTTCCACGATGATTTTATACTACATGCTCTCACTCTGGTATCGGGTTTTCCACGGCTTTCTCTTTGCTTACCGTCAATTCTTCGTTCATCCCCCATATCCAATAACATACTGGACTGGAAGGACAGTCATCGTCACTGGTGGAACGAGCGGATTGGGCTTGGAAGCAGCTTGCCACTTTGTGCGCCTGGGTGCGGAACAAGTCATCATAGCTGCCAGACATCCGGACAGAGCCGAACAGGCCATTGATTATGTTTCCAGAACTGTCGGAAGACGTGATTGTGTCGCTTTGTGGCCCTTGGATTTATCCTCCTACGAGTCAGTTATGGCATTCGCGCGAAAAGCCCAGGATGGAGTAAATCGGATAGATGCGGTAGTAATGAGCGCAGCAATGGCCTCTCCGACTTTCCGAATGGCTGAGAGGGACGAAGCGACCATCACAGTAAACGTTGTAAATACGTTCCTGCTGGCCTTCTTGCTGGCCCCGAAGCTCAAAGAAACTGCGGAACGTCACCGAACCCGACCTCATATATCGTTCGTGGGAAGCGAAATCATGTTTCAAACATCCTTCCCCGAGGCGGACGCGCCGTATCTGCTCGACGAACTGAATAACAAGAACAGAGCGCAGATGTGGACGCGATACCATGTTAGTAAGTTTATGGTGGCGATGGTTTGTCGAGAGGTATTTGCCCGGCACCAGGAGCATTATCCCCTTGTGATCAACTACTTGAACCCTGGTCTCTGCCGCTCGAACCTGTTGCGGGATTTGCCCGCTGCAACAAAACTTATCCAACTTACCCTTGCTCGGTCGGGAGAGGAAGGCGGAAGGCTTCTCGTACACGCGGCATCCGCAGGAAAATCCTCGCATGGCCAGTATCTGAGTGATGCTAAAATAGAGGATCCGCCGGAGTTGCTCCTGACCAAAAGAGGCGTGGCGATCCAACGAAGGCTCTGGAACGAGTTATCGGAAAGACTCGAATCGATTCAGCCGGGCGTTATGAGAAATCTCTGAACCTGTACTATCTGATTACATTGCCATTTGCCACCATTACCTTTGCGCACACAAACGGAAAATCATGTCACACTATTTCGGGGCCCTTCCGGATTTGTGTGACATCTGTGGCTGGAAGTACGGAAGCAAAAAAGGACCGACGAGTTATCGAAATTTTCAAAATCACCTGGAGGTACAATGGAGAATTCTGTTTTCTGCTGTGTCCGACCCCACAGTAGTCGCCTTCCGCCATGTCTAGTGGGTGGCTTTGGAGGCTCCGCTTTATAGTTTCCGCAAGCCCTATAATCAATGACGAAAATTTTTGCTACGGACAACTTGGTGTCCGCGAAGGTGTTTGTTGCTTTCTTCATGCTGGAGTGAGTCGTAGGAAGGGCATCCGCAGACATGTCTTGTCGGCTCCGTTATCTCGGGTTGTTGGCAGGCGACTATGGGTTGGTGGCAATTAAGGTTTTTCCGTTTTGCTTAACTATGGAGAAAAAGTGGGGCGCTTGAGTGCATCCCATTTAGAGATAACGGTCGGACAACGATATAAATTTCAGTAGTCCTAAACTAGTACCTAGTAAATCCATCTTCCATTTTTAGGGCCGTCAACTTAGAAATAAGGGTTGTTGCAGGGATATAAAATTTAATTGATAATTTTGATGGGGTGGACTTGGGCTAGATGTACAGTTCTAACCGTAGTAACATAAGTTAACGTAATCGGTAAGCGAGTGGGCCATGTAAACTTCCAAAGACCTCCTTATCCAACGTATTATGCGATGCACATCCACGGCAAAGGTCACCGGTCGGTCACTGCACCTGAACTTGGATTCCGAGTCCATTGCAACGGGCCGCTAACAAGCACACGTGCTTCAATCTTCTGTGCGGACTGGTGAGCGGCGGTCGCATTAACGTTGAAGGATACCGCCGCATCTGCCTACTACTGTGACCTTCGCAACGCCAACCGACAGCGAGTATGTAAAAGTCTGGCTCTCCGCAAACTCTTCACCACCCTCTCTCTTCACCGCTCGTACTTCACCTCTCCTCGTAACGTTCTGTACCTCTAACTTCATGTCAGTGGCTTGACGGCGATCTCAGTCTACATAATTGAACTATAAATGCGCGCTCAAAAATGACATTGGTCACCGCTTCCAATGTTGAGGCAACGCGGTGGAGAGTTGAATTCGTCGCCTGGTGGGTCCAACCGGTGACCCACCGAGACCCGCATGGATTTATCGATTTAAACTGACCTCAGGAAAGAGCGGTTGTGGTGGACAATAGCTGACCACTGTTGAAGTACCCACTAGAATTCTATTTATCAGAATTTTACTTAGGCCATTAGTGTGGCCAGAATCCAGCGCTTCAGTTTACATTGCCATGGCTGCGGGCTTGGTGTGTAGAAGACGGCTGCTTCAACGGACGGCTTCAACGGACGGCTTCGACGGACTGCTTAACCGGTATTCGAATAGATGGTCAGGTCAACCATGAGGTACCACGGACCATACTTTATCTAACCGACCTTCAAGTTGGAGGCAATTTTCATCAACGGACTTCTCTCGCCGGGCTTTCGTGGAGGGGTTACAAGAGAGACAAAAGCATCAAGCAGGAACATGGCATCGCCAACTAAAGCAAAATGGCTAAAAGTAGCAACGAGAAGCGCGCACTGTTGAAACAACAATGTCGAGGGGCTCTGGCCGCCCATATTCGTGCGTCGCTAATCCTCTGGCCATGCTCACGTTCGACGCCAACTTTTTCTGCGTCCCGGTAGTCTCAATCTTTTGCGGCAGTCGTTCAGTGATAGTATCCTCAATTTCCTGGTCTGTTGCGCCTGTCTTCACATTCGACAGAAACGCAAGCGCTCCATCCGATCTTAGTGCAAATTTCATCCACTTCTTGCCCTTTGATGCCATCTGCTTTTCTACTTTGATTTAGCAGTACGTCGAACTGTTGCCATATGCCTTTTACTGTTTTTCCGAGCTTTCATCTTCGAAAGGGGCCGGCCAGTCCTCTTCGTCGCCTTCTTTGACTTCAACGGCGATGCATTGCTCTACTTCGCCGTTGAAACGGACGTGACGTTGCTCGCTAGGCCATGTCAATGAGGGGACTGTCGTCAACGTGCCATTCATTGAGTAGGTCGAGCTTTCTGTGCGATGGCAAGCGTGGTCCAGATCAAAATTGGAACTGATCAAGGCAGGCTGCGCCCAGCCCACGGCGTCCTGCGCCTCGAGAATAGCCCTTGCATGCTGGGGGCGGCTGCGTCGAGACAGCAATCGCTGGAGCATGGTTTCGGAGGCGGTTTTCTTTTTCAGGATAGGCTTTCGATCAAGGTGGAAACGAGGGGTTTTAATGCGGCCGAGTGATGGCGATACATCCAATGTTGAGCCTTCGGTCGAGCTGGATGTCTTGAGGGGACCGTAGAGCCATGTGACATCGCAATCCTTCAGCCTGTGCAAACAGTTAGTGACACTCTCGGCGAGGCGATCGATACTGTGACCCCTCACCAATCCAAGGTCTCTGGAGGGACGGTCCCGAGGTTGTGCTTTGCCTTGGCCCACGTTCGCCACGACGCGTTCTCGAGGCGCACTCCGTTGCTGTAGTCGCTCCTGCGGGCGGTTATATAGCACCAAGATGCCCAGAGATCCTCCTCGCGCCATTCGTGAGAGAGGTAGTCCACGTTTCGGCAAGGTTCTTCCTCAACGGACATGTCATCGGCGGCTGGAGTTCGACGAGACCAGGGCGGATGAGCGGAGCCTTCGGATGCACCGCACATTACATCACGCCCCCCTGGTGCCAGATGGGCCCCACTGTAGGCGTAGCATGAAGGCAAAATTGGTTCATCAATGAGAGACTGGCTGCTGAGGTTGGTCGGGGTTAAAGGCAGATCCTGGCCGGTCGGGGTGGAATTGGGGGAAGGCAGGCAGGAGAATAGCTTGAAAGCAGCGAGGCTGGGCCAATCCCGGGCCAGGTAGGCCCCTCGCATGGCCTTGGGGTCGATCGGGGTGCGGTGATCGTGAACAAAGTAACGTGGGAGAGTGGGTGCGCGCAAAGGATCTGGGGAGAATGGCTGTCGTTCGTGGGGCGCCAACACAGCCATCATTGTCCCCGACAATATAGAATCAAAGGGAGGAAACGGAACCACAGGCCATTGTATATATGTAGGGAATAATACAGGGAGAAGCAGCAGCAACAACAATCAGGGCCCTTCTCCACTCTCTTATAGCACGCTGAGCTCTACTAAGCTCGGTCTTCGGAGGCAAACTGTCGAGCATCACGAACACGTCAATATAGCAACAACCTTGGCAGCCTGATCCCGCTGCACACAGTTAAGCTCTCGGTCCCACGCCCCAGTGCTTGGATGGTTTGCATTGTGGTACGGGCGATGGCCAGGTAGAATGACTTCACACTTCACCACACGGTGCCATTGGGAATTCAGGGAGGTAGTTGGAGGGAGGGGTCCCAGCTCGATCCTACCAATACTACCGAGCATGGTACCGTATATGTGGACGACCGGATAGAGGGAATTGGTTACCGGATGGCTATCTACATACCTGGATATTTTTGCTGGCTGCCCAGAGAGACATGCGGTGCCCCACAATCGATCCTTGGTCGACAGACCGCCCTCAAGTGTTGCACGGGCCTTGTGCTCACGTGCTTTTTTGGGCTGTGTTGTCATAGACCTCGCCATATTGCTTTTTTGGGTACCCTACGGGTACCCGCGAACCCGCCAAGAACCCATGACCCGGTATATTACAGAATAACAGCCGTATTACAGGGTGTAACACATATAATATTATGTAATTTGGTATATTTTACATGTATTTTAATCATTTGGCGGGTTTTGGGTCAAGGGTCGAAACCCAACTCGCGACTTTGGCGAGGTCTAGAACTTGAGACCATAGAACAGTATGTGTAGGTGCATTTACTTTTTTCACGTGGCCCCCTTTCTCCTTTTTTCATTGCCTTCCCCTCTATTCAATTTCGCTGGGGATTTTGGGGAGTCGCCACGCGTACATTGCTTCAATGCTTCAAGTTTAAAGAGGCGATGGAGGCGGTGGGTCAATCCTTCCACGATGGCGGTACAGGCCCACTATATGATGGTTTGAACACTCGGAGAACCTAATTTATTTAGGAAGTGATTAAATTTACGCAGAATGGTAAACATTGATAAGCAGACACTTAGGTTTATCCATGAGCTGACTACATCGCATCGACTGGAATTAATACAAACCTTTGGCATTGTCGGTTTTAGATATTGATAAAGCCTAGTGAATAGGCGTCAATTCCAGTCCCGCAGATAAGTTAGTCTGCTGGCTTGGTATAAATATCGTAAGAGTAAGAGATCAAGATCAAAATGCTGGTACTACTTCCAACTTCTACAATCGGTGACTTTCCATAAATGACTTTAGACCCAACCTCCTTTCGTCACGCGTGCCGCTATTTCATCACCTGGTGCCCGTGAATGAACCGAGCGAGACCGGGAAGAACCATGGGAAGAGTGAAAGCTTGCTAATCTGGAGCCGGCTGCTCAGGTGTTATAAGCTCGGATATTATTGTGGAGTTCTTTGGGTCACAACCCCGATAGTTAGTTGCGGATCTAAACTAGGTACTCGTCCCAGCTCACCTTTTCTAGATTGATGTCATCCGGTTATCTCTCTTCTTTTCATAATATTAGCGTCTCGATTGCCACTCGTGACATGTCATTATGACGTTAGAGCCGTCATTTCGCACGCATACCACAGGAATTAGTATCAGATAGGCGGGCAAACCCAAAAAAAGCCAGTTGAAACCAGTAATAAAAGATACGCGGTTATCCGGGTGGGTCGGAACAAGCGGAAGTCAGATAACTGCTCCGGATACCCCAACAAAACACTGTCAAGTCAAGTCTGCAGCTTCAGGGCTGCAACTAAGCTAGTCCTCGCCTGTAATTCTACCTCTCGCTCAACATTGGACAGCATCCTTTCCGGTCATAGCTAGATGCGTAATGGCGGAAGACACGATGGCCTTGATATCACCCTGTGCTGTAAAGTGTAAAGGGCCGCGAGGTAAGCATGACGCAATAATATACATTAGCATATCCAGACCTCTGCAGGTATATAAACAGGTAGATTCTTTTGAAGGATAAGAGTAAGACCAGCAAAGTCTTTTTTTTCTTTCTTTTTTTTTTTTCAAAGATATCGATCACGGAACGGAAGTCCAGCCTAAGTTTACGATAATATCAAGGCGAGTTTCCTAACCGATATCATGCTTTTGACGACGGTCTCCAAACCTCTCAACATTTTGACTCGCTTCATGCAATGGTCAAGTGCCGTCATTGTGATGGGAATCACTTCGTATTTTATGAATAACTGGCCGAAAGGGGAGCATACAATTTACCAAGAAGTTATTGTATGTCAATCAGATATTCCCAAATTTTTATTCAAACGACCCGCGACACTAAACTGGTTCCAGTCAACTATGTCTGTCGCCTTTTTCTTGCCAGCATCTGCATCTCCTTTCATGCCCAACCTCTTGACAAAGTTTGTTACTCCGATTGATATAATTTTCTCATATTTGTGAGTCCACGACCCGTAGCTCATTCCGTGCCCCTAACAGAAACTGAACTGGAATAACTTAGGTGGTTGACGGCCTTCATTTTCGCCGCTCAAGATTATAACTGGAAGGACTGCGCGATCAATGCTCCGGCTGGGGCCAGCTGCGCTCTCAAGAAGGCCAATGAGTCCTTCATGTTTCTCGCCTTGTGTGTTGAGCCGTTCTCCTTGTTGATCCACCCATGGTAATCTCGAGCAGCTAACATTCCTCAGTTTTTTTACTTTCCTTGCAATATTCATCGAGCTACTCAACCTTTGGTCCTATCGCAAGGAGAATAATATTATGGAAGAAAGGGAATATGACGGTCATCATGCACGCGATGGGCCTAGCGATACCGCCGCCTAAGGCAGAGGCGTCTGGGGTTGCGACCTAGTACGACTTCATGGTCCACGTTTTGACCTCTGAACCAACACCGCATGGCCTAGGGGAGGGAGTGATAAACATCAAAATTCTGATAACATAATGAGCTGTGAGACAAGCAGCTAATAAAGTGTCCGGCTTTGATTTCGCTTTGATCAGGTTGATATAAGATGTGAGGTGCTGGGTTCTAGTGCCTATATTTAAGCTATTGTTTTTGTTGTAATTCAAAAGAACGATTATTATTTCATAGGAAAGCATGAGGCTATATATATACAGCTCGAAGCCAAGTTGGTTTTCAACCAATTTGGTTGTCCGTATAGACACATCGGGAGCCAATCCCGACGGCGCGGGTTGGTTCCTGATCTGCACTAGCTCATATCACAACAGTAACCCGAGACCAGTCAGACACAACACGTTTTAAAAGAGGGACTTGTCTCGCGACACATTTTGAAGGGAGCGCCAAGCGAGCAATGCCCAGCCAATCGCCCAGACGTAAACTGTTGCCCTAAAATCTTTGCTGGCAATACTGTTCAAGGAGCCGTACCCTATGTAGGACACGGAGAGCATCACTACTGCTTTTGAGATGGCCATGCTAATAAGGAGCAGGTGCCTAGCGGCATAAACCACCTGTCGGATATCAGTGCGGGCAATTTGGGATAAACAAAAGAATACAGTGGTATACGTACCGCCGGGACATGAACAGATTTTTCGACTTCAGACAGGGGCCAGAGTGCATGGGACTCTTTTCTTGTCTGACGTATCTCGGAGAGGAACGAGCCCTACAGAGGGAATTAGGCACACTTGGTGGGATGATTCTGGAATAAAAGCTACTGACGTCGTAAATATGCCGTAGTCGGGTTTTTGAGATGGTCCCGTTTTGCCTGAAAAGCGCAACGATGTGCCATTTCGCCACAGTAACAACCCACTATATTACATCAGCGAGAGATCCAGAGAAGCATACGCTAGGGGATTCCCATACAGCAGCTAAGTGTGTAGGTCGTCTCCGTCGTTTTACAAAATCCTGTATCTCACCAGTGTCAAGGGAATCCTGTTGCCTTTCGCTACTGCTGGCGAAGACCTCTTCAAAGGGAGTCGGGCAGAACCGGCCACGTTCGTCGTAAAAACCTCTTCCACTAAGGACCGAAAGCTATCCCAAACGTTAGGAATACTCGAGCTGGGAGTAGCGCGATGTGCAGAACGTACTATATACTTCGGCGTTTCTGCCACGTATACCCCTAGGTAGGGGTCCAGGCTGTAGATTACAGCTAGGCTAGTGGGCACGGTCAAGGAGGCATGGATCGCAAAGGTGATTATAGCTGAGGATATCATGGAGAAACCCAGATCGTGAAGCCCGATCCAAGTGTCTGCGAGGCTGATCCTTCCATCGCCATCCCTATCCCAGAAATCTATGTGCCGCTGGATAGAGCTCTATTGGCGGGCGTCAGTGGTACGCTCAGCTATAGCAACTTCTATCAGCCCAAGGCTCGAGGGAAGGCTACCTGCTTCGAAAGGCGCGGCAATAATCTGGTGCATTTTACCTCGCTATCACCATCAGATGAATCGCTTTCAAGGGTGGCGGCTGGCAAGCGCTCTCTGGTAACCGGAGCATTGTCTACGGACAACTGGAATCCCAGGTCCTTGAGAGCGGCCATGCTTCTCAGAAGCTGGAGTATTGATGGTGCAGGGACCAGATATACATGGAAGTTCACGAACTTGTTTTTCTTTTCGTAAGGAAGTTCATGTTAGGAGTGGGTATGATGTACGTATGACGTGTAATGGCTGGAATCCGTTCTGCGCAATCGTCATAGGAGAACTTCTTCGTTACCTTCAGGCGGTAGACGTCTGCTGTAGCCATACAGCTTGCAAGACTTGTTATGTACGGCGAGCTATTTCCTGTCTTCCCACGTATACCTTAGGAGCATGTGACTCCGCAGCGTATACTCTCCAAATCTAGCGCGAACTGGTACTTGGAGTAGGGCGCATAATCGATTGATTTGCCGACAGCCACGACGATTTAATGCCGGCTTCGAGCGTAGGCACTGTGTGTTCCGTCCTCATATTTTTCTTTCTCGCTTCCACGAACCCTATCAACAGCGTCGCTGCGATCGATATACATACACTCATAAGTAATAAGTCTGCTAACACCCGAGATTCCCCACCATTTATGAAATTAACCCCATTACAACCAAATATATGTTTTTCAACCAACATTTAATAAAATTACTTACCTGCTAAATGTATATTATGTAGTAAAATCAGACACTTTTTTAACCACGCACAGCCCGCACAGCGTCAATCCTACGCGACATTGACCGAATTCGGCTATCAATACTAACTTGATTTACCCATGAATCAATCAAGGCTGGCTGGAAATACCCCCAATCAACTGTCGACGTCGCCCGTACGCTATTCTACGATATCGAATGGAAAGCTCTTTTTAGAAGTGCCAAGGCGGCCCCGATTGGGTTTACATCAGGCGAGTGCGGCGGCCATTCGATAACGTAGATACCCCGATGTTGAAACTACTCGAGTTATCCATTATCTTGCTGAAAAAGCGATGCTGGAGGATATTAAGGCATCACGTCCACAGTATGCTCTATCACGTCTCCATGGCTACCGCGCAATCATAGATTGAAAGTGTTATCATTCAACACATCGGCACTAATTCCGACGTGCGGGCCGGACTCATGATGTCTATTTGCCGCTGGTTTCCCAGAATCCTCGCATCAATCTCGCAGAGAACTCCCTCAGCAGAACCCGCGTCGTTGTCGCGCCTACTTAGGGCTGCTCCGTCATCACTAGGCTGAATATTTGACAGAGGTTTTCTTCTGCATAGACCCAAAGGTAGAAGGATCCGCGGCAAAGACGATACCTTGTATAACTACTACAGATCCATTGGTCGATTCAAAGCTGATGAACAGATGATCATTTGGAAGTTGCCGACGGGGTTAAGTAAGACCACCGTTCGAGCTCTACGCAGGAAACGGATGCAACATTTATAAAAGCACCAGTGCCGTGCAACTACTCCGCATTTCTAGAATTTACACCCCTTTCCGGCGTCCAATGGGGTACGATCAGACGAGAAGTTGCCGGCGGCGGGACGAAAAGCCGCGGTTGGCCTGGAAAGCAAGACTTGTTTTTCTTCCCTGCCTTGTCCCATTCACTGTATCATGGAGTCCATCTGCCCTTTTTTGCTCCTGCCTTGAGCGTTATGCTGCAAGCCCAAATAGCGCTTTAATTTCCATGCTGAGACGCACTAATAAGTATCCAAAGATTCCTGTTTCTTCTTATAGGTCCGAGAACTTGTTGCAGAAACTAAAGACTAAGTGAATACTTTGAGGTTTTAGTCGTACAAACAACAGACTTATATGCAAAGAATAAATAGCTATAGGAAGCATACCAGATAGTCGGTTTGCCGCCACTCCTCTACATTTGAGTGCAAAATAAGGCTGGTCGTACTACGGGCAGAAGGTGTCAAAAGTGGCTTGGAGTCTCTTAGCGCGCCGAAGCATAAGAGATGTAGTGGTCGCAGAAGGCGGGCTGAGACAAAAGAACGATGCTGTGGAATGTGCAGGAAGCCAGGGCATGATGCCAGAACCTGTGAAGAAGATGTCGAGAGCTCGGAAGACGGATAGTTCATTTGGTTCTCCGGCGGTATGATCTGTTAGTCTGCTTTACTTGTCAAGAAAGCGGAGGCACAATTGATCGTCTCATTGCTTATCTGTCTTCCTCGCTTCTGACGAAAGTTACCAGACTCTTGTGTATGACTGATTATGCGACGCCCTCCTTCTACAGGATTCCCACCGATTCATTTTGGCCGGCTAAGTACTCGCGCGATCCATCAAAGTGTCATAACGCTGATCCTCGGTGCCTTGACCGGGTAAACGCGCAGAGGATTTTGGCGTAATTCGCTTGACTTGAAAGGGCCAATGAGTATTCACCGACGGAAAGAAATAAGGGAAGAACCAGTCACCGTGAGCGGAGTCAATCCGAGGATCAAGCTTCTTAGCTGCTTTCGATTTCTCATGTTTGAGTCTCGTGGCATTATGCAATTTCTGGCGGTAGCCAGCTGCACTATCCGTAGCCTTGCGAAGAACGTTGCCCATGGCGTTGCTGTCACGTGGTTAAGAAAGAGTGACACAAGTCATCTTCCAATTTTAAGACATAGAGCCAGTTTATATATCTGGCAACCCGAGATCTTTCGCAACTCTATCCCTACCAGAAATTCCTGCTCGATGGATTCACCGCTCCTATCCGTAATCATTTTGGGAGTACGAGAGGATGTGACGAGGTTCCACTTGATGCCGCACACGGTCTATAAGGCCGCATTCGGTCGGTTGATCCGTATGGTTCCGGCATGATACAAATCGTACCATGAATCCTGTCATGCGGCACATGAAACAGGAATGTCCGCGACATAGCCTCAATACATTGAATATATAGCACAATTTGGGAAGCTTAATCCGGTGCAAGCGATCGCCTATCGTGTGCCGCTCTTTTGGTTTTGTTTTCGCTGCAAACGCCGTTCGTTAATGGATATACGTATCGATGGCAGCGATGCTTTCGATAGAGATTGTGCAATGGAGAGAAGGAAAATATAAGAAGGGAACGTACAATGCCTACGCTCGAAGCCGGCATTGAATTCTCGCGGCTATCGGCAAGTTTGACAGTCACCAACTGAGAAGGTCGTGGAAGTCGAACCGTTTCACCCGTTTCACCCGTTTCACCCACGACTTGGATATCTCAAGAATATAAATATGGGGAATTTATACTATCGAAACCCTCTTCCCGCACTTAACCTTCTACCAAATATTCGATCCTGTCGAGCCAGCGCGCCCAGGTTATTGAAGACCCTAGGTGGCGGAAATCATAATAAAAGCTTCCATGAGCGTATAAACACAAGCGGATTCGGAGGCAGTGGGGTAATACCAGCGTAAAAGGAGAGTTATATTTTACTTTTCCGCGCAGACTGTTGCGTCCAGGTTGTGGACCGTGGATCCTGCTTTCGACTAAGTTTGCCCGAAACCGGGCGATGTCTACTACTATGACTGAAGAGTTCGGGTGTTCGGCGTTTCCGGCCAGAGCAAGGTTTCCCCAGAAGCTCGGCAAATGCTTGGACAGGGTACTGGGTTTGCTTGCGTTGATATGACGCGGAGCGCGGTTGTCGCTGTCTAAGCCCGTGGAAAAGTTATGGTCGTTGCTTTTACTGATCTCAGAGATTATCCATAATACAAGCAGCCATAATCGTTTACCACTATGGAACGTATGGCGTTTATCCTGGTCGCTTTGCGCAGCTTTTTCTTGAAGCACTTTCGCGTGTTGACCCATAGGCGCCTTTATACGCTACTACCCAGCTCCGGCGAGAATCAGCTTTCCGTTAAATTCCCCGCTGGGAGACGTGTGTCTCGGGGGTTAGTGACAGGTATTATCGTCGCAGTCATACTATTGTTCTGGGTCATATATGGGACTCGCCGAATGGTAGGGTCCGTGGAAAATCCCTCTCCGCATTGGATGAAGTATCCAATGTAAGTAATTGCATCTCGCTGCGAGTGGGAGTGTCACTGACAAAGAACATACAGACTGAACGGATATTTGCATGGACTCGAGTCCATCGTGACTTCTTCAAACTATATTCCAGAGTATCCCAACGTCACGAATCGGGTGTTAATGAGTTCGGCTCCATCAACAGCATCTGATCCCCTGAGCCCGCCCCAGTTGTTCCGATACCGACCTTTTTTTGACCAGATAGAGGAAACGGGTAGCAATAATGAATCAACAAACCCATGCTATCTTGACTCCGCCGGGAAAATAGAAGCTCCTGACATTTACGCCTACAGTGGAATTCCCCAGTTCCAGCCACTCCCAGCCATGGGGTCCCACAATCTTCTCCATCTCAGAGACGATATTTGTTTCGACCGATACGGTAGATACGGGCCGTATGGATTGGGTTACAGCATCGAAGAAGGCGGAGTTGGTGAAGGAATGTCGCACCGGCCAGACCCAAGGGTCGCGGACGTTTGGAAGAAGACCGGCCTCATCGACTACAGAAATATCGACTGGGGCAAGGCGCAGAACCGATGTTACGAGTCAAACCAACACCATTTTGTTACCAGTAATGGCACAGTTGGATCGGGAAAGAAGAAGAGACAAGCCGTCGTCATCCGAACTTATACCGGCTTCTTGTGGACGCAATATGCAAAGTTGAACATTCGTGCCTTGATCAGCGAAGCGGCTCTGAAATCTGGTGGTGAGTATGCGGTACATCTTCTTTTACACGTGAAGGATGATGATATTCCCATCTGGGCAGACACAGTGGCACGGCAAAGTGTGCTGGATGAGCATGTCCCAAAGGAGTTCCACTCGGTCTGCACGTTGTGGTCAGAGGCGCAAATGAGGCTGTATTACCCAGGAAATTTTGGGGTCTCTGTCGAAAACCCGTCGGGCGAGGGCATTCACAGTGTACATCGCTCAGCACATATGCCACTTCAGCACTTCGCCGTTCATCATCCTGAATATGAGCATTTCTGGAATTGGGAGCTGGATATACGTTATATCGGTTCCTACTATGAACTCTTTTCCAGGCTCGGGGACTGGGCGGCAAGGCAGCCGCGTACTGGGGCCTGGGAGCGATCAGCCCGGTACTATATCCCCGCGCTTCATGGTTCATGGGATGTCTTCACCGAAAACGTTCAACGCAATCTGCAGACCAGTGGACGCCAACCCATTTTGGGGCCCGTTAAGTTTGCCAGACAGCAGCCGGTCAACCGGGTCATGGAAGACTACGTCCCCGAATCGTGCAAGGATTATGCAAACTTGTCATTGTGCGGTGTCGACGAACCAGCTGACTTGATCACGCTTAATCCTCTGTTTGATGTTGAGGACAGTGGCTGGGTTTTCAGCAAAGACGTCACCGGGTACGACGTGAGATCTTCGCTGCCACCCCGGCGGTCGACCCTCGTGGCAGCGAGCCGGCTTAGTTGGCGCCTACTCAATATCATGCATCAGGAGACATGGAAAATGCGTCACAGCATGTTCACCGAGATGTTTCCGCCATCGGTAGCGCTGCATTATGGTCTCAAATCAATGTTTGCCCCACATCCTGTTTATTTGGAGCGATCGTGGCCTCTAGAAACCGTCGACCGCGAGTTCAATGGTGGCAAGGATCGCACAGCCGGTGGGCCAGGGAGCCCTTTTGCCCTTGCTAATGAGCACAACTTCAAGGGCTCGACCTGGTATTATCACGCGGAGTTTGCAGGGCGACTATGGCGCCGATGGTTGAGTGAAAGGAAGGAGGACGACGTAGAGAAAAAGAGTGCTGATAATGAAAGCCCACCACGGCATTGTTTACGGAGCATGCTGTTTCACCCTATTAAATGGGAATAACAGTCAGAAGGCGGACATTCAATAGGCGAATCATTATGATGCATATGGGAACAGATCTGTGGAGCCGACCGCCGACCGCATACTCTGCCCTCTGGACTCTCGCCTGTTGAAATAAACAGTGCTTTTTAGTTTAAGCCGGCTACTTCTTCCCACTCCCCTTTTAGTCTACTTGCAATCGTCGCAATTAGCGGTGTGAAAGAACAGTTTCTGTCCATTTCTCTTAGAGAATCGTCTCGAAGAAAACGAAATATATATGCCCTGAGAACGACTAAAAACAGCCTCAGAGAATACCTTCAATTTCTATGTCCATCCTCTTCAATCTGATCTCCCCTTCTTTTCTCAGCAAACTTCACGTTGTGACAAGAGCGTCAGCATAGATGCTAGACCGCTATACCAGCTACTGCAAAGCTATTTTGGATTACTAGCCTCCCCTAAGTCGATCGATGGCCCTACAAACAACAAGCGGGGCTTAAATTCCCTTTAAGGGGACCGCGCTGTCCTTCCGACCACCGGGAAGCGTGGGTTCCTTGATCGTGTTTTCGCTTTTAGGACAAGGGACTATAGAAACTCAGAAGACCCTGTAGGGCCCAAGCTAATGGACGGGCTGCTATGGACTCATACATAGGGCCATATTACGGTCTCATGTATTCGTGTTCGAGTGCACTGGCCGCACTAATTCTATGACGGGAGTCGATGATAAGGATTTTGTCTAATAGGTCAATGACTGCAGGATATGAGACCGGTCCTTCACTTATGCGGGTATGTCGTGGACTTACCCTGCGGATCCACTTCGCCGAATATCTCACCCTGATATACAAAGAATAATGGTACTAATTGTGGCATATAAGTATATTTATGAATTGTGTTGATATTTTCAAAATTTATAACTTGACTTCAAAAGACTTAAACCCCCGTATTTTCTGAAATCTTGATAACCTGCTACTGCGTGTATAACTCAACCAGCATTTAAGAATAGTAATGTTTTATAGGAATCGTAATTTACCGAGGAACAGACTATTTCCAAAAGCAACGCTTATAGGATCTCCATCTCTATGCCTTACTACAGTTCCCGAATTATCCTCAACAGACCCTGCCTCACTCAACTAAGGGAGGTCGAGCATCAATTCAAATCGTCCTCGCGCGAGGGAAGAGATCGCGATGACCTATCTGCATTCGGCTCTAGCGATTATTTTGATTTTTCCGTATCAGCCAGACCTTATTTAGGCTGGTCATGCCCCGTGGTGGAACGTTTTTCATTATTTGGTTTAAGCCATGACAATCTTGCTCATAAACATTTCACTTAGATCTTGAAACCTCGCTATCCAAACAGCAGAAGGGTCAAGGTTCCACCAGCGGCTTGAACGCTGGCCAATTGCCTGGCTCGTCGGAAACCGCGAATTCCGAGGCTGTTCGTACCGGGGCCAAGAAAGCATTGCAGTGGCTATATTGCCTTGGAAACTCAGAAGTCTCTGCGCGCCGGGCTTTCGAAATCTGCAACAATTGCAATTCGTCGTATTGCGCCAACTGGTTTTGATCTAGACGAGTTTAGCCCCGTGAACACAATAACGCAAGTGCATCTTCCATCAGTACCAACCGGCCAATTTCATCAGCAACATCAATGCAAGGACAATGTCCTATACTTAAGTCGCTGGTACGAGAGACTTCGGCTACGACCGCCAGCACTAGCATCGATGCACAATTCCCGGAACAAGGAGCCACAGAAGGGTTTGACCTTCCTCAACAGCCCTCTTTCGGCATCTTGAGGGATGAATAGACGTGTTAGATTATATTCCTGATCCATACCAAATTCTTGATGAGGTACTGCTTTCATTGGCGGGACCGGATGAGGAGGTTATCTAGACATTGTTGCTTATTCAATTGTCGCTCTAAATTCCTTCGTTGCTAGCGGCGCAGGCGTTTTTGCTATGTGGTTGGAGAGCCGACACCGGAAATGCGGTATTCCAAACCGTAGTGTTCGTGGAGACGACACGTACTGGCTCTTCCCCTGCCTCGATCCTTCTATTCCCTTTTAATCCTCCACCGCAACCAATGCCTTAAGCTCACCAGCCAGCCTCCCTACTGAAACCGACTCGCTCTACTGAAAAGGTTGTTAGTAGCCATGATGGTTAGTGTGGAAGTAGTGCCCGGACGAATCAGGGACCTGTAGGTTGGCGTGCCTCGGGAGCCAAGATCGGTGCTACACCGCCTGCCAATCAGTCGTGTAATGTCTGACCAGCAGGTTTGGAGGACCCGGTAAAGCAAGCGGATTCTTGCCATCCACGAAGGCATCCTTCTTGTTATAAACAACCGAATAGCGCTCGAATGACTCTCCGCGAGGAAACCAATTTTAGGAGCCAGGGGTAAGTTATGAGCGCGAAATTGAGACCAAGGTCTATTCAAGGGGCCAAAAACGGAATGAAAAAGGCGTTCGGACCTGGAAGCAGGGATCTGCAAAGGCAGGTGCATGAACAGGTCGCTGGATCGCTTGAAAAACTCCGCACTCACTTCGAATCACTGTTCGGTGATGTTATTTGATGTTATCTAATCGGCCTTATTATGATTGTGGCAGCTAAGTGCGTATATCTACCACTATCCAACCGCCGTAGTGCCCCGCTTGTCGGCTACCATGTTTTTTTCTCCTGCGATTTAAATAAGTCCCGCTTTAAGCTGATATCACCATTCCTGCACACTCCTCTAATATTCGCTCTGCGAGTTAGGAAGTTGCGCCCTCTTCAAATTCCACTTATTCTCCCTTGTTATAACGGTCGGAACCCTTTTACTGCTCGAGCTGGAAAAGCACTTAAAGTCTATAACAAGTCCCACCGGCTTTCCACCCGTTTCGTGACCGGGCATTAGTCATGCTGGTTGCTTCACTTATTGGTCTGTCTTATTTAACATGCTCTCCACGAGTACTTATCAGAATCTACTTTGGTTTCCAAACCCGCATATTCTGCCAGCGGAAAGGAAACACCAGTCATTCCAGACCATACCTTTAGCGGGTTTATAGACGGTGTTGGAGAATATATTATGGTCCTCGTAAAGGGCCAACGAGCTGTCGTTCGATGGGCCGTTTTCGACGAGAAATGTCCAGCTTGTAGACATGGGTTGGCATTGCGGTGAAAATATTCGGTTCATTAGACTCAATCGTATGTTACCTCACAAGCGGCCCCTCGTGCAAAATAAATCTCCAATTATGTATTAGGCTATGGCGGTGGCATGAGTGTGCGAGAATCGAAACAAAAGCTGCCGATAGTTTCCATCTTTTGGCCAGGGCTGAGATCAGGGGGAGCTCGGGCGAACGTAAGTGGAGCGAGGATCAAGGTTGACCCTAGCACTAGGGTGGTGGATTGCCATTCAACGGTGATCTGTTACATACAGGGCTATTGTCTATATGTTATGTTACAGCTGCTTTTAGAATGGCAAGGATTTAATCTTGACTGGCGTAGGCTTTTAAGAGCGATCTTCTCGTAACAGGTGCTATACCTTGCACCAAATCAGTTAGATGTGCCCTGATAGGTCCCTCTTTATCCGGGTAAATTAACCGTGGTTGATTATTCGTCTGCTTCCTTTATCCGCTTTTAGGCCCTTCCCGAGTTCATAATCTTTCCCACCTAAGTGAGCACCATGTCGGCTCATCGTACCTATCACTTTTGTAGGTAGATCCTGGCATGCGCATCTCAATCCTTCATCAATCCTTATTCACGCGTTGATACGCAATCCTGAGGTCTGCTATAGTAAAAGTCACATGCACCTAAGGAAGCTTGCGGAGGACTTACGGAGAACAACGAAGGGAGTATTAGCTTACTCTAAAGCCAATCACGTACTGTATCTAGTCGTTTACACTACGCGAGAGCGTCATGTTTCAAACATAATATGAAACTTCTCAAACTCATGGCCTAATGACGTTGCCGATCTACAGGCCGCGCACACATCCCGTGTGGCCAAGATGGTGTACGCACGCATGATGAGCCAGCAGCAACGGATCACGGCGGGTCGTCAGGCGGGATTCTGGAACAGCAGCGTGCATTGGCATGATCTTTTATGGTTTGACACCCAGGACGTCCCGAGCGGCGTGTTTGGTAAGCGGCTCCAGCCCCGGTGGAAGGACGAGGGTGACGAGGCGGGATTAACGCCAGCATTTAGTCCAACATGACCGAGGCAATGCAGCGAGTGACGGGCGACCCCGCGACGCGATTCCGCGGCGTATAGGGCGCCGCTATCCAGGCGATTTAATTCGGACATCCGGGTGGTTGCGGTTATGCCCACCGGAGGGGGGGGAACATGTTATTTATGTTACCCGCAGGGGTGGGCCAACGGGGTGGATTGACGGTCGTCGTGGTGCCGTTGTGTTGATGATGCCCGAAGCGGTATTCAGGGACGGTTTCCAGATGCTTTTAAACCGACAGCGCGAACAGATGCGGTTAGACCGGATTGTCATTGATGAATGCCATGTCATGTTAAACACAGCCGAGACGTTTCTGCCACAATTGCAGCAATTAGGTCGAATGCATCTGTTGGTACGCGCGGATGGTGTTTTTGACCGCCACTTTGCCCCTATGCGTGGAGAGCCGGTTGTTCAGGCGAATGCAAGTTGGACGGGACGCCATCAATATGTATCACGCGCGTACCAGCCATCCGAAGGTGGCATACCGAGTATACCGGCCCGTGATTGCATCGAAACGTCGATCCCAGACGCAATGGTTGGAAGGTTCTGTTGTGCAACGGTTTATTCGTGCACGTGTGCAGCGTGCCTGGGCCGGTCGAGTGATTGTGTATGGCGGCACCAAGAGGTAGCGACCCAGGCCGCGGAGATGTTTTTGGATGTGCCGCAGTTTATAGCAACCAGGCTGAGAAGTTGGGCATTTTGGAGCAGTTCTGGACTGCGGTAAATGGCCACCAGTGTGTCGGGTATGGGTGCGGAAATCCCGGATATTCAATGTATTATTCATATTGGGGTTCCCCGGTCATTGCTAGAGTACGCACAGGAAAGTGGCCATGCCACTTTACTTCCCTATGCAGTTTTTTGAGTGGTTTTACCGAAGCCTGACCGCTCAGCGCAATTCAGTATCGCCTTACCATCAAAGTGATCCTGAGGGGGAATGTTGTGATATGAGGCTGGTGTAGATCAGGAACAAAGCCGTACCACCGGAAATAATCCCCGCAGTATCTATACAAAGAACCAAGTTGATTGGAAATCAACTTGATGCTCTCAATGGATATATATAGCCTCAAGTATTCCCTTTAAACAAGAACTAATTCATATGATGGACTACAACAAGACTCTACCGCAGAGGATGAAATGGCCAGCGTGAATTTAGGTCGCAGGGCGGCGGCTTCTTACTTACTGATCCTCTCCCACTCAATGTTGGCCGTAACGACGGGAATTTATTTTGGACCTTGGAATCCGGGAACTCATTTATTCGCCCGGAGAGTGGTTTACTTCCCAAAGGATGCCGCTCCTGGTGGGGTTGGGACAGTCTCGAGGATCACCAAGACACATTATTAGTACCGCCTTTCCGACCGTCAGCAAACATCCACTAGGCTGCCTCTCTCCCTGCATGGTACGTATACATTCCCCAATTAAGGAAAAGATCCAGCGATGTAGTATAGGTCTAAGATGGTGCAATTCTCACCGATTAGTGATGACACCGACCTTACTGTGAACTAGACCTAGGCTTGGTTACAGGAGTGGACGCGGCTTCCAGCAACTGGTAAGATATCTGTCAAGTCCTGAATGATTGAAACTTATGATATAGACATTGGCTTTCCTAATTTGGGGGAGATTTAAGAATAAGGTTTTAGCAAGAATATTAGAACATTCCCTTACATATTTGTTGTCACGAACCTCCATTGACGGATCTGCGCAGATGCGCAACTGGGGACCCCTGTCCTGCTGGGCCATACCCGTGACCTCGCTTAGCATAGCAGTGATAGCACAAAGGATAAATAGCCTCGCAGGTCGGTCGAGATATGACCAGCGACTTGACTGAATACACTAGTACCTCCTGGTGCTATCGCATGACTGTCATCAGAGGTCTTCACTCGTATTCCTACCAATCTCGCAGGACACTGTGGTAGTCCAAACAACTACCCAGGAAACGCCTTTTCCCCTGAATCAGAAGCACTGACACTCTATAGCCTATTAATGCACTTCGTACAAAACTCCAACTTTTCTACCAAAAAAACCCGAAACTATTGAACCTAATAAAGGTAAAATTATTAATGTTAAATACAATAGAGACGCGATGATCGTTGCGAGTGATTTTAACAGCTTCATACGTAAGTCCCCGTGACATAACTAGGGCAGCCGCTCCACTATCTCTGGAAACATATCCGAGACATTCGTCCATCGGCTTCATTCCTCTGCGACCTCGCTCACACTTCCACCAGACTAGGCCCCTTGGTGGTAAAGTTAGAGTAGAAAGCAATGCTTATACTGGCCCTCGGGCATAATGTCCGAAAGGCAGCAGTCTTCGGAAAGACTAATAAGCCTGAGCGGAATCTCCAAATGTGTACTGCTGAACCTCTTCCTGGAAAGGGATACCGCGTCCCTTTTCCCTCAATGGGCGATAGCGCTTTGTGCGTAAGACCCCTTTAGAAGAATCCGTCGGTCGTGTCACTGGCGACCAGAAATATGATACACACGAGCCATAGAGCCAAGCGAAATTGCTGCTCTTTTCCCTAAGGAACAATCAGTTTGCTTATTTCCACAAGTTGCTGTTTGCGGGGATGGCAGCGGCAAGGCATCATCGGATGCAACATAATAACAGTCTCGCAGGACAGGTACGTGACCAACCGTTGACACTTGTGTACCATGCACGCCAAGGCCATTTTAGAACCGAGCGATATTGCGATCCTGTGTCTGTTGCGGAAGGCAACCTTTTTGGTGGCAAAGATATCCTCGTCATTCCACCCGTAGGAGATAATCACCATTTAGGCCCGGCTCTTTCTCACGGGCGAAATCATCTGGGGGCCTCTTTAGGGTAGGTCTAGGCTGACCGAGCGCATGCCATCCCAACGTACAAGTTGCCGGTTCTTTGGCTACACGTGATATGAGGGTGACTGGAGGTTGATAGTCGGTCGTTCAGGCTTGGAACTATTTCAGGAAAACAACAAGAAAATATGATCGCTCAGGAAGGATAGCAGGAGATTACGACCGACCATTCCACCGGGGTTCGTGCTCGTGGCTCCACATCGCCGGGTCGTTATGACGCTCCGTCCCTAGTGGGATGTGAAGCTATTACGTCACCATTGTGTGCCGCTCGTTTCCGGCGGACCCACCGGCAGACCTTCGGAATGTGTACAGGCTAAGCTTTCCGGAGTCATGAGACTCTCTCAGAGGTTATAAAACCCGATCATTGCCAAACCACCGGGACAACGGCGGGCCGAAGGTTTGTCCAAAACAGAGCGACAAGACAGCAACTCCAACCGGTGGTTTAGGAAAACAACGTGCCCTGGAAAACCAGTGTGTCAGCAATGCCTTCAGCAGAAAATGGCTTTATCAAAGGCCACGGAAGGTCAGTCCTCTCTGCCGTCCTTTATTTCTTGTTCTGTGGCCCGTACTCATATCTGCTCAGCAATGGTGGGTTTCGGAAATATCAGTTCAAACGCCTGGGGCAGGCTCTTGTCCTCATGCTCCATACTTGGAGCGTGATGATCGCATGGGCCATGTTCGCCTCGCTCTGGTTCCTACCGCAAGGCCCATTGCTGGCCATGGTGTACCTGTTGCATGTCTTCTTCTCCAATGCTGGCACTTCCGGTCGCCTCGATCGCCGGTCCAATAAACTCCGCTGCTCATGGTTTAGCAAGGCATTCACTTCCTACTTTCCTTGCGAACTCTACCGGTCGGCACCCCTTCCCAACTCGAGAAAGTACGTGCTAGGCTACCATCCACATGGCATTATATGCCACGGGGCATTCGCGTCGTTTGCCACAGATGTCACGGGCTTTTCTACTCTTTTCCCCGGTATCACGAACGTACTTTTAACTCTGGACTCCAACTTCAAGATTCCGTTCTATCGCGAGTATATCCTCTCAATGGGCTTGGGCGGGGTTTCGCGCAGTTCATGCCACGAGATCCTCTCCCAAGGAGGCAGTGACGGCCGTGGGGCTGGTCGTGCAATAACGATAGCAGTTGGAGGAGCTCGCGAATCGCTCCTAGCTAAGCCGGGTAGTATGAAGCTCCTCATCCGAGGGCGTACAGGCTTTATTCGAGTTGCTATTCGACAGGGTGCTGACGTCGTGCCGGTGCTGGGATTCGGAGAGAACCAGCTATATGATCGGATGGACTCCGATATGCCGCCTTTCGTTTTGAAACTGCAGATGCTCTTGAAGGACTATTTGGGGTGGACTTTGCCTCTTTTCTACGGTCGCAGCTTTCTGGGGGGTGGCTGGGGGTTTATGCCACATCGGGAGCCTCTTCACGTTGTTGTTGGGAGGCCGGTTGAAGTGACACAACAGGATAACCCTGATGCGTCATATATTGAGCAAATCCACCAGGCATACATGAACGAGATCTGGCGCACCTGGAACGAATGGAAACATAAGCTGCCACTCAAGCCTGTCAGCGAATTGGAGCTTCTATGATAAGATAGGCGGCGGACTCTCCGGCGTGATTCGTCTAGCATTGCCCGGAGATAGAGACCCCAGCCTGATAAACGTATCGGTATAAATGGTAAAGAAGGCGGGTGGTATACAATGATTCAACAGTGACCCATCTATACTACTCATCTGGCTTGGGAGGTATTGGTTATAACTTAGGCTTATTATTCTCTTTGGTCGCGTTATCACGGCGGGTTTTCTGATGCACCGCTTTACATCGTCATGTCGAGAGCGCTGCACATTGTCAGTGTAAATGGTAATATAGATAGATGGCCCTGTCCGCCTAGCCCATGATGCACTTTTCCGGCATTCTCGTTTAATATGTTTTATCTATCCTAGGTGTTCGTAGCCCACTGACTCTCTGCGCACCTTGGGCAAGAGTGGGCGCAATAGCATAAAGTCTTTCTGTTGACAGTCAGAGTACGGATAATAGACAAGAAGCAGAAAGTCATCTCGCGCCATTTAGGTAAATATTGCCTGAAGTGCTTGTTATTTATCCTGCCCAAGAATGGTAGGTCTTTGGACCGTTTCTTTGGCAGTAGGTTTCCAGATCTATCTGCGAACTCCCCTGAGGATGCCGCCGGATACCCGTTTGTCAGACAGATGTGACTTTTGACTGTCTCATAGGAATGGATCTATTATTCCGCCTTTGGAAATTGGCCATGAGGCTAGACTTGGACAAATGGGAAATTTCTTTCCCGTGGGAACCAAAACCATGGGACTAAACCTTAGGCTTCAATGCCAAGAAACCTGTATTTTGCCTATTTAGGTAGTTATTTAACCTAAATAGGTAGTCCCATGGGAAATGTCAAGGTCTACACGAGGCGATCATGGATACTGTGGTAAAATGCACGCTGCTCCATGGACGCATCTGCCTCGTCTAAGAGGAGCACGGCCTTAAGCAAACCATAACTTCATCCTCAAGCAACCATCTCTTGGCAAAAACGTATTCTTGTAATATCTGGCCAACCTGGGTTCCTTGGGCTTTGAAACCTAGTTCAAACTTTCAATTACTTCAGCGGCTACCGTTTGATACCGGTTTTACGGGTCAAAATGGCAGCTGTTGGAGGGCCGCGCCCGAACCATAGTTTCCCACCTACGGAACGCGGGGAAAATCAAAATTTCACAACGCCAAGACCGACCAGAATCAACGAGAACGACGCAATAAGCATGGATCAGCTGATCCAGGGTGCGGATGAGGCGCTCCGGCTCCTAGAAAGGGAAAAAGACGAAAGATCCTTTTATTACCCGCTACATCAAAACAGTACGCCAGTTCGCCGTCGAGGCGAAGAAGGGTACCAGCGGAGCTTAGGGGGAGATGGCCAAGGTAATCTCTGCTCTTGAAGCAATTGCCGCTGACACCCAGAGGTTGAATACTAGAATTGATAGCATCGAGAAGTCAGCCAGCTTATTAGCAACATCCACTTCGACCCTATCCTCGACAGACCGCTGGAAAGCGTTCCGGGCGGGCGCCTGGCGTACGACTGCCGCTGATCCCCCCATCAATCGCAGTGATGGCACGGCATCACAGGGCGTGAGCGAGGTCGAGCTCCGTGAAGACCGGTCCATCACGGTCAAGGTGGACCCGACGTGTAGGGATAAAGTAAGGCAAATGGAAGCTAAGGCAATCGTGGATAAGGCGGAACTATTGTGGGAAAAGCAGGCACGGAAGAAGAGCTCCGCTGCGCTGACCGGAAACGCTTACTTCTGTGCTGCCCGAGTGCTGCCGTCCGGTAATGTCTCGATGCTGGTCAATTCTGCTGCGGGTGCTGAGCTCCCCCGTCGTCATACGGACTGGGTAATCCTGTTTGGCCGGGCAGCACGGATCCAGAGCCCGTCATGGGGCGTCGTGGTCCACGGATTGCCCATTCGAACCTTTGAGCTCACACCTGAGTCGCAGAGGGCTTGATTAGCGAGATCCAGAGGCAGAATGGCTTGGATTGGGGGGGGAAAGCGGAGATTGTGTATCTCGACTGGCTTACCCGTCCCGGTGAGAGCCAGCGCGAGGCCTCGGTGGTCATGGAGGTCGATAGCCCAGTCACAGCTAATTAAGCTATCGACCAGGGCCTATACTGGAACTCTGAGGTCCATTCCGTCGTCTTTTCTGTCGAGATGGTAGGGTGAAGCTGTGTCGTAAGTGTCAAAAGCCTGGACATGTTCAATCACACTGCCCCAACAGAAGCTTTGTATGTGGCCACTGCGCGGACGAGCACCCGACGTGGGAGAACAAGTATTCAACTTCCAACCAACCGGGCTCGGAGAGTCAGTGCACGCACCAGCGAGCCAATTCGAGGTCCGGGTCAGCAGCCAGCAAGCCACCCAGCGCGCCATTCCACTAGCCAGTCAGCCAAAGGCCCGGGGCCGACCCAAGGGCTCAAAGAACAAGTCGAAAACGTCCACCTTTAGCGACAAGAGCCTCCCGACTCAGCCCGAGCTCACAGAGAACGCTCTCACCATCACTAAGCAAGCTCGGAACTCTCGTTCCCAGCAACATGTGCTCCAGGACCCTATATCAGACCCAGAACGTCTCCTCCAGCACAAAAGACGTTATGGACGAGGATTAAGAGCTCCGAGCTCGCACTCCATCTCCGGCCCAGCACCGGCTCCAGCATACCCAATACCAGTCATACCACTCAGTCCATCCGAGATACAACTAAGACTTCAAGACGCCCGGGAACGGCTCGGTTCTACGCCACTCAGACGGCTAAGAATCCTTCCACCACACCCCCCAGCACCCATGCCCACAGAGGAGACGTTACCACCAAGCCACGGGCTCACCTTTAGCGATATCTTCGATGCGGACGCATACCATATCCGCAGCACGCCCCCAGAGCCCGAGCCGGAAGACGAGTTCTTCCACGAAGCCTCAGAATACAGCGACGACCATGACCATGACTCAGACAACCTCTCATCCAATGAATAATCTCCAAATTATCCAGTACAATGTGAACAAATCGCAACCAGTCGTGGCCTCGTGGCCTCATTTCTCAGGGATCGACGGGTATGGGAAGCGAGCCTGATTGCAGTACAGGAGCCGTGGAAGAACACGCTTTCCAACACGACTCATCAGCCTGTTTCCTCGCTGTACCAGCTCGAATATCCGAGCACGTCCCCGGACGAGCCCCCCGGAGTCTGTCTATACGTCTCTAAGAGCATAGACCCCCGGGAATGGGCATGCACGCTCGTGGACCGGGATTACCAGATTCTCAAGCTCCGGAAGGCCCATGCTGTTGGCAACTGGACGGATCTCTTCGTGCACAATATATATAATCGACCAGGCTCGGGCATGCCGGATAAGCTCCGCCACGAACTCGCTGAGCGCAAGGAAGCGGAGCACATCATTATAGGAGACTTCAACGCCCGTCACCCAGTATGGGGTGGGCCAGGGGTCCCATCTGAGGCAGAATCGGAGGATTTCCTGCTGCTAGCGGACCAGTTCAAGCTTGACCTGCTCACAGAGGCAGGCAAGCCCACCTGGGAGCGTGGAGGAGCAGGAACGGTGATCGATTTGACCTGGATGAGCGAGGAGCTTACCAGTCGACTGGTCAAGCATGGACGTGCGGACGATATTGAGCATCAGTCAGACCATTACCCTATACGGACAACCCTGGATGTGCATACCCCGGTCTTTAAGGCGCCAGAACGTCGAAATTGGGGTGCCACGGACGACAAGATCCTTATAGAATTCATCGAAAAGCACGTCACATCACGGGACCTAGCTCATGCTAGCAAGGACCGCATCGAGCTCGAAACCCAGGCCTTTCTACGGACCATACAAGCAGCAATTGACGCCTCAACACCATTGTCCAAGCCAACAGAATGGTCGAATTCAGACTTTACACCAGCATGCCGGGAAGCGGTCAAAACAGTGCGCTTCTTGCACCGTCAATGGATCCGCTCGCATGACCCCGTGGACGAGCTCCGGTATAAGCAAGCCCGGAACGATAAGGACCGGCTCATCAAAGGCACGCTCAGCAAGGCCCATCGCAGGCGCGTACAGAAGGTGATCGAGGAGGGCCTCCGGGGCATGTGGAGGCTCGCTAAATGGGCCCGGAACCGCACCGGGGTCTATGAGCGAGGGCTCACACCGACGCTCCAGGCCCGTGACGGCTCACACCGACGCTCCAGGCCCGTGACGGCTCAGCAGCGGAGACCGTGGAGCAAAAAGCAGCGGCCTTTCAACAAGCGTTCTTCCCGCAACCTCCAGAGGCGGATATGACGGACACGGAAGAATATATATATCCAGGAAGCGTCGATTTCCCTAAAATTACGGAGCATGAGATCCAGGAAGCCATCAGGTCGTCTCCAGCGGGCAAGGCCCCCGGAGAAGACGCTATTCCGAACTCCATATGGCATAAGCTAATTAAGATCCCCGTGATCTTGAGCACGCTACACGAGCTCTTTAACGCATGCGTCCGGGTTGGCTATAACCCCAGCCATTTCCAGAGGTCTATTACGGTGGTCCTGCGTAAGGCCGGAGACCGTGACTACCAGCAAGCTAAGTCATACCGACCAGTTGCCCTTCTAAACACGATTGCTAAATTCCTCGAGTCCATAATCGCAAGACGTATATCGTACGCCGTGGAAGAGCACGGATTGCTGCCAATAGGTCATCTTGGCGGACGCCGGGGCATACCGACGAGCATGCTATTCAAATCATGCTAGATCGAGTCCGCAGCTCCTGGGAACGGGGTCCGATCGTCTCCCTGCTTATGCTAGACGTATCAGGAGCGTACGACAGCGTCTCGCATACACGCATGATCCATAACCTCCAGAAGCGACGTCTCGGGCATCTAGCACCCTGGATTCAGGCCTTTTTAACGGGCAGAAGCACCCGTATCCGTATGCCCGAGGGCATCTCGGAGCGCATTCCCACGCCTACGGGGATCCCGCAAGGATCACCTCTTTCCCCCATTATTTACCTTATATATAACGCGGACCTGCTCGAAGACTGCCAGACCCGGAGCGGAGATCTGTCTACGATGGGCTGGGTCGACGTGGGCTTTATGGCGACTGGCAAGACGGAAAAACAGACAGTTTCTAAGCTCCGGAAGGCATGTGAGAAAGCAGGGATCTGGGCACGTCGACGTGCGTCAGATTTTGACCCGCAGAATAAGATAGGCCCACCTATCTTATTCTAGGCCCTTGAATGGATATTCAGGATCAAATAGGCGGACGATAGTTCCTGGTGCCATTCAAGCGAACAATACGCCTAGCGGAAAAATCAGCAAGGGATGCCTCTGCGAGTTTGAACGAACTTCCAGAGTTGTTCGCAGGCCACTATTGATGCCGAGTTGCCATTCCAATATATGTAAGGAAGTGTGGAATAATTGTATGCTGAGCAGTCGGAAATATGACACATCAAGTATTTGGTGCACTTTATCTTTAATGACAGCGGGGCTTTCGTATTTACACCAAATCACACGCTTAGCTTCTGTCAAATAGACCCCGCATGATTCTAATGTAGATTGTCTATATTTGCTCAGCGATTCGTGCGCGGGGTGCGCCTCGGTTTGCTAAATTTGGTGGCACATCAATTAGTACACCTACGGCAAAGATTTTATTTAATTTCAGCATCCATAATTTGATTCGATAAATTCCAACTACCTGAACTGTGCCCTGTTATATCCAGTAATCAGTCGATACCTACATAAGTAGGGAAAATATAACCTGACAAATGGGCAGACTTGTATCCCTAGTTTCCCTCGTTACAGGCGAAGTGCTTTACTACTGGGATGCCAATTTGCCCGAATAGCTGTATTTCATGTAATATAGTAAAAAAAAAAAAAAAATTTGAGTCAAGATATAGGTCAGTATAAACGATTTCTTATGCCGGTAACGGTACTATACCCATAACTGAAAAAATTAATATGTGGTGATTGGAACATGAGGTAATAATGATTTTTTGCTACAGTGTTTTTGGGGACGATTATGCTACTTAACTAACTTCGTACAGTAATAACAAATACCAGTTAAGTGTGAGCGGGGGTAGGATCGTATTATCGTTCAGTTATAATGGAATGAAAGTGGCAAGTCTTACTCATAAGCCACACGTAATTGACTGAAGTTTTTACGGACATAACCCTTACCTATAGGGCCAGTATTAGGCGCGACTACTGATTCCAAATTAGGGGTTTTCCGACAGACAGGGAAAGGGGACAATCATCCGTAGTATTCGAAAGGTCTGATTGTGGAAATGGCTGGAGGTCGGGGCATTCGAAACACCGTCTTTTGTTCGACCTCTTGGGGCGGAGACTTATATGATTGATAATTTTCAGATAAAGCTTTCTTTGGACAGTATCGAACAGTAACCGGCCCTTACATAAATTACCATTTCTTACAGACCCTCGCCTAGCTCGGGTCCGACACCTCAACGAACTTTGCCCCCCCAACGAACAATCCACAATTCAACTTTGACTAGCTAAATTATGCAATATATATCATATTTTCTTAATTCTTCTTATAGAATACAAATTTCTAATAGGTAGAGAGTGTATATAGAGCTTTTCTAGCGATTCAAACGTCTTCCTGTACGCCTAATTCACGTCGAAATTCCATCATAACCTTTTTCCACTTCGGTCGCAGCTTATCAATAGCCTCCAAATCAGTCAATCTTTGCTCATTTCTCTTCATTTTTCCCACATCTGAAGAAGATATGATACACCCTGATTTGATGGCAGAATATGACATATTCCGTCGAGTATTGCGGGCTGCACTTGCAGCTTGAGTTTGTTCAATCTCCCGATGTATCTCGTTTAGATGATAAGCCTCCCTCCCATGGCTACCTGGCCGATGCAGGAATATTGAGGGCTTTCGACTTTCCACCAAGAATACACTACACCTGACTCCCTGAATGTGGAGTACGCAAGCGAAGGTTAATATATGAGATCGGGATCGGGCCGTGCGTGGTTGTTGTTGCAGGAGAAGGTCATAAAGGACAAGGACCGTTTCCCAATTCGCTTCTAGTCTCTATCTCAATGTTCATTCATTATCAACCTTCGCCAAAAGCTACTGTCTGCGGTAGGTAAGGGAAACAAAGCAGTGCAATGTAGGGGTTTGATACTAACACCAGATCCCTAAATGTATCCGGGATATGCATAGCCATTCATTCACAACCCTCCAGGCGCCTTCAGGGGCTGAACTTGCCAAGTTTTCCAGTCTCAGACCGAGCTTCTGTGGGCGAGTATTATGTTTTAGATACAACTAGGTCAACGTCACGAGGGATGCTTGCAGCGAGGTGCGATTATCAAAATACTTCAGTGTATTCCGCTCCTGATCAGATGGATATTTAGCATATACGATATTGACGCTCCAAACGGCTAGTTTAATCTGATTCTCAACATACACATCCCTCTTTCATAGGGAGTGCGACGAATCCTTAGCACGATCACTGCTGGTTTTGCTAAACAATGTCTCCCACCGAGAGTCTTCCTTCACCAGGCGTTTCTCCTTCGGTATCAGGGATTTCTCTTTGGCATACCCAAGGCGCGTAGTGAAACGGAGCTTCTTACGAACCTTTGATACTAGAGAGGTAGTTGAGGTTCATCGCTCTTTGCGGTTTGCATGTTCGCATGGCAAAATATCATCCCTATAAGGTCGCTTGCTTTAGTTGGGTTCGTTCGTAGGTGAAAGCCAGACGCTCGACTTATCGGTTCCGCCAGAACATCTCTTATTTACGACCGCGCTGGCTCGGGACTGGGGAGGCGTTGACGGTGCTAGTAGGGATGACGAGCATCTAGTGCCCTTGTTTCATTCGTTAGCTTCATTCCCGGCTGCTGTGTAGAACACCAATAATTACACATCGGGGATAACCCTGGTGACTTCGGAGCCTCCAATGGATAGCTCCTACTTTTTTGTCCCACATTCGGAAGACAAGAGCGGACTATTCACATGGCGAACATGCTAGGTACCTTACCCCGTTCCTATACCGAGGCGTTCACATTACACTAGGCTGTTGTGTGTATATTTGCCTGGAAATGCCGGAGAGGGATACAGGGGGATACAACGACATTACATGCCTCTGTGCTATGACCCAGACAACCCAAGTAAGGGATTGGGATAGCCCTTGGGGCTATACGCAACACTGTGCCTTTCATCACTGATTTAGGTAAGACTCTGTGCAAACCCTCCGAGTAGACTTCCGCAAAGCCCAACTCAACCCGGGCCCCCAACTTGGGCCACAAACATAACAGACATGCCAAGACCCGTGACTTTTTTTCTTTGCACTAATTATGCGGTTTTTGCCTGTAATATTGCGTATTTCCTTTACAACAAGAAAAGTATGCCAGGATAGAAATAGTGTATTCTGTTGAAAATTCATCGGGGGGTTGCCCCCCGATGAGAAAATTATGTACAATCATTTTGAGTAATACTCAAAGACCTCATCCTCTCGAGCCTTACGTTTCCGTCCTGATGCCCGTACCTGGGTACTATTCTCAGGTGCCGGAAGCTGGGGCTCATCTACCTCATCTAGCTGTACATGATCACTTGTCTCCTCGTCTGCCTCCTCAGTATCACTAATTAAGTCAAATTCCACCTCTTCAAGCTTGTCATCTTTCTCTTCCTTCGCTGTTTCTATCTC
>JACWFT010000142.1:0-13648 GCA_019775415.1 Penicillium sp. VS I D KN
ACCTTATAAATAGAGTAAAAAGCAAAACCTTTATTAAGTATTCCACACGACGGCAGGCGGGGCGCCACAAACGGCTCCCATTGCCCGGTTTTTTCGCCCTCGCCGACCGCCTGCCCCCTCCCGCAGGGCCCCTACCCGTTCCGGCATGGCGCCCGCAGTGTGGTTCCCATTCGGGCTTAGCGGTACCATGGCCGCTTTTACCGCCCCGACCTTCTGCCATCCATCTATAAAACAACGCTCGCCCTCTCCGCAGCTTCCCTACGCACTTTCACTTCTTTTCCTCCCCCTTTTTTCTTTCTCGCCCCCACTAACTTTTGCGTACTCCGGCTCAGCCCCGCGCACAGTCCTAAGTCATTCCACCGGATTTCGCCGGATATGCCGCTCGACCCGCAGCTCAGCCCGTCCCAGCGACCCTCGGCTGCCACGCGATTCCGTCGCTGAGGGGCTGAAGCTGGAACGAACCAGTACTCGGCCGTCTTGGGTGTTTTCATCTATGATATGTTACCGTCTGCTACAATCGCGTGCTTTAGTCTGGTACAACGCTATACAGATTGCCTACCTTTTTGAAGCTTTTCTCGCCGAACGTCTTTCGCTTGGCCGATATTATCCGCTCTTGCACGAGAAGGCATTTTACTTGCTCGCCACTTTAACCCTTGTTCCGTCTGTCATTCTCCGACGTTACATCGCCCAGCCTTCCGGTGTCGCAGATTTACTTGCGCCTGCTTGTTCTCGAACCTATCAGCAGCCGATAGTCGTCAATGTCTGTCTCTCCAGACCCGCTGCACCCAGCTGGGGGTACTTTGATTGCGCAGCTCAGTATCATGGGCCAATAGCGAAAATCCCGCACCTGCATCTGACTCCGGTGGATGACTCGGTTAGGCGACGGTGTCGTGGCTTGGTGTTGTCCAAGCCGTAACCCTTGGCCGTGAAACGGAAAACAGCATGCTTGTGGCATTACGTGTGCCGCAATTTCCGAAACTCGGATTGCAGGAGCTGAATAAATCCTTTACACTGCGTGAAATCCGGTGTCTGTTGCAGCGGCCATTTCTGGGTATAAAAGAAACTTGCTCTACCACCCAATTCAAATTCCCCCCAAGTTCTCCCTTTCCATCCTCCCGCTCATACTTTTCCCCTTGCATCAAACCCATTCCAATTCCAAGTCCTGTCCCAAACAGTATTTTGTTGGATGAGTTTTCGCAATAACAACACACGAAGACCTTTGGCCTTCCTCTCCACGCAGCATGTCTAGCGTCGATTTTCATTTGGAATGCTTTCGGCCTTGGAAGCCCCCCCCAGGAAAAGGTGCATCCTTTCAATATCTGTCGCTACCCAAGTCCTATCTCCATCTCTACCACACCGTCTCCTTCCGATCCCACGGTCCCCATTTCACAGAGCCAAAAAGGTCATGCACCCAGACCTGAGAGGCATCCCCTTCCTGCGCGCCCACCGGCGGAGGTTTGCGTGAATGGCGATCTTCAATTAAACGCTCCACTCACTCAACTTGAGTCAGAGGTGTTAGGGCAAACACCATCTTTGGGTCCTATCCACGAGACCTTCGACTTAGAGGGCTCCTCCCTACATTCGCATGGTCTACCAAGCTCCGACAATCTTGATCATACGAAGGTTTTTGATAGTATGGTGCAGGATCCTGAGGATCCACTTCCCAGCATTGATTCAAGCGACCTGGAATACGCTTGCACTCCTGATCAACATTTTCCGGTTGGGGTTCTTGGAAGCCCCATTCAGACTGGAGCTTTTCCAAGTTTCGCAACAATCGATCCGGCAATTTTGGGGCTCAGCCATTCCCGAGATGTTGAGCAGATCCAAGTAACAGAAACCACTCCTGGTCTCACAACACTAGACAGATTCTCAGCTGAACCATCTCGCTCTTTGGATGAAGGTGCTCGTTTTGACGGCAGTCAACATAATTCAAAAGGGATGCTGAAATCTGGTCGGTGTCCTTCCAGGGTCAGCAAGGTTTCAGTCCTCGTAGAACGTCGCACAAAGAATAGGGCTGGTCATTTCACTCACGGACTCGGCGCTGAGAAAGTGTCGTTTTCTACTATTCGTGCTCAATTTTCTGCCCTTCCGGTCGAAGACCGACTACAGTTTTTGTCGTGGCTATTTGAAGGTGCCTTATCTCAGTGCCTCCAAATCCCTTCCGGCACCAATGGCGCCTCAGCATCGACGTGTGTCTCGGGGCAGGTCGAAGTTCCGACACCCTTGTCTGAACACCTAAGCACGAGTGCCGAAATGGCTGATGGCGAATGCCCTCGTTCCTCGAGAAAAGGATTAAAATGGTCTGCGGAAGAGGATCGGCTGCTGGTGAACCTCAGGGAGGAAGAAGGGCTTGCTTGGCCGGAAGTGACCAAGCGGTTTAATCGAGTCTTTCCCGGAAGAAAGCAAGGCTCCATACAAGTGTACTGGAGCACAAAGCTTAGCAAACGACAACTATCTTGAGTGAAGAAATAATTTGAAATGTTATCTGTTTGCTATTGTAGATCCGCAAGTGTCAATGCCATACGTCTTTATTAGCCTGGATTGTGACCACAGTGAACTCCTGGCTTGACGCCGGTGCTCCATATAAGCAGATTCCGGGTGTTTATGGCAAGATCACGCTCGGCTTCATCCAATTGATACTACAACCAGGTCTTCTTCAGCTACTTTGTGAACCAAAGGGGTAACAAGAAAATAGACTTCAACTTCGTCTATTATACAATATACCCCGTGATTCCCTTTTTATCTGACGGTCTGCCATTTAAAAATTCGTTCGCCAAGAGATTGCCGTACACCACTATATGTCTATCAGGAGCTGTTTCCTTCTACTAGAGCCAAGGTAACGTGGCGTATTCGCACGCTTACTATGGGGTTTTAAAATTGAATAACAGTCCTTTCTCCGGGCAAATGTGGGCTATTGGGCCAAGGTATTCGAGTTCTTCTACTTCTGGATCGATCGATCACCTAAGAGCGGGGAAGGGCGTCTCAGTGCATGTGTAGCGCTGGATTGGTTGTGAGAACTACCGGCTTTCTATGGATCCTGCCAAGGCTCTCGCTTCTTCGGATTTTCGACTAAACGGGCCAAAAGGAGCAAAACAACCTAAATCATTCGGGTAGAATCGTATATCCCAGAAGTCTTTTGGTAAATTTCACGACCTAAATTGACTAGTATTGACCTTGCAACTGCCTTGACAGCTGGACCGATAGAGATCTCCGATTTCCCGCATGCTCCTCCCCTTCTTCACGTAATTTTTGTCTGTAAAATGATTCGGTTCAGTGTCTATGACAAAGATATAGAATATTGAGGTAACATACCGAGGAAAGTTGCGAATTACAGTCTACTGTGCGACCGGGCCCTTGAAAAAGGGTTGTCTGCTGTTGGTGATTAGGATGTTCTTTCTTCACGGTGATTCCGCTTCGGTCTTTTGAGATCTGCTGAATCGTAGTTTCAGAGGCGTCTCCAAGACATTGAGTAGCGTATGCCTTAGCCGTGACTGATCGTGCAGTCGTTAAATGTCCGTTTGCAGAGCCAACAAATTGGAACACATTCTCCTCTGCAACGACATCCTCAAAGACGTTGCGACGTTCATCTTCTTGCCTCATGGTGTGAGTGAGGTATTCCCCTTCGATCGTGTCGGAATAATGAACTGGGTCGCTCATGGCTCGTGGATTATTTGAGGTCAAGATCTAGCCTTGGGTGCGGGGTAGTTAGTTAATGACCCAATGCCTCGATGACTCATTGATGGGCCATCACGTGGGGTGTTCTATTTTAGGCCTAAAAGGTCCGAGCGGAGTGACTGCGAGTCAGTCACCGAGATCAGCCATTCGTACGCGATTTTCCATTATGTCCTAAAATGAGTTAGTTTAAGGCGGTTAGACCGTCGAAACTGGGCAGCTAAAACAGCTCCCGAGCTGACATTACCTGATCATTCATCCCCCTGCCCAGCCCCGGTCCCTTTCATCTCTTCCAATATGGCTGAAGTTATTGGTATTGCTTCAGGCCTTGCCGGCTTAGTGTCCTTAGCTCTTGAGTCGAGCCAAACGCTATTCAGAACTGTTAAAAGCCTTCGCAACAGAGAAAAGTCTATTAGGGATCTCCGAGATGCACTGCAAGACCTTGATGAGGTGCTAAATATCCTCCGGGAATCAATTAGCGCCGCCCCGTTCCCTAACAGCGGAATCATTGAACGACCCCTGGGGCGATGTTTCAAAGCATGCAATGATTTCAACGCATTGATCATTACCTGTTCCGAACATTCGAACGACGATAGATTCAGCATCCGTGATTGGGCAAAATTGCGTTATATGGGCGAAGACGTTGTTGGCTTTCAGACTATGATTTCAGGCTACAAATCCACGATTACTATTGCCCTTGCTTACGCCAATATGTAAGTTTCCCTTTTGTTGTCTTGTCTCTTGAGGCTCGAAGAGGCGTATTTCCCACTAGCCACTTACTGACTTTTCCAGGAATTTGACCAAAACAACGAAAAATGTCATCGACGAATACAACGAACTTATTGAGGACACCAAATGCGATCTTGGACTTCATCTACAGTCCATTGAAAATAGATTAAAGTCCTTATCCCCCGGAGGAAGTGTTTCTTCAGAAGTGGAAAAAATCAATATCCAGATGATGGAAGAGGAAAAAGAAACCACCCAGCATGGCCTCGAAATTTGTGATCAATTTTCTGCTTATATAGAGCAGACAAGAGCCACTTCGCTAATGAAAATGACTCGAGTTTCAACTACTTCCGAAGCGGGGCCATCGCTCATAGAGCACAACATACCTTGGTTGATCCTCGCGCAAGCCTTGAACTCTGCGGAGAAGGAGGTCATTGGTTCTAGGCTAAGGCTACTACAACATCGCCATGAGCGAGGGATTCGGCCCCAATTGTTGAATTACCGAACCGCGCCGCTACGGAACGATGAAACAGGCCAGCAAACTGAAAGCAAAGAAGAGGCCGACAATATCAAAAAATCTTTGAATTTTTTGGATCGAATATCCCAAGAAACGAGCGACAGCCGAACCAACCATTTCGAGGATATAACAACTGGCGATAGGAGTACCCAACTCGTTGTATCAACGCTAAAAGACCTTGTCTCTGCAAGACGAATCACTTCGGGATCTAACTCGCTACAAGTGTTGGGACAGATTTCTGATGATTCTCTACAGCAAATGCTGCGAGAACGCGGTAACACCAAAGAGCAATGAGGGCAGGCGACAAAAGAAACCAAATTTGTATAATTCTGATTCCACGGCGGTTCGATAAATAATGCAGACGGTGTCGGGAGAGTAGTTGAAGGGAGCTATCGAGGGGAATAAAGGAGGCGAATCGCTTCAGATTGGTTGGCAGAAATGCCAGTCTCCACTTCTATAGCACATGCTCATCCTATTCTTCTTGTCGTGTAATTGCCCGTCAAGCGCTGCAATCATAAGTGGATAATGATGGATGATGCCATAGCTCAATTTTCATATTCTATAGGTTCATTGACATGTGCCTTGTTCTGTTTCGTCTCGCGCATATCGTTTTCTCACTTCATTGGAAGACGGGTTATATCTTGCTTTCGGCCTATGAGACACCTCATGATCCCTTGGAGATAGTAAAAAGTCTCTGCTCTTTTGAGCCTCGCTGGCTAAAGGCAATTGAGTGCTGATAGCATCAGCAGCGTCAGACTTTGGGGTTAAAGCTCCAAATCGACTGCTATAACGCTTTTCCGTTAAGTGTCGAAGTGCTTCTTCCGTCATCGAGCCAACCAACTGCGCTGAGTTACCCAGGGATAACGCTTTCTTGACATCAAATAGATCTGCCAAGGTATTCACCACAACTTGATCGCTATCGCCATCTGCAACAACTTCCCCGACGCTGTATACTTTTTGAGTGGAAACTTCGCTTGCCATTTTGCAAAACTCTAAGCACTGCTTGGAAGTATTGATATCACTGAGTAAACGTGATCTCTCATTCTCGTCACTAGGATCGTTCTTCAAAACCAGGGACTCTAGGCGGCCCCGAAGTTGACCAATAATCATTGCGAAACTATCTCGATTTTCATCCAAGGCCTGACGTGTGAGCGTTTGTGCCTCGAAGTAGTTTTGACCACTATCCTCGGGAATATTTTGCGGCCCTTTGGGTAAAATAAAGGACTCTTGATTCGTCAAAGATTCGATATAATGACCCGCATCTTCGCAAATACGAAGACATTGCTTGGTCACTTCTCTTTCGTTGTTCAGATCAACACTTGAGTTCGAGATGCTTGCGTTATCGGTAGTAAATCTGGCCATTTTCTCATCAACTCGTTGTAATCGGACCTCGAGATTATATGCTGTGTCCTGAATCATCTCGTTGTACTCATGGAGCACTTTTTGAGAGATTTTGGCGTTATGTCTAGGAAGGTTAGCAGAGCCCAGAAAAAGAGACAAGGGCTGACAAACATGGTAACCGTGCCTAAGCCGACTGAGATAGTGGATTTATAACCAGATATTGTATCTATGAATTCATTGATATCGCCTCTCATGAACTCCATCTTTGTCCAATCTCGAAAGCCTGTCTTAGATTTTCGATCGAATGTCTCCATCGATTGTTCGAATTCCCGGCATACTTGGGTGCACCTTTCAATAGGACCTTGAAGAAGCGCCAGCATTGATGCCTCGGTACCAATGACTTGTTGTAACGAGTCCAGAATGATGACCAGATCTTGAAGCTCATTTTGAAGTCTGGCTAAAGTTTTGTCGCGATCTTTGAAGCGTATAATGGTTTCGCGGAGCGCCTTCGTCGACTGAACGGCAGCTGTAATGACAGCTAATAGCGAAGCAGTGATACTCAAAGGATCCGCCATAACGGGTTCTAGCGAGTTTCTGTTCGTTGAAGCCGTAGCAGAAAGCCGTAGCAGAATGTAAATGCAGACCAAAGACTTGGAAGCGGGGGAGGGGAGGGGAAGTTTAATGTCAGCCCGAATGGTAGGTTACGTGTCTGCTACATCTGATAGGCTAATTTAGCGCTGTGGCTGACTTGCTTGCGACGTGACAGTTGCGTCCCGATGGTAGGACAGAGGCTGGAACATGTTGTGCTTGATGTGTGGACACGTTCGTGACTGACCTTCATATCACTTTATTCGGCGCTAACAGCGACGGGGCCATTGGCTCTTTCTGGCTAGTGTGCGCCATGTAAGAGCATCCGAAGCGAGGCAAAGCGGTGAGAGGAGCAGCGACCCGTGTTTTGCAGCTGAAGCCACCACAAACATTTTGCGAGGCGTGCCCAATGCCAATGCAAGAGTACCTCTATATGGTGGTGAATGTTAACAGAATTTCATCATTGCCTTCTCAAGATCACCGGCCTTGAAGTCCCCATATTACCCTTGGACTGGCTATTCCCACTTAGCCAGCACCGTCCGTTGCAGGTTCCTGCACGTTCTGCTGTTGATCACAGCACGTCCGATGGGGTATTCATCCATCCAGCGTCTTACCATGACTAGGATTATAACTCAGACCCGCTTGTCTAATCGTGACGAGTACGGCATTACGACCTATCAATGATATGAATACAGTGGATGGATGAACTGATGACGTCATTATCCTGGCTACCACGACTATCTATATCGTGTATGTACAGATAGGATGTACCTTCTTAAGCGGGTTCGGAGCCTTGCAGAGGCCTGCCGTGGCCTAGATGCTGTCTGTGTTTGCTGCACTCATGGCGCGCGACTTCGAAATCTTTGGCATGCCTCGGCAAGACCCAAGACGGCGTACACCGCCTTAATTGGCGGGTGGTAAAGTGGATAGTCCAGCCCGTAACCTCATATTCCACGCCACGATTTATGTCAATCCTTTCCAAAATGCATCTTTCAGTTTTCAGCCCCTTTGTGTCTTCTCCGCAGAAAGGAGGAAGACCTGTCAAGGTTGGTTGCACCACAACTTCTCTTTGAAGTTTACGAGCAATCTTCGCCAGGGCAGCTTCCTTTGAGTCAAAATATTCCTGCATTTCGACATGTGTCTCTGGACAGGACCAACTTTCGACACCCAGGTCTGAACACACCACCACGAGTGCCGGAATGGCTGGTGGGAAATGCGCTCGTTCCTCGCGGAAAGGATTAAAATGGTCCGCGGAAGAGGATCGGCTACTGGTGAAGCTCAGGGAGGAAGAAAAGCTTGCTTGGCCGGAAGTGACCAAGCGGTTCGGTCGAGTCTTTCCCGGAAGAAAGCAAGGCTCCCTACAAGTGTACTGGAGCACAAAGCTCAGCAAACAGAAAAGATAATTGGAAATGCCATCCGTTTGCTGACGTGGATCCGCAAGCCTAAACGTCGCACGTCTTTATTTGCCTGTATTGTAACCGCAACGGACTCCTGACTGGACTCCGGCGCTCCATATAACCAGATACCGGGAGTTTATTGGAGAGACAACGCTTGATCCAATAATACTATAACCAAGTCTTTTCCGGCTACTTTTCGAACCAAAAGGGTAACTTTGAAGTCTCCGAGGGAACGACTGCAGATCATGAGCCGCTAGAAGAGATAAACCTGATTTTCCTACTTGAAACCTGCCGCAAGACTAGCCTACCTATTCTGCTATTGGTTGTTTCATACGCCTCGGTTTTCGGGAGACGCTTTCTTTGTTTTAGAGCGAGACCTCCAATATAAAAGTAAGACGCAGTCCATCTTCTGTAAACAATTTACACGACAATTCCTTGCAAAGTACCGTTTATCTTTGGCCAGCTTTCATAGCAGTTTGATTTCCCTTCACTCGAGATGGACAAAAGCAAGGAAGAAAAAAATTCTGAAGGTGACCTTCCCGCTACATCTCAGCATCTTGTGGGGAACATGACCCTGTCCAGGGCAGAGAAGGCAAGTTGCGAGAAAAGCAAGAGCAAGCACTCACTTATCTTAGCTAATAAATCGGTTTTGGTTGTAGAGCCATCCTGCAGACCACGTTCCTCTCAGCGATGAGCAGAAGAGCCGACAAGGTGCGGCCATGGTGTCTTAATCCTCGCTACCCTCACTTATATTGAATCTAATATTCTTCTTCTTCCTTATAGGTACTTCGTCCGGAACTTCCGCACATGGCGTTTTCGGCATGGAAATAGATGCAAGTTCTTGCGTGTTCAATGGGGATGCCGTCGGCGGCATGCGTCAGAATGGAACCGAAGTCCACATGGTCAGCGGTGGGTCTGTCAGAAACAAGAGTGTCTTGTTCAATGGCAATCTGGACCCGGAGAGCTTCAAGAAATTATTCAGCAAAGACCGCTAGAATAATCGAATCGGCGCAATTTTCATGGCCTGGCATTTCAGAATCCAAGAAGTTGTCAGCCTCAAATATATCACTTGTTTTCCAATAGACACGAACCCAGCTTTGGAGCATCTGATAATGCCCAGTATAGCGCATGGCTAGCGCCTCTGATTTCCATGGCCAGTTTGTACAGTTTGTGTGCATAAGTTGCCCTGTTTTGAAATGACGCAATATCTTTAAATGAGGGAACGAGTGTTGGAGTGAGATGATCAGATGTGATCCATGCAGTAGCCATCAGTATTGCTTAAGCATGATATGCTGTGGGACCGTTCTGCCTGTTGATCATCTCGCGACTTAATAGCTATATGAGATTGGTACGAGTTGCGCTACGGCTTGCTTGTCATTCGTGGTTACGGATGCTAAACATTTGGCTCGAAAGTCCAGAACCGAAGGCTCACACTCAGCAATTTCTCCTTAATACGACCTCACGTTCTAAAATTAAATGTTCCAATTTTCGTGTCTTACAACATTTGATCTATGGAGTTTTCATTGCCATAACAATGCAGGTCAACGGGCGAATCGTCCACATTGCTAAGCTACTAGCATTCCCTCTGACTACCCACCATAAGCTTTGATTTGGTCCATTCACGTGCCTTTTTAACTGCAGATACAGGATCTTTTCGATGTCGAAGCAAATAATTTTGAATCTCAGCATGGGTGAACTTTCCGCTGGGAACATGTCTCGCAAACTCGGTCGAAAGCGTATCTATCTTATCTTTTGCATGGGCAACGTCCTTCTTGCCCAACTGATCGCCATCACCACTATCGAAACGAGTCCCAGTCGCGTACAAAGTGAGAAACAAATTTCGCACGACAAAGCTACTTGCAAGGCTAAACTCGACTTCCATGTCGACGCGACCCGGGCGGAGTAAAGCGCCGTCGAGCTTGTCCCTGCGGTTTGTAGTCATGACGACAATGCGACCCTCCTTGGCGCTTACACCGTCCAGCTCGTTGAGGAGAGATGAGAGAGTGATCGACCCATTTCGCGAGAAAGCATCATCTTGCGGTCCTGGTAAATATTCGTCCCCACATTTCTCAGGCGGAGGTACATTCACATCGTTGGGACGTTGAGGTACGCCGGCGGTGTCGATATCTTCCAGAAGGACTACGCACCGTCTTGGGAGACCCTGAAAGAGAAGGGCCAGCCCATTCTCGTCAAGGGAGTTGAAGCTGAAAACGTAAATGTCCAAGCCGAAAAAAGTAGCCATTGCCAAACACAGGCTCGATTTACCTGTGCCTGGTGGGCCATAAAAGAGGTAACCGCGTCGATAATTCAGATGATGCTCTGCATACCACTGAGCGGTGGATGGATGGAGGAAATCCTCAACATCTGCCTCAAATGTGCTTTTCTGATGAGGATCAAGTACCACGCTATCCAATGGTCGGTGCAAGTTAGAGGCGATGGGGACCCATTTATAATCCCCAAGTTTCATACCTCGATAAACGACAATATGGTTGCTCTCACTTTCGAGACCTTCTCTCTGGATGTCTTCGATCAGCGCTGTCAGTAGCTGCCGATTCCATGGAGCGGCATAAATTATGATATTCTCCATGAAGGCGGAAAAGGAATCTTGTTTTCCGACTGATTTGCGACGGATAGCCAAGATGCAGCCGTGGTACCAAAAGATATGAAACTCATCTTTTCTGGGGGTGTACCGGATCGGCTTCCTCTTGTTCCAGTATCGGAAATGCTGCCAAAAGCTCTGCTTATTTTGACTGCTTTGTGACCAGCTCTCCTTCCCCAAAGGGGGGTATTCTGCTTCATCTCCATTTGCTTCATCTTTTCGACGCCAAGGTGAGGTATAGTTCGTCCTGGTTCCAGCAACAGAGCGCCTCGTTTGGCTCAGATCTTCGTGCTTAGATATCCAATCCATAGTCTGGCCATACAATGCATCCTGAAACATGATCTCCACCGAGGCAGCATAACGCAGAAAGCAAGTTCCGACTCGATGAAAAAGCCCTGGCAGTGCGAATGTGGCGAATGTCCAGGGTATGATTATGAGGAATATGTATAACGAATAGGTCGAGAGATCAATATGAAAATAAGAAGAGAAAAGTCGGGATAAGAGACCAAAGCCAGGCAGCAGCGTGTCGAGCAATGTCTCAGTCGATACATTTCCAGTATCGTTGGGAGGCATGTCTGTAGAAAGACGCGAACGCGAAGAGTAGGTAAAGTGAGGGTAAGACTAAAAGCCGTGGGATATGAAGTGTTTATATACATCGCATAGGGTGATTATGCTCCACGTCATGAGGGCACGAGGCCTTTCATGCCTCAAAACACCCTGTACCTCTATTTACGCTGCACCTATTCCCCCTCGGTGGGGACTTTTGCCCTAATTCACTATGCATGAAGTTTCTGGCTAGAGAATATGAATAAGGAAACCACAATATTGACCTTTTCCGGCAAGCTCCTTCGGATTATTGACCAGCCAGATGCTCCTTTTAGTGTAAGGAAAGCTAGACCTACAAAGCAGGGAAGTCACCATTACACGTCATTTAGCAGGTGTTCAGTAATTACGGAGATAGCACACGTCTTTAAATAGGTTGTGGTAGAGTTTCGGGTTTAATGAATTCATGAAGAGCACTACCGCTCCTAGCTGATTTCTCAATTTGTAACTCTATTTATATTACGTATACTCTCTTTGACAACATAGGCTGGTAAGTTGCGGCCAAGGCAATGGTAAAGTGAACAAATTGATAATTCATCATGCAGGGAAACAACTGTGCATTGACAGCCGAAGAGATGGACCCGAAGCTTATGACATGTGAGTGGTTTCAGAAACTGAGCACATTCCAAAAAGGGACGCAGACACGAAATCAAATGAACAAATAACAAAGGTCTGCCAAATTCCCCGACACGCTGTAATCATGAAATTGGCGGGTGGTAAAGTGGATAGTCCAGCCCGTAACCTCATATTCCACGCCACGATTTATGTCAATCCTTTCCAAAATGCATCTTTCAGTTTTCAGCCCCTTTGTGTCTTCTCCGCATAAAGGAGAAAGACCTGTCAAGGTTGGTTGCACCACAACTTCTCTTTGAAGTTTACGAGCAACCTTCGCCAGGGGAGCTTCTTTTGAGTTAAGAAATTCCTGCATTTTGAGCATCTGGTCTATGCGCGTCCAAAGAGCACAGCCGACTTCTGTGTCGAACGCGGTTCTTGGTGAGATTTCCACCATCGCTATGAATATTTCGGTCGGAGTGAACCAAAGTTCTGGTGGCCGGAATTTGAGCTCGCATTGCTGTAGTACACGTGGGATGAAAGGCCAGAAGCCAGTACCTTCTGGATTCGGCCTCAACACTTTAGAACACTTAGCATATGATGGATGATATTACTAAGCAGTAGTGAGGATCTTACAGTGGTAGAAGGGGGATAGAACCGTGGTATTTTTCACGACACTAAAGCCAGCTCCGGGGTCCATAGTCGATTGAAGTCAATTATTCAGGTTTAATTTTCTCGATTTTCAAGATCTGGGGAGAGCAGAGGCCTTGAAATTTATAAATTTTACCATTAGCTTTTCTTTAAAGCAGTACGTGTACAACATCCTATTTGTGCTCTAATGTATAGGATGGCTGGCGCTCTAACCTTCTATGTCTAGTCCTAGCTTTTGCAGCAAGCTCCGTCAGCTTATTGAGTATCCAGATGCTGCTTCTAGAGTAACAAAACTAGACCTACTAAACAGGCAAATGGCCGTTCGATGTCATTTGGCAGTTATGTAAGTAGTACGGAGATAGCACACGTTTTCAAACAGGTTGCGATGAGAGTTCTCGACTTAATGAATACATGAGGAGTACCAACACTGCTGACTATTTCCTCAATTTGCAACTCCAATTTTACATTACATGTACTCTCTTTGAAAACACAGGCTGGTAGGTTGGGGTCAAGGCAATGTGCAAGTGAAAAAATTCAAGCAATGCTAACCGTCAGTGGCTAATGTTCGTGAGTGAAAAAGCGATCTTCCGGTTGGCTACTTTTACTGATGCAAGATGCTGCAAAAGAAACCGATCCCATGTTTCATTTCGAAGTCATGGGGTTAAGATTTGGAATACTGGTGCAAAAGTTTGGCAACATGAACGAGTATTACTTCTTGACACTTTCGAGTGATAAGAATCGAACAAACTACCCCGTAATCTTCTTTATCATAATCGGTATAGCATTCCACTCTGCGATCTCTTCGACCAAGGGCCCGTTGGTTCCACCCGCAAAATATCCCTGTCTAATTGAGAAACCACTTCCGTAAGTTAGCCCAACCATCACCATGCGTGCGAACTAGAGATATAAAATGGGCTTACAGGTAGTTTGCAAGTTTGGCCGCTTCACGGGTATGACTAAGATAGCCTCGAGTTAACGTAATTCCCTAGCGAGCGGGACACC
>JACWFT010000143.1:0-24236 GCA_019775415.1 Penicillium sp. VS I D KN
AGCTTTAGAGTCAGGGTTGATCGTTTGCTTTTGCAACAATAGGCCGACCATCCTTTTGTGACCATTCTCTGCTGCGAGCGCTAGTGGTGTATATCCGTCAGAGCCCTTTTCAGTGGGATCAATAACTTGGTCAGAACGGCATTGTTGATAGACGGTTCTAAGCTATTAGGAACTCACCCGGTGGACAATGTATCACCCCATTGTTGATACTCACCTAGTAACCTGAAGTTTTATCGACAAACTTAACAAAGCCCATACTCAACAAAGGAGGCACACAGGTTATGGTGATTCGGGAAAAAGAAAGACGACGGGCTTCTCAGCACCAAAACCTAGAGAGTGTATAGCACTTTCGTGTACTGTAAAATACATCCTCTAAGTTACTGTCTGAAAGATACCGCCTAATTTAAAAAGCGGTCTGAAAAGCGGAGCCTCCAAGGTCTATTCTATCAGGACTCACGACGTCGGGTTTATTTTCCGGGAACCAAGTCGCAAGAGTGGGGTGGTATAACTGATTTCGAATACTACTGTATAGCCTGGATAGCCCTCTATATGGATTGATTCAGGAACAGAAGAAGCCTCTTCATGGAAGGTATGCCGTGAAATTGAATACCGCTTTTTAATGCCAGCAAACCAACCATCAGAAAGATAGGCTGTGGAAGGTGCTCAGATTTCTTCCAACGTGCATGAATTGAATACGAATGAGAGGCCTCGTAAATGATTGGCCTTGTTCTATAAAACGACTTTGCCATTCAAATAAGGCTTCATCTAATAGCAATATCCCTTTTGAACAAAGACAAGCATCGACGCTGGTATTGTTGACTCCGTTGAAAGCTTCTTTCCGATCCAGAGCCACAAGTATGACCACTTTGAGCTTACACCACACTTGGTCACCTGTATTGAGAAGCATATGGGCCTAGCGATACCACGCTCAACTTTTCATCCCAAGAGATTAAAGTTCATGATCGACGTGGCATGATTATTTCAGACTCTCTTCCATCTAAGTACTGAGTTTCTAATCCTTCGTTGAGGTTTCAAATCCACTGCTTTTTCCAGCTTGAAGGGGCTGACCTCATTATCAATGCTAACGGTTTCACTAGAGATGGGAGACGAGTCCACAAACCCGCGCCATTTCCGCCAGCCCTCAACATCGATCAGTGCCTGCATACAGCCCCATTCTGTCACTTTCTGCTTAAGCCATGGGAATCTCACGGGCTTTCAGTATGGTTAGCGGCGACTGAGGTAGCGGGGACCAAGGCCAGCAAAACAAACCTTGGTTAAGAAGTCGTTACAGCCTGCAGTCAGTGCCTCCTGACGATCACTGCGCAAGTTGCTAGCTGTCAAGGCAACAATGACCGCCGGGCTGTGAAACATAGAGCGATTGGCCAAGACGTCTTTTTCACTTAAGGTGTGCCGGTGTTTAGACTCATTTTCTGGCGGAAATGTAAGATTGGCGACTGAACAGCCGGAGCAGCCTGAAGCGCTCTTAGGTAAGAGACCGATTCCGTTCAGCCACTCGAGTTCACAATGTCACGGCGCTCATTCTCTATGGGCATGAGCTGCTTAGATAGTACTGTCGTAAAATAAAGTTTACTTAGGAGCCGGTTTTAGGACGCGGCTCTAGATGTGGACACACTCTCTCGATGGGATCGCGTTAACGAAGTGGACCGATATGCTAGCATTTCCCCGAAATCTGGCCGTGCATGCTTACTGCGAAAGCGAAACAGTGTCGACCTAATTGACGTTAGCCACTCCGGTGAGCATCAATACAAAGCACGTGTTATATATTATACCGTTTCCTACGCCATAGTAACTAATCAAGAAAACGTGGCCGCAGTGACAGCATATTGGTGGACTAAAGCTCGCAATGAGTGAAAAGGGCGGTTTTGAAGGGCCGCGAAAATACGTATAAACATGCAAGTTTCACGATTCATGTCGCAGGAAAAGGTCATCAAGCCTTGTAACTGAAAGCTGTTTGTTTCAAAGCCGGACTAAGGAGAAAGCAAGATGCTACAATAAAACATACGTTTGAAGTCAAGGTCGTATGGATTGAATGATGTAAATTTTGTTAGGATGAGGAGAATTGGCCAGGTAACATGATGGTTCATCATATCATCATTACTCTAGTGTAAGCGCATCATGCAGTAGGACTCGGCTACTCCTGAGCTTCATCCCGCCATCACATTCGCACTTACTTAAACAAGCGACGACGTAGCCTACTCAGATTGTTGGCAGTTCTCTGCGTTGACGGGTGGCCCAGTCCCAGCGCTTTCTCCTTGCAGCCAGCGCCCGCATATACACTAAACGTTTACATCCACCATGGCAAATAAGATATCTGTAATAGCTACATCATCAGCCGAGACGAGCTCGGTAATTTTCGAATCAGCATCTAGCAGTGCGGAAGCGCCTGGAACTGGTAGATAATGGTCCGTTTGTAAGCCTCCAAATAGCATAGCACCTTCTCCACCAGAGACAAAAGGGTGGGCTGAATCTTCTGGGCTATTTATGGGCCCAAGTACGTGTTGGGGCGAGGGTGCGTGCCTTTCAGGCGACTTTCGCAGCCATGGGGATTTCGTGTCACAAGAAATTCCAGATGCTTCAGTCGTTGAAAGTAATCCTTCCAGCCGGAGGCTTTTACTCGAGGCCAAGCGGTGAGCACAACTCTTAAAAAATTGGAAAGCCCGTTGAGCGGCCTCTGAAGTTCTACCCAAACAATGCAGCCATGAAAGACCCTTTTTCGCAGCAACCCATATCGAATCTGACGACTCGAAAGGAAGTGCAGGGTTTGCCAAATTCGTCGGTACTGGGTCAACTGAAATAACAAGAAGTAAAATGACAGTGGCCTGGGTTAGAACGTGGAGTAGATCCCACCACTGCGTCACTTGGGAGCACCAAGCTAAAGTTGGCTGATCTGGTAGTAGTGCAATGACGTCCAAGGAGGCTCGCAGACAGCGGAAGGCAGCCGCATCAAGAGGTTGTGCTGAGTCATCCTTCATCTCAAATGCAGGGCCACGAAGGCATGGTCGGTTGAGCACAATATGAGCGCTGTAGTAATTCAAAGCAAGCGAAAACTGAAATGGCGATCTTATCGCTAGTGGGTCTGATTGACCGTTTTCAAAAGAGAAAGACGGATGTATAGTAGCCGCCCAACAATCCAGTTTCTTGCTGTAGAAAGCGATGCGGTTTTCGGCTCCGCCCCAGCTCGCCCGCCCGCTGTCGATCGCATATCCTTCGTTAAATGCCTTATGACAGATCAAAGACAGGTCCACTATATAGAAAAGGTAGAGAGACTGGGTGGGCGCTAGAGATTGTAAAAGCGTTCTTTGTGAGTGTATTTGCTCTTCGTCCATGTATATTGTCCATTGCAACTCATTAGTGGGCTGAGCGATGTCGGGGACCGTGGGACCCAAATCTGGACAGAGGATTAGAGGGAATGTGGGGCAAGGAAGACTTCCAAGACAAGAAGCTCTCCATGTCATGACAGAGAGAATGTTTTCTAGGCAGAGAATGGACCACCACAACTGCTTCCGCGCTCTTCCTGCTCTTAAAAAAGGAAAAGGAAAATTGAGAGAGTTTACCAAAAGTATCATTGTCACCAACCTGCGTGCGCCAGCTTCCCACTAGGTTGACTCGGTTCTCTTCCGTTCCAGCCATACGGGGGTACCACTGGCCCACGAGATCGACATACTCATCGACCTTATCGGGCTTCACGTCGTGGAAAACGACCGAATGAACGTACTTGCCGCGAGCCAGCACCTGCGAAAACGAACGCTCGATAGCTCATGGACCCTTTTCTCAAGGTTGAGTCCTAGTGCAATGCCCGAACGTGAAGCAATACCAATCATTTTCCATGATCTGAAAGCTGGTCAAAACCTTGCCTTTTAGAGGCCATTCTGAATGAGGTGGACATACCTATTTATTTGCGACTGGATCAAGAACAACAAGGCCATGAGCGCTTCGGCCTGCACTTGTTGCAGATCACCGTGGTCATAGAGAACATTTTCCGAAAGACTGAGAGACCTAGCTCGTGCACCAAAGAGACTTTCATCGGCCCCATGTAGTATCTCCAGTACAAAAAGCCGACTTAAAGCGCATGCGATAGCTAAGATCATATTAAAGACAGCCAACCATTTCCTACCGGGGTTTTTCCCCTCTGAGTAGCAGCAATTGTACTGAGCAACAAAGAGGTCTCTTCGGACAATAGGCAATGTAGTATCAACCTTCTCCAAATAGACTTGGAGTGATGTATCTGCTAATGCCTTTGGTGGCAAAATGAAAGCATTGGTCACGTCTCGGTTTCATATACCCTGGTAATCCAGGCGGTAGTTCATCGATGCGATCGAATTGTCCATTGGAAACTGAAACTGTGAAGCCAGACATTGAGTGCCTTTCCCATCGTCGTGTTTTGGAGCTTGAGTGTCCAACTGCTGCATCCAGGCAACTTCAGAGCTTTTCCCCATATATCCAGTCGCCCTGCTTTTTTCACTCCGATTAAAATCTTCGTACACGACTTCGGTACGGCCCATTGGGGCCGCGGCCGAATGGGGGCAACTGAAGGGACTGTTCTCACGATCCTTGTCCTTCGTATGATTTGGTTTCTGTTTGATCTATGTTAACATGCTCATCTAAATTGGCCCCTAAAAGCGCATAGACATACGTTGAGTGTTTTGGCGAGTCGTTCGTTGATAGATCGGTTCATTCCTTGAAGATAAATATCCTCAAGCAGATTTTTATAACCCTCCATTTCCTTCCGCATTGATGTGAGCTCCTTTTGCTGCTGAACCTCTTTCTTTTCCGGATAAAAGCAGCTGTCTAGATTGTGAGCAAGGCATTGAGAGCATACTGGTCTGCTTCCATCGCATTTAGTTCTGCGCTGTCGGCACCGTTGACAAGCTTGGCTGACACGCCTAGCGACAACTGCTCGCCGTTCGCGTTGGAATCGGGGAATGGGAATCTTGGCCGACATTTCGCACTGTAAATATATGGTATCGAATCTCTGAGTTACGATAACAGGATATGCCTCGCGGCGCTCGTCGTAGCCATGAGGATTCAGAAGGCGATCAAAAAAATTTCACGAGGAATACTTGGGGAGAGGACGACGCTTTTTCATTGCAAGCAGCACACCTTCCGTATGATTCGTGGAAGTCCTTCCGAAATCCTTGATTTAATCTTGTTGCAAAGTTGGATTATGTAATTCAGGTAACTTAACTTGTCGACAAAAGAGGGTCGCAACTTTACTAGTGCGCCCGAGGAATATTCAGCACCCCTCATATGCCTGACGATCGTAAGGCTCTCAACGACGTTACTAAGCTCAACCCCTTATTTATTCAGCATCTTCTATAGTATTTAGCAATACACACTCTCAAGTACTCAATTGGCTATGCCCGTACTAGTCCGTACTGTAACGACCACGTTCCGACATAACTCACTGATTAGTTAACTAGTTAGTCAACATAATTACCCCCAAGCTAGCCATCCGCTCACGCGGGCCACCCCAGAACATATAGTACATGCGCTAAATTACAACTTGATTTTTTTTTACAAACAGAGCATCTCTTATACCCACCTTATGAGAAGATACTCTTGGACTATGTATAGTTTAGTCTCGGAGTTTGATTATTTTTTGGAGCTATTTGAGTCAACGATGTATAGTTCGAGCTTGACTTGGTAGATGTATTTTTTGGGTATTATCGTGAATACCTGCGATAAATTGCACCAGACTTTAGAGGCATATTGAAAATATCTTGCAGAGACAACATCAAGAATTCGGTATGGTTTATATGCGTTGTTGTTGAAATATCAAATTACAATTTTTCGCATTTACTATATGTTTTTGAGAACGTGAAGAAAGCAATGTCCAATCTTGAAATGGTGTAAGATAGAACTATTCACGTGACATGAAGCTGCACATAAGTTTATTCCACAAAGACGCAAGGACTTAAGCAGTTGATTTTTGCTTGAAGCTACATGCATCAGCATTTATTGACTGTTGGATTATACTTAATCTCTGCAACCTTCGATTCAAACTTCGGAATTCCGTTATATTTAGGTGAAATCAGCAACCGATCTTCTCGATTTTGAAGCCATCGCATCGCTCGATGAGGTGGTGATAATAATCACTTAGCATTTGCGGGTTGGGAACAACCCGCCATTCCACCCGGAACAGAAATTCTAGCTCTAAAACAGCTAATTCTGCTGGACTTATCCCGCCGGCCCGTGCGTATGTCTTGTTCTTCAAGAAGGCGTCACTTAGACCTTTGCTGGCAACCGTAGCACTGACAATCAGGAATCGGTGTATGGTCAAGCTACTGGTGGTAAAAGTGGGATACATGTCACAAAGCAGGTCAATATAATACACCATGCTAAGAAGAATTGGAGGCGACAGATTGGCATGTGTGACCAATCGTTGGAGGTAGCTGTGTACAGAGATCTGCGGCGGAGATCGAGAGTGGAACCGAGTAAGCTGGTTTTCGTGGAGTGGTATCTTGTCATTGATATCGATTAACTCCATAATCATGTCCGCGATCAATACAACCAGGACAGATGTATTGGCATACTCGTAACGGTTAGGCAATATTGTTATTCCGGAGTTGGGAGTCGGTGGTTGCGACGATTGTGAACCTTTTGTATTTGCAACCAACGAAAAGGCGGTACTTGTGGTTTCGGTTCTTGCCTCACGCTGATCGCCGTTTTTGTTATGTCCTGAATTGCAAGCAGACATTGAACAGGGCCTTTCCATGAAGACAGACGCTCTGGTGTGTCCAAAATGACAGTTTTTGACATCAAGACATGGGCAAGCTATAGACGTGGGCGCTAAAAAGCTTGAAGACCAAAATTCGCGAGGCTATTAATGATGAAGACTTGATTCTGTTCGCGCCACCTCGTAGACGCCTGCGGTTTAGGAGCACCCACTATGCCGACAAGTGAATTGGGGATAGGAGATGCACATCAGCAGTTTGTGGCCAATAATTCGCTTTCATCCGCCTTGAATGAGTATTTGCATGTTTTTTGTCCACCCCTGTCATGGTAAATTGCAAAATTCCTTGGCTTTTATGTACGCGGCAGCGGCCCGGCTAAATGGTGGCGAGTATCTGTGTTTGCAATGTTTGCACATGGCCATGATTCCAGCTGCAACGTAGATCAGTTATGCGAGACAACAACCCATTCATTGTCACCAGGGCATACAATACGGTCTGGCAGGGATTACTGGTCAACGGCTAGAATCCAAAAAGGGGTTTTAGGCTAGGACTCGAGAATGAAAGTCCAAGAGTGCAGAGGTAAATCTGATTTCAAACACTACTGTACTCTCTGGGTAACGTTGAAAAGTCATTATACCCGTCAGATGCGTTGGGTTCGAGCGAGATTTTCACGCAGAAAGATCAGACAAATCACAGATCCTAATATTCTATAATCCTTCTTCTGGTGCTTGAGAACCGGTGTTGTCATTACACGCAGCTTTCGCTTACAGTCGTTTGAAAAAGCAAGACTAAGGAGAGCCAGGAGGCATTCGGTCTTGATCGCAAGCCCGCGTTCGTTCTCGCCGCAGCGCAGCGTCTTCTTCCTCGGCCCTTGCCAAAGACTCACCAGGTAACATAATTGCCTTATCAATGGCGACTGGTAACCCTCGATGTCGACCCCGGAGAGCCACAGCTGCAAGGATCAACTTGCTGATCGTGTGCCATGCCCCGCAGAAAGAATAGTTTTTACCTGGATAGCCCAAGCTGACACCGACGCAGCCGTAGGCTGACACAACCTCGAAAACAACATTAAATGTTGAAAATGCCACAGGCTGCTTGTTATAGTGGTCTGATTCAGCGATGGCAATGAAGAGGACAGCTAGTGCGATCCACCAGATATCGTGACTCAATTGCGAGCGTAGCTGCTGGTGCACAAAGTAGCTGCGTGAGCGTTCTGAAAGTGCAGGGCGACCCATATGGTGTCGGATGATATCCATCCAAAAGTGGCTCCGATTTTGCTGATCCGGCGAATCGGAACTTTCGTCGTGCGCGTAAATGCCAAGGGATCGTTCTTCATAGACATTCGTATTGCTATTCCGCTGTTAGAGATGTGTACAGAATTGGTGAGGCATTCTACTTACCGCATGGTCACTAAGACTGGATATGCCGACACGTACTGATATATATGTCTAAGTATATACCTACTAGACTAGAAGCCCAGGAGTGAAGGGGGGGAAAGGAGGCACTATGAATCATACCATCATCAGGACTACACATGACATGTTAGTATGTAATTCGAAAAAGATGTTATGTAAACTTACCATAAAGGACAAGCAAACCTTGCCGTAGATCGGCAATAGTCACAACATAAAATCCACCAGCACGAACAGCTTAAAGCGATCAGCAATGATCAGACGACATAAACCAATATCCTTACCTAATGCTTGGAAGAAGCCATCGAGAACCCTGTACTTAGAAGGAAGCGCTTCAATTTCTTTATTGCCGATGGACAACACTTCGAACGCGGCCCAATCTATTCCATTAAGAATAACAATTGTGCCGAGCAGGTACCATGTATGGCGTGCAGGAAAGAGGTTCGTATAAACTCTTCGCGGATGTTCTAGAATGAAGTCCAGCGTGTTTCTCCATGACTGCCATGTCGTGCTTCTTGGAAGAAAGGCTCTTATAGTCCAAATAATGAAGCGCAGGAAGCAAGGATAGAGCGTGTTGCCAGCAAGAATGAACATTCCCAGGGTGAGAAGTGGGTAAGCACTATGTAAAAAGTAGATTAGCTTCAATCACTTCAAATATTGGTCAGGGATACTCACTTCAACTGTAAAGCAGTCATGTTCTTGTCCAACAGCGACATGCCGCTATTAACAAACGCGGAAACGGCAAAAAATGCACCTGTCCAGAATGGATCCAGCCCATTTTCCTGACTTAAGTCCGGATGGTTCACCTGCAGCCACCTGCCAACACTGATGATGCCGAGGGTAATGAACATGAAAAAGTAAAGTGAGACAATCCAAGACAGGAATGCAACAGCCTTGTACTCTGCACCGCCCAATTCTTCCCGCTCGATGGCCGAGAGGCCATGGAATTGCGAATTGCGTGAGACTTGTCCCTTAGAGGAGAGATTCTTCCAAGTTCCCCGAATGACGCCTTTCAAACCAACCCCGGAAAGTTCATTACCGGCATATGGCACTGAGGTTACATCGCGAGGATGATTGTGGATATCTTGCCGAGCTCCGACGCCTACCATATGGAAGATTCGGTGATGGTGATGGTGGTGATAATGATGCCTTGGCTCATTACTAATTGTCATTTGATCATCATCCACCCATTGAATTTGGCCAGCGGTAGAAGATGACGGAATTGTAGCTTGTTCAACGGTAGCGATTATTTTCGAATTCCCTCGACCATTGACCTCGCCACCAGACGATCTTTCTAGAGAGTCCACTGGAGCTCGAGTTTGCATTTCTATAGTCGAAACTTGACGAGAAGCAACGCGCGAATTTAAGGTCTGCTTGAATTTAACCTCAAAGGCCCGCTTTCGTATAATGAGCACAGTACTGGAGATGAGAATAGCTGATCCCAATATCAGAAGTATGAAGAGAATAGCTTGTTGGAATGTATTCAAGGTTGAAAGATCCACCTAATAGGTCTCTTAGTTATTTTTCGATGGTATGGGAGAGAAAGGAGAAAGTGCAAACTGTATTCAAGCCAGCGCCCGTCATAGCACTAACACACATGAAAAGAGCATCTGCATAGTCGATGCTCCCAAAAGGCGTGGACGTCAAATAGAAGATAATGCTGCAGGTAAGGCAGGTTGCAACAAAATAAGAATAGTGCAGCGTCAGAAAATTAACTGGCGGAAGCACCGTCATCATAGCTCGACCTATAGCCCCGCACCGTCCGTGAGCTATATTGGGTTATCAATAACTCGAGAACAACACCGGTGGAAACCACTAGGTGAAGTTGAAAACGTACGGAATATCACAGTGTAAGACCGCATTTCAGCGCACACAAGACAAATCTCCAACCCAATGGGCAGAGTGGCGGAATATTTGCGCCGTGAACTTTGGTCCAAAATGACTATAAGTAAAGTCGTTGTGAAAACTTGATTGGTAGGTAACCTAGGAACAGACACTACCAAGCCTCAGCTTGGAAGTGGATTGTAATTTCATGCGTTCTTCGGGTTAAAAATGTTCGGAAGAGGGGCTGGTCTCTGAGGTTTACCCGTCTGGAAGATGCACGGGCCAACTCCTGAAATGAACTTTCAATTTTTTTCCGCAGGCCCAATGGTGCCCCACCTTTCCTCTGACCGAAAAAAACCAGTGATGAGAAAATTTCCGAACCCATGCATTTCCAGCGACACGCATATGATATTCACAAGGTTTTGACTGGTCCATTGGTTCAGTTGGAGAACTGCGCTGCTGTTTGAAAAAGGCACTTGAAGCTTCATTAGATGATCAGCACGATAGGAGATGCGCTAACTGACTCTAACTGTCTGACCTTTAGTGGGATGTTTTCCCGACATTAACGGGCACTGAGCCATGTGGCCTTAGTACATGGACCTCTATAAATCCTACATGTAGCCAAAGCAAGATTGGCTAATTGAAATTAGGAAATCGTAACTTCATATTCCATCAGAGTGAGTTTTCACACTTCATCGCACCCTTAGCCATGGAACTTACAGCAGCGCCAGTGACAATAGCAACTTTCTGCGGCTTGGGACGAGATTCCTTGTTGTCCTTCATTGTAGGAAAATTTGGGGAAATACCCTGGCTTGCAAGATTTGCTCTTTTATAAGAAACTTATCATCGACTGTAGGATTTTCATTCTGGCAAAATAAATTAGTTCCCATGATTCTCCGCCGGATGTGTACTGATAAGACGCTTGATAAGCGGCTTAGCCCGAGTCTTCCTGGACCAGCTGACTTTCAGCCATGACCTAGTTAGGCTCAATCCCGACGCGGCATTTTCCTTATCATGCTGATTATCAACTTTGCCGGCCTAACGTAATCACATAGTGGAAGTCACAACATAGCTACGGTCACACTCTAATGCGCTCACACAACAAATATCGCGATAATTCTAACAAAACGCCTAAACCAAACTAAATACTCGCTGATCATCGCCGCCTTGATTTGTGACACCTCATTTGCAAATGCACACTCGTTGAAGCTAGCGTATAATCAAGAGATGTAAAATGTCGGGGCGAAGGCTCGCTTCAGAGGCTCAGCAATGAGTCTGAAACCAACCACAAGAATGCTCTCATCCTCCTCCATCCTCAGCATCATTCGTACTCCGAACCACCCTGGAATCTGCCTCGCGGCAATCCTGACAAGTACTTGATTTCAATGCTATAGGTTCCCACCATTGACTGCTAGGCACTGGCCAGTAATAAAACTAGAGCTATCAGAGAGAAGAAACAAGACAGCATCTGCGATGTCTGTGGCGTATGCCATTCTTCCTTTCGGAATGAAAGGAATTTGGGCCTTTCCAACAATGACACTGGATTCATCTAAAGACGCACTGGCTAGGGTAGCCTCTGCTAGCGGAGTATCGATCGCACCTAACGGAATCAAAAGCCGTTGAGGAAAATAAAGAATGATCTGGTAGCTCACCCGGAGCAACCATATTGACTCGCATTTTGGGAAAATCCCGGGCCCAGGATCGGGTCAGACCCAAAACTGCATGTTTAGAAGCTGTGTATGCTGCAAAACCAGGTATTCCGCGAAGTGAACCACCACTTCCGACGTTCACAATGCACCCTTGTCCGACATCACATTTCGATCCTGGAACAATCCCACATACCTCGATATCGTCCTGATTCGACATCCGGAGTAGGGCTTCCGTGGTCATATTCCACGTTCCCGTAACATTGACATCCATAGTTCGCTGATACAATATATCGTTCACAATTGGACCCTCCCATCTGGAAGTCCCAGCACAGTTGACCAGCCCATCCAGTCGGCCGGGTATGGACTCAAAAAAGACTTTGCAAGCTTGTCTTGAGGTCATATTGTATCTCAAGGTAATATTACACTTTTCGTGGGCTTTGAGTTCTGTCGGTCGGTGCCGAAGAAAATATGTCTGCGACGTGAACAATGGCACCGAGCACAAGCAATGATCTAGTGACGGCAAGACCAATGCCAGAGCAGCCTCCCTATGTAAATGTTAGTTCAACAACGAATATATTCCAGAAATCTATGTATTTCATGTTGAACTGACCGTCACTGCGAATCGGCGGTCGGTGAAAGACGATGGGATTGACATGGTACAGGAATGCTCTTCAGGCCGTGGATTGATGCATAACGTATCAAAAGATCATCTCGTGCCATCTATCTTGATTATTAGTTTGCTCTTTTCTTATCGACCGATCGGGATAAAGCGAGGATAACTGTGAACGATTGAAGTTTTAGTTAGTCGAATCAGGCGGCAGTGGACACGCCAACGTATGATAAGTGTTATCGTGGGACAATTCGGCCTCGTCGGCATACGGCAAGCATTGGCAGAGGCCGCAAAATCCCATCTAGTGAACATTTCCAATCATATAAGTCATTGCGTGCGATCACTTTAATAACGACTGTTTCAAACCGACTGCTTCAGACAAATCAAGTCTCGCTCGTCTTATTTTTACCTACTGAAACTTTATTATTGCCAGCCTCTATACAAAATGCCAAAACGCGCTCTCATTACATATGCGGTTGATGTCGATGCCTGCGCTAACTGGCAATCCATCCTTGACATACACGATCCAGCGTGGAAAATCACTACTGACTATGAGCAAAAAGGATTAACACCCGTGACGGCTCCTCTATCGGCGCAACCGATGTTTCCAGAGGAATATTCGGCGCAAATGTTGGCACCGATCGTATATTGAAGTTATTCGATGAGAATGGGATCAAGGCTTCATGGTATATGCCGAGTCATACCATTCTTTCTTTCCCTGAGCAAATGGCGAAAGTCAGAGATGCTGGCCACGAGATGTATGCATCCGTTTGGATAGGTCTCAGTTGTGGAAGAGGCCATATAACTCAAGACTGACTATAATCTACTAGTGGTCTGGAAGGACTGACTCACCAAGCCAGCCTCAACAGTCCAAGCGGCCACATTCATTTCAAAGACGAGACTGCTCGGCCAATTTCGGGCGCTACCGAACAATTTTCAGGCCTCCCCTCCCGCACGGGAAACCTGTAATATTGGGTATTGTGTCTGCCCTGATTGCGTCTGCGGACTATAACTATTGTAGAAACTCATCGCCCGCCTCGTTTCGACGAGGCGGGAAGCGCATCGGAGGGGAGAACGGATCGGTGCAAGGCACCCTGTCGCGCCCGGCCAAACGAGTCCGTCAACGGCTGCGGCCACGGCACGCTGTCTTGCGCTGGAGCCGAACTGATGCGGTTGGGGTACTAAGCAAAGGACGGGGATGCTAAGGCAATCTGGTTATCCTGGAGTGAGCGTGAATGTCTACGGCCTCAACACTGGCGTGCTTTATATGAAATGCGGGGTGAATGGAGGGGTGAATGGAGGCTGGAGACGAGCGCTGGAAATCAATTTGTCCTTGCATCATGTCATGTATGTAGTTGTCCCGACTGCCCTACAGAGATATGCCGGCATATCGGCCTTGCGGCTGACAGATCCTTGAGCGAATAATCAACCAATCAATCAAACAATCAACGACAGGTTACTACTCTCGTCACGGTCAAGGAGATGCGAGGACTTGAACCAACCGTCGTGCACCTTCGAGCCCGCATCTTGTGCAATGGATCATTTGTCCTTCTTTGCCAAAGGGTCCCCTTCTGGTTAAGCAGTCCCATGATCAGTTCCTCGCCTTTGGTCTCTCCGAGCCCTTCACTCACTTACACGAACAGTACACACCTCGACCATTGGAGTCACCCAGCGCCCTTGCGCCGTTGATCTTTCGTCCTGTTTTCCACGCGACACTGCCAGCCATGACGAAGAGTACAAGCCCAGACATCATAATATCCCGTACGTATAAAAGCACTCATGAGCCATGCCAGCCGAGCTTACTCACTTAAATTCTCTTAGCTTCTTCGATCATGAGAACACGAGCGAACTTTTTACGCAGGTATGTCCCCTGTCGGCCCAGTACTATTGGAAGCTGTGCTTAGAAACCGATTTTAGGACCAGCTAAGTCTTGATTCGATCGCCCATAAAGGCTTTTTGTCTGTCAGCCAGCCACCAGGACATGTGAGTCGGACTTTTTTTCTCTGTTGCATTCACATGTGCTCAGCAGAACCTGCCTCCGGGAGACCCCCAGGTGAACCACCAAAGCCCCAGGCTATGCTGGACTTCCAACCCCCGGTCCCACTTCGTACCATTTCATCAGTGTTTCAAACACGGCGGGATTTTGAGCAGCATGCCCACAGCAAAGCTCTAGCAAGCTGTTCTGGGGGCAATTCATAACGTCTGCTCGGTGTTGATGCCCCATGATAGCTCCCATTGATCTGCAGGCATGATCCTAGCCGGACGGTGGACCAGACCGAAGCGATATCCATCATGACGCAAGAACGAGAGTGTGCTAGGTTGATAGCTGGGGGTCACTCAGGTGGATGGCGAGACGATATGTGAATCCTCTTAGCATTTTGTTGAGCATTCTTTGTACGGGCCAAGAGTGGTCAAGGTCAAAGATGAAGGATTGCGAGTGAACCCCACACCGCCCGATGTATACTGACAACTTTTGATCTTTTGTCTAGTGCGTACCAACTCTGCGGCACATAAAATAGACGCTCGCATTCCCCAGGAACCCGCCTTGCATCCCACGAGCCCCCTGGGTCGACATTGACGGAGACCGAGAATCTGGAGTCGAAGATCATGATATTTCTGACTACTCGGAATTGGACGGGACTGCAGGTTGTTTGATTGGCAGGATAAGGCAGCAATCTGCCAGATGGTCCCGGTGGCGCAGTAATTCCCTTGCGGCAAACATATTGAGCTCCCCAATTGACAACACTGTGAGACACATGGCCTAGAGATCGGCGCAAGCTCCACGGCATGAACTCGACCTTGCTGTGCTGGATGACAGGACATTGCACCCGTGGAAACAGCATTTCCGCGCGATCCGTGATGCCAAGCGGCGACAATGCAAGAAGTCCCTAGTCAATTTCGACAACAACTGGAAAGCGGCGCGATACCTCCAGCCGAGAGACCAATTCAGGAAAACAGTACCCACACTGTGCTCGGGCGGGATAAGTGATGGCCAAGGAAAGGCCCACGCACTCTCTGAGATCCTCTTCCCTCGCTGCCTGAGATACAACAACTCTCGTCCTCACTGAGGATAAACGGTGGTGGACACGACCGTCGTGCGCCTTTGGGCCCGCAATTTAAAGTGTCAGAGCCTTTGTCATATTTTGCTAAACGACCACTCTTTTGGCTCGGCAGTCCCATGATAAGTGCTTTCATTTTTGATTTCTTCAAACCCTTTCTGTTACTGACATGGAAAGTACACACCCCGGTCACCCGAACCAGTCAGCTCCCTTACACAGGAGTTCATTCCGCTTCCAAGTCCTCCCCGCTAGCCAGTATCAAGGTCGCAAGTCCAGACTGCACCATAGTATCCGAAAGCATGTAAGCGCCGAGGAGCCTCGCCAAGCTGAATGTCACTCTACTAGCTTCTTTGATCATGAGAACACAAGCACGTCTTCGTGCGCAGGTATACCCCCTGCATGGAAAGTCCCATGATTCTGTTGAAACGACAGACGCTAGCCCGGTCCATACACAATGAGTCATCTGAAGTGAGCGGTACAGACATTTGACAGCACCTTTTATCAGCCACCACCTATTGCTGCCAAAGTTAATGAATATCTACCACAGCATGTGAGCCAACACTCTGTTCTCTTGTCAATTACTAATATGAACTCCCACAGAGCGTGCCTCACAACAAGACCTCCAGGGCTCTGGATGATGATGCATACCTCAATTCGATCTACGCTTCCCAATTCTTGGTCTGGTATTCAAACCCACGCCCACGTCGCCGGTGTCACGATGCAAAAAAAAAAAAAAAAAGGCAGCGTGACTGTAATTAAGGCTACAAGCATACTCCACGACTACTACAATTACTGCTAGGTCATGTGAGATCACTCGTGGCCGATCTGGTACGTCTGCTCAGCGCTATTGCCCATCGATCGTCGACCGTTACACGCAACTCTCTTGAATTGCCAAATTACGCTGCACGGTGCTCTATGTTCCACTAGCCAATTGGAAAAACCCAAATCGGCATAAAACCGAATATTATCCACGTCACGCAACGCGTAACTCAACGGGAACTAAATGTTATTCTTCCGATGATTTCACTGAGTACAGTACATAATGCAAAAATCCGGCGAGAGGGATAGCTATGATTGAGTCACGATACCTAATATGACAAAACATTTTCATCATTGATATTGTAGTGCACTTTTGAACAGCATGGCAGGTCATCTGTAGGACATTTGATGGCTGGAGATACAGTGACCATATCGTACGAGCAGAATACCTCCTTCGGGACAGAACAGCACAACAAGAGGAACAAATTTCCAAGCAAACTAGCAAAGAGAATAACGGCAATTTGAGGCAAGTCAAATACTCCAAAATATTTTCGTTGCTGTCCTAAGCTCCATCAAGAATTAACAGGCTTTGAATATGGACTCCGCCGTACCCATGTCGACGCAATAGCTCTCGGCCGCAATGGACGGGAAACTCTGCTATAACCATGATTTTGATATTCTCACGACGCACACTGGCTTTATCTAGTAGTTGTAGTACCGCACACAGTGTCTTCCCTGTAGCAAGGACGTCATCCACTATCACGACCGAAGCGTCTCTCGGTATCAAATTTTGTTCCATTTCGATTTTAGTTTCGTCTGACGCGCTAGGATCCGAGGAAGAGATATTCGAGGTAGGCTTATAAACAGAAACAGTTGGTGGAGGAAGCTTTCCAGCCTGGCGAATCAGTGCCAAGGGTATATTGACCTGCACGGACAAGCCCGACGCAAAAATGAAGCCGCTGGCCTCGCAACACACAATTAAACCTATGTGAGCCCAATCACCAATGAAGTGAGCTTGCAGCAAGGATACGCACAGAGCCAGCCCACCTGGCCGCTGAGAGATGTTCAGCACGTGGCGAAAATCAATGCCCGTCCGTGGAAAATCAGGTACTGGGCGTATCATATTCTTCAAACGATGAAGATCCTCATCGAAAAACGGTAAAAATTTCTGTTGGCCGAAGATTCTTGCTGCATTGTTTCCGTCTTTGTCATTGTTGAAGACAAGGCAGGGGCAGTAGTCAAACATCGCCATATTTGACTTGCTCTCGGTGTTATCTTTGCCACCATCATAATCGTTATGACTATAGCCATGGGAGTCTCGACGAGTGCGCAGCATCTTTTCGCTCGTTCGGATGCGAACTTCAAGCAGTCTGCTTCCTGGAACCAGGGGCGAAAATACCGACATCGGGGCCACATCTCTCATCCATGTGATTAGCAGCACATCCACGTCCGTCGCACCATTTACTATATCTAGAAAATGCTCTTTTGGCAATTGAGGCCGCTGTTTCACCTGGTCCCGAAAGAATCTTGTCAACATTGGCCGGTGTTTTTCTTTGTAAGCACGATCGCGAAGCAGACGGTCAAGATCAGCACCAGTAGCAACTGCGTATTCTGCTTGGTCACATCGCTAATGCTGACTGTACGCGCCGTTAGACTGTGGCGGCTGTATGACGTGAATACGGAAACCCAGATATCGGCGCAATAGTCCTTCCCAGCGCAACTTTCGCCCGTGACCAGAATGATGAGTCTCTGCCTCGTTGGCACCATCTGAAGCGGACAGGCATAGGCTAGCACATTGCGCGGATCTAAACTATATTTGAGACGGGTAAGCTGCGGTCCATTTGGCCCAAATGCCTGGGTTGCTAGCGGATAGTCTCTGGGGTCTGGCCCAAGATCAGCGCTGTACACCCCGGTGCTCACTGGCAGCAACTTCTGGGCGACATTGTAAACCCAGTTAATCACATTTTGAGCGAGCTCAGTTTGATCTTGGTTGCGGGGCCACACCCCGGTTATCACACAAGCAAAGTCCCAGTCTCTACAACCAAATGCAGTAGCATTGGCCGCTACATCACGGATTGCCCCGCCACCTTGTAGGAGATGAAGATAGCAAAATGGGGTGGGACGAGTCTCCATGATCGTGATCAGAAGATCGGTGATGTCTCCAATGTTTTTCAAAAACAAACATCGCTTGAAAGAGGAAGTCTTGCCTTCGCCATGTCCACCGTGCATGCTGGAGATGTACATTTCGGCCTCGAACAATCCAACATTATCCACAGTATTGCAGCTGTCTGCCGGTCCCAAACTTGCGATGACGGAACTAATAGGCATGGGTAATTCGGTGGCGGCCCCCGGTGTAAGCGATTCGAACATAGTAATGCCAAGATGCAGCTGACCAACGTCCCAATATAGATAAGCATCAGCAGAGCAGCTGTGGGGCAGCTTTCTAGCGATTTGGGTATCGAAATTGTCAAGCCTGAGCCTTGCGTCGTGCTTGTCACTCAAAGGGTAAATCCAGTTTCTAGTGGAGTAGGTTGATGCCACAAACGCTTTGAAAGTAACGCTCACTACAATACCGAAGTTGGTTCCAGCGCCTTTGATCGCCCACAACTGATCGTTTTCATTTGTTGGGCAAATGGCGCCAGCTGGTCGATACTGAATTGGTACATGGCCGATGCACAGCACTTGGCTAGTCTCAACGCTTACGACCACGGCACCAATGATAGTGTCACATGCGAGTCCATGGAGTCTAGCCAGATGCCCGATGTCGCCCTGCAGCCACAGCCCCGCGCCTACGCTGGGGCGGGCTCCCAAAGGTACCGTCAAGCCCGCCGCCATCGCCTCGCGGACAATTTGCCCGGTTTTACAGCCGGCTCCTGCGATCACCAACGGGCCTGGGCCGGGAAAGCAATTTTCTCTAGTGTCACCGGCTGGGAGAATGTGTAATTGGTCAAAGGCACCCATATCAACCGCAACAACGTTGGACCATAGACAGTGGCCACTGTGGCCTCCACCAACGATGCTTAGACCAAGCCCATGCTGCAAAGCCCATTGTACACACTTCTGGATGTGCTGGACATCTACCGGTCTTACTATTGAGGCAGGATGGCGGTGACGAGCCTCGCGATTTTTGACCACGCTATCCCCTTCCGACAATGGCACTTGTGTCGTCAGCTCTCTTATCGCGGTCGCGTGTTTGGTAAAAAGCATCATGACGTTCGGCGAGCTGAATATAAGATTATTTGGACGAGCTGTATCTGTGTGGCCAAAGGCACGGCACACCTTTCGCCATTCAGCTTGGAGACCTCTGTTTGCCTCGACATGCTCTATGGAAAATCCGGCGATCAAAGGCGCGAAAGTATCCAGGATATCGTCATCGTTTGTCATACACACAGTTCCGATTGGGAAAGAAGCCGTTCGATGGCACACTAGTCCATCGAGGCGTAGGGTCTCGTCGCGGTGAAAAACGACCACCATTCCACCTTCGGGCTGTTCGACGAGCATGTTCAAGGCTTTCTCAATATATTTTGATTTTGGTTTCATGCCATACATACTGTGACAGAAAAGGACAATGTCGAATGTCTCGTTGTCATCTTGTCTACAGCTACATCTGTCGTTTCCCGTGTCGTCGCACAGCATGAAAGGTTTCTGATAAATGTCGGGCGGGCAGACCAAACCGGGCAGCGGGATTCCTTCATCGGAGGTAGAACTGAGAAATTGTTCTAGTCTTGTAGCAAACAATTTGTTGGGTTCGAAAGCAACGTATCTCGCTACCTTTGCTCTCAAATGGCTAGGCAGTTCTCCTAATACGCTTTTCGGACCGGGTCCGATTTCTAGAATCGAGATACTGTCGCGCGACTTGGCGAAAGGTGATAAAAGCTGAGATAATTGAGGAATGATGAAGTCTCGATATGTAATCCATCCGTTGCTTCGCAGTAAGATATCCAAGCCAGCGCTATATTGTTCGTCCGACAATGGCCTCTTTTGGAATGAGAACGTGTCCGTCGCCTGGCTTAGAGCCTTTTTCAGAGAGTTGAGCGTAGCCATGCCGTCCCCGTAGAGTCTTAACGGTCAGGATGTATCTACTCAAGTCCTTTAGGAATTTGAAAAATTGATTCGTATCCCTTCACAGCTGCCCGAAACCCAAAGAACTTTATAGGGGGACCCCTGGCTAACATTACGGTTTATTCTACGACATGGATACTGTTTTCCAAGGCTCTAGGCCCCTTCCAATGACGAATAACACTAAGTGTGGTAGTGCCACGTGTCCAGGTCTTTTTGGAAAAGCCGCATGTATCAGTACATCGGGCAGCCAGTAATATCCCAGTTGGCACCAGGCAAGGTGGTCTCCTGATACCGTGATGCTAATGTGATATTATCATGCAAGTTTGCGGGGAAAATCAATCCAGTTATTCAGGTTTCGAGGATATATGCTGGCACCAACCATGGACTCTCTTCTCATTGACGTGTCTTTCTTCCCCTAGTAGACGTATAGTATCTGGCTACGTCGCTTACGGATTGCCATCACACACCAATTTTAACTATAGTAACCGTAGAATATATTATCATTTAGGATAGAAAATTCAAGAGTCTGTGATATGCTTGACCATGGATTTTATTTGGTTATGCCAAACCGGATTACCTAGGCATGCAAGGGAACAATCTTTTCGTAAGTTACGTAGCCAGATACTGTACATCCTATAATGAGGGAAACTCGAGGGCGGGGTAGTGCAAGTTGGGAGCTGGCAAGGTTTTTCATTCTCCCTGCCCAACAAGCCAAGTCATCATAGCGAGGGACGGCCACGTAGTCGTAGTCTTGAGGCTCAACATATTAGGCCTCGATTGCTGATCGGGTCATCTGATCATTAAAACCGAGCACCTGCTTTCTGTCTTGAAAAAAAATGAACCGTGGGCTCACTAGCTCGACTTCCCCCTGTCTCAAATGCGAAGTTGCGCTTCGCATCTGAATTCGTCCATGGGTTCTGTTTCAGATACCTTGCACCAAATTTCCATCAAAATGAAAGACTCGAGTCTTTCTGCAGCTACATTAGGACCTTGCGGGACCCTTGACCTACGCTCAATCAAAGGGCATGAAGACTCTGGCAATACAGTCGAGGTCGCTTTGGATGATAATGAGGCTATAAACAGTCCAGCGCCTCTATGGTATGCTACTTATATGAACTATCTGTTGTGTGCGGTTTTTGAACCACGCTGAGATCCTGGCGCAGCTTGAGTGACTCATCCCTCGATCAAGGTGACCTAATGACCATACCAGCTCATCTGAAAATTATGAGCTCATCAATTAGCCTCGACGGCCTCAGCTGGCCCTGTAAGTTATACCTGAGAGTTGCTCCGTAAACTTTTCCGTTTAATTGACCTAATCTCAGGCCCCGGCACACGACAGCGTTTGGAGTTGACCCCGGAAGAATCTGAAATGCGTCTCCAGAAGCTGGCTGGGGCAGTTCGGACAATCCTTGAATGCATTGGTGAGAATCCAGAGCGAGAAGGCCTGCGCGATACTCCTGAGCGATATGCCAAAGCCATGCTATACTTTACCAAGGGATATGAGCAGACTATTCGGGATTTGGTCAATGGGGCTGTTTTCAATGAAGACCATGACGAATTGGTCATTGTGAAGGATATCGACGTTTTCTCTCTATGTGAGCACCATATGGTTCCATTCACTGGGAAGGTAAGTACCAGTCTTTCACGCAATTTTTGTGGACCACACTGATCTCAGGGGTAGATTCATATTGGTTACATACCTGATCATCGCGTCGTTGGCCTTTCTAAAATAGCGCGATTAGCTGAGATGTTATCTCGCAGACTCCAGGTACAAGAGCGCCTGACCAAACAAATAGCTCTGGTTATGTCTGAGATACTCAAACCTCGGGGAGTCGGCGCTGTCATGGAGTCTGTCCACCTTTGTATGGCGATGCGCGGCGTACAGAAGGTTGGCAGCAGCACAACTACTAGCTGTATGCTTGGGTGCATGCGATCGAGTGCAAAGGCAAGAGACGATTTTTTGTCGCTCTTGCATCGAAGATAGCCGATATTGTTTTCTTCCTTCGAATCTGAGCTCTCGTAGTCCCATTTAGGTCCAGGGGTTTGGCCGCTATCTTTCAACATACGGTACATACCCTACTATATGTCACATGACTTGACCACTAGGTGGTGTGCTGACCAAAACGCTGGGCGCGTTTTGGTCAGCCACACCGATCTTCAAATCCATACCGTAATTCAAATTTTCAGACCAATTCACCCAGCGAGTCCACATTACACGTTCAATATGCCATCTAATATCGAGGATCAATATATAAAGGCCCTAGCTTCTACCGTTTCCTCGCGTCTAGCGGGCGTTTTATCAGGCGACACGAATTCAGGGGAGGTCGCATTCCAGTTATCAAGCAACAGATCTACGATCTGGCTCCTGTTGCTGATGTATGCTTGAATCCATGGCGATATTCCAAACTGATCTTTCGTATCAGGTTTGGCACCGCTTGAGAATAGCTGGCACACCTAGTCTTTGTTGCCTTGAAAGACCGCAAGCCAGAGCACGGTTTGGCCCTCGTAGTTTGGCAGGTCGATTCTGAGTCGAGGGTGTTGCAGGAGCTGGTACACAACAGCAGATGATGACTTACTCGCCACACTGAGCCACAACGCACTTTCTCCCTGGAGTTTTTAGCGTTCACGCGCAGCCTTTTCTTCTGCAGCAAAAGGTTGATCACCCGCTCTAAACCGTGTTTTGCGGCCGTCATGAGAGGAGAAAGGCCGTCGACCCGCGCATTGATGTCGGCTCGGTAAGAAAGCAAGGTCTTTGCAAATCTGCGATTGTTGGTTTTAGCGGCCCAACGAAGCGCCGAGCTGTTTTGATGCTTGACATTGTGTTTGATCAACGCCAGACGCAGTTTATAATAAAGGTGTCGGTGGGCCTCAGCAAAAGCAGAGATTTCTCGCCCGATAAGGTTTGGCTATGATCCGGAGAATCTCGGTTGGAAGATGAATAATGGACATCTGTGAGTAGCTTCAGCATTGCGAGTCCACTGAAGGCATTGATTGATCTTTCATACGCTTGGTCTCAGAATTTTCCCACGTGAAAATACATGGAAAGGTTCTAGGAGAATGTATTGCTTCGCTTCAAGACGACGAGTGAAGTTGATGCAGAGCAATGAAGTCGATGCGACTATATTTCTACCAACTTAGCATTACATGGAATTGGGGATTTGGAGATATGAGGAGCTTTAAGTATCACCAAGACAAATGAGTGGGTGCTTGACCACCAGCTAGAGTTCCAGGCCCACACGCACCGAAGGCTCTGGGAACGTAGTTACATATATCAGGAGCCTCACATCCGCCAGGGAGTGATAAACTAATCGCTAATACTGCACTCATTGGGTTTGAAAGTCCTCACAGCTCGCGATTTCTCCAGCGAAGAACAGTGCTGGCCCCGGGGTCAAGAACAACAGCTCTAGGATTTGGCTTAAGAGCCCCAGGATCAGGCTAACTCCCAGGCCCACTGATTGCATTCCCAAATCCAGTTCAGTTATTCGCGGGACCACTGATTGAGATCCCAGGACCAATTGTCGCTTGACACGTTCGGGCCAGAAGCCTGCATGTGAGACAAGTGTCCGCCCCAAGGAGACCTCACCTAAATCCCTGAAAGCACGGTCCTGGTCCTGGCATCTTGAGCGGCCGTTCTAGGAGCGCTATAGCTCCCAGGACCAGTCAAGCCGATCCTAAACTCGACCTTGTCGATACTTGGATAGGTCTTCAAGGCTCTGGGACTGCCTTCGTGTTTTCAAGGCTCCATTGCTTTATGCACTAGATGTCACTCTTCCTTACCAATCCCAACTTGTCACTTGAAATTATAAAGTCATCGTCCTTCCTCCCCACCCTTACCCATCACAAGAACAAACGTGGATTCGAGTGTGAAAGCTGAGATGACTACAGAAACCTCTGGTTATGTGGAACTCCCTCCACTGGACCTGGCTGTGGAGAAATCTATATGCTTCGGCTGCGTAAGTCGTCCAAGCCAATCTTCGCAAACATCATCTAATCTGCGCCTCTACTTTACCGGAGAGTATTTGCACTCGGAAGGGCAAAGATGAATGTTAAATAATCGGACATAGTGCGATAAGGTTGTATGTCTAAAGGGAAACAGCCCAGAACCAGAGTTAAGGTTCCATAATTATTGTTAAGTGTAATATTGTTGACGGTAAGGCTTCCGGTTC
>JACWFT010000146.1:0-22920 GCA_019775415.1 Penicillium sp. VS I D KN
AGAATATCCCGTGCTATCCTCGCAAGAATAGGGAACTCATGCTCATGGTCTTTCCAGAATGCTCTAGGCTTCTGACTCTCAATCCCGCGGGCAAGATACCTCGCAATCTCATCATCTTCAGGCTTTGAGAGCTCATCCTGGGGCTGGTTCTGAGTTGCACAAGCAGCATGAAGATCACCATAATCATCATCCGGGGCCTCTCTCGTGGTATCTTGTAAGACTGTATTATCTGAATCACGATGAAGTGTCTCTTTATATCGATGAAACTCTCGCTTTAGAACTCCATGATAGTGATCAACATAGTCAATTTCACCTTGCCAGTCTGAATATGCAAAATATCGAAGTTTCTATGATGGGCAAAGGATTGTCGCGAGTGCATAGATATCACCATATGATTCATAATCAGTCGCAGTGTAGTACGTTGAGGGCTTCCGTTTAGCAGTCTGAAGAGCCTGGAGCATATGCTTCTTCCAGACAACGCCTTTACTCTTCAACTTACTCTCAGCTTCATCAAGGTGAGAGAAAAGCTTGTTATAAATACTATAGATGTCGCTACCAGGCTCAGAGGAATAGAGGACCCAGTACTGCTGAAGAGGGAGGCCAACACGCGTAAGCGAGAGGGGTGCAATCGGAGATGAAACTTGGGACGCAGATATCAATGGAGTTTGGCTGCCAATAAGCTCAGAGATATCATCTGAATAAAGGAGGTCGGTATTCAGACCTAGATCTGAATCAGCGCAGAAGGAGTAATGGGACTGAGATGCTTGTGAGTAAGACATATTGTACTTGATCACTATGCAAGAGAAAGAGAGAGAGAGAAACGTACACATAGGACGAGCTGAAAATATCAGGGTTATGGCAAATAAGCTGCAACTCGTAAGTTGCGGGTGCGTTTTTGATATATCTCTTACTTTGATGGCGATGATTGGTTATTACTAATCACTAGTGTGGATATTTGAGGATAATTGTGGATATATTGAGAATATCCTCAACCTTGCCGCCATACTAAGTCCGCTGTCAATAATATTGGAACTTCCGACCGGTAATCTTTAAAAAAATCGATTTAAAAACTTGATATAGCTATGAAGCGTAAAGTATCTAGTAGTCACTGACATGCAGCATGTTCCATGTCCGGACGATGCATAGAAGTCTCTCCTGTCAGCCACGGGTCGATGGCCAGTCATGCAAGAAACATCCGTGGGCTGTAGGATTATGCCTTAATATCACCGAAAAGACAGCCAACACTCACCAGACTCCACGCAGCCTGGCTGAAAGGTTTGGCGTCTGGTGCGCTTAGGATAGCTCGCCTCGGGTGGTCATCAAGCTCACTTTCTTTCTGATACTGCGGACGTCGGGCCTGGCCGCCTTCAAAACATGGCCAGCGCCGCCCAAATTTGAGCAAGAGATATACCATAGTCAGCCCCACGCACTAAGTAGTGCTCACTTTGAGTCATACACGGCAAGTCGGGTCCTTGTACAGAAATTTGGTCTGATCTGATGCGGAGTGTATATCGGTGTGTGGTGTGCTGGGATAGAATGGGCAGGAAACTGCGTTGCAGGTCCCGCTCCAAGGCCAGATATGCAAATAGATGAGACAGTAGCCCGATGTGAAGACCAGATATATGGACGGACGGACTGGGAAGGACAAGTGCTATCAAATAAGCCCCAGCAACCATGAAATATATTTACCCTCACGATCGGCTATCCTAGGTATCTTCCCTTGCGTACGACGTGACTGGGCCGCAGATTTAGGCGTGGAACTTGGTAAACTGGATGAATGAGGGGGCGGCGGAGTGTCCCCAGTAGACCAATGAAGCTCTGGCGTAGGCGTTCAATAACTGGAGCTGGATTAAATGGTTAAATATCACGGTCAGCGAATGCCTTCCGAACCGTACGGGAGGTTAGGGCCTGCTGTCGAATCGCTGTGGTCTCGCGAAAGAAGGTACCTGTATCCGTAGCATCTCCACCCCACTGAGCGATCATATTGTTCTTCGCGCGGAGCCTCTCCTTTAAGGCGGGGAATGCGCTACCATCGAGAGGCTGAATGGTATGCGTAGTATGCGGAGAGAAGACGAAAGCGATAGTATTCTACTGTTCACAGAGGTAAATGAATTCCCAGGTAAGGTGTGAAGCGTGGCCATCGAACAGCAATAGCCGTGGACCACCACCAGCACGGTTTCGCGTATGTTCTTCGAAGAATTGAAGCCAATCGATTGGAAGGATATTAGGGTATCCAGGTGGGGACACTGCAATTTGTGACTCTTCCGAGAGCGTTCCGCCTTCATACCATCGTTCTAGATGCACAGTTTCTGGTGCAACGAAGTATGGCTCCATCAGCCATCCATCAGCTGCTATACACTCAATTCCAGTCAAGAGCTCACCTCGCTCGCATGATAATAGCCTCGTGCGCTGCCGGTTACGGCTAATAACCTTTCGAGGCTTCCCTTGGCCAATCTGAAAGCCGGTCTCGTCGAAATTGTAGATATTCGAGGGGGATACGCTTCACGAGTGGCTCAAGACGATCATACCAGGCCTGTAAGATACCAATACCCTCGGCCTCGATCGTCTCCTTCCCTGCTGGCTTCTGCTTTACCCAATGAAGGCCATAGGGTGGGCGTTTAATGAAATGGTATACCCACATCTTGTTAATAGCGGATATAGGGTTTCCAGTCATTTCGGCATCTCTCCGAATCATCGCATTCGCACCCCCTTACACCATACCGGCAGTAGGTGGAACATGGAGGGCATCAAGGGTGTCAATCCAGCGAATCAATGCTGCTTCCTGTGCTTCATCTAGACGCTTGGTGGCTCCAGGTCGCTGCGTACGAGGTTGCCGACCCTGGAGACGCGCCCGCAGCCGGGACACAGGAACGTCGAATTCGCGCGCCAACGAGGTGATTTCCGCATCTTTTCGGGATCTAGCGGCTTCACAAGCGACCTGGAGACGCTGCTCAGTTGTTTTGTACGAGAAATTCATGCTGTGGGTGGAGGGATAGTGCTGAATAGTATCAAGAGTTACGTTGAGTGATCATAATCCTGGAGCGGTGTGGGTATGCTACCGGACTATTATGTGGAAATCAACTTGATTATCCTTATGGACATCTCGGAGCTACTTCCGATGCGCGGCTTGATTCCTGATCTGCACCAGCCTCATATCACAACGTTCCCCCTCAGGATCGCTTTGCTAGCAGGGCAATACTGGTACTGCGCAGAGCAGTCAGGCCTCGGTAAAACCACTCAAAAAACCTTCGTGGGGAAATAAAATGAAAAGAGCGCCTGTGCTGTCATGCATGTTACCTTGGAGTTTCTGAGGCGTAGATTCTTAAGAGACTACAAAATCTGGCAAAGGACGAAGGCCCCAATGGCTTGATGAGACATCTGCGGCCTGTTCTTCAGTTGGAACATATTGGAGCCCGATCTCGCCTGTATCCAGCACGGCTCGCCGATAGTGAAATTTGACATTGAAGTGCTTCGTCCGTTTGTGAAACTCGGGATTGCGAGATAATGCGATGGCTGACTGGTTGTCAGCCATGATGTTGGTGACTGGAGACCGATACAGCTGCGTTTCGGCCAGAAAGGTGCGAAGCCATTGGAGATGCAAAATGGCATTGTACTGTCCGATGTATTCGGCATGAGGTGTAGACGCGACCACTTCCCCCTGTCTCTTGGACGACCAGGAAACCGGCGCCCCTGCAAGCTGGAATACGTAGCCAGACGCCGAGTATGCCCCGTCAGTGACGATAGAACCTCCAAAGTCGGCGTCCGTGTACCGGATCAATTGCCCACTGCGGTAGGTAATACGATACGTTTGCGTGGCTTTTGAGGTAGCGAAGCAATCGCTGCAGCGCGACTTCGTGATGCGATTGCGGCTGAGACGTGAAGTGACTCAACATGCCCAGCGCAAACGCATTGCAAGCTGAAGGTGACTGACGGTCCCCACCTGAGCATATCAGTGCCTAGACTGCAGCATGGAGGGAACCCTCGACCTCAATTAAGGATTATATTAATCTTATATGGGAGGACTTAACGTAGTTCGGAATATAGTTGCTCAATTAGGTTACGTCTTCCGTCCAAGTCGCAGCCTATTAGTGGCAGTGCCTAAGTCTAGCTAGCAAGACAGGAAAGAATGGGATTTCTGCTGAACATGACAGAAAATTGACCAAGTAATTCTGCAGGCGCCGAAGACCAACACTGATGTGGCTACTCTGCCCGAATACACCGCATACGCATCCGTCAATATCATTGCATTCCAAGTCACATGTCACTGACTTGAAAGATGTCCGAGTTAGCGCATGCCTCGATGGTCATTCCGATGCATGACATAGCTCCCAGTAAGGCCCGGAGCCGTAGTCGGCCTGTCTGGCAAATGACGAGAGAATCAAACACGGCAAAGCCATGCGCATGATTTGGATGGAAGTGTACAGTACATGTCAAGTTTCCCTTCATACCCCCACTTATTTTTGATCCATGTTGGTCAACAAGGGACAGACTGACAGCAAATGTTCGCATCGCCGTCCCAAGCTGCCTATGCCCTTCAGTTATGATCATCACGGCTATAGTAACAAAACTTCCTTGCTGAATGACAGATGGAGGCTGTTGTATGAAGTTGATTCTCGTATTCTGAATAGACGAGCACTTTCCCTTTTCATCAGAGCCTGACATGATGATCTGCCCTTCTGGTAATTGGTCTCTTTGTCATGCGTATAGACAGCTCTAGGATGAGGATTCTGGAAGACCGGGAGTGATTTAATTCGGTAACTGGTCGATTGATTCTCGGCCTTTCGCCTTGCTTTTGTAGGACGCCAGAGAAGAAGGGATAGGGTGTTTGGAGCTCCGAACACTTGAAGCTCTGTGGATCCGATAGCAGCCTTCTGTGCGCTCAGGCGTTATCACTTCGAAAATATACAGAAATTAGTAGGGCAAAGCCACACGCGATTCCATTAAAAAGTCACCAGACTATCATACTCACCTAGGCCGAGAGACTAGGAAAATCCCCTGTGTGGTAGCCTCCCCGTGCAAAAAAAGGCCATGCTGATAATGAATTCCAGCCTAGATAGTTAAATCAGCCCATCCTTCAAATCCCGCCCAAATCCCGACCACACATGCAGGCTATATCGCAAAGCAGGGGGTTTGTCCCCTGTAAAATTTTGAGCGGCATGGACTATCGAACCTCAAGTGGGGCTTCAGCTGACATGAAGTGAGACTACGCATTTTACGGCCCCACAACACGGCAAATTTGGAAAATTTAAAACCCTTGTCAAGCGCGGTTCACAAATTGCATACTAGCCCAGCCAAAGAAAGACATGGCATAGTGTGGATCCAGCAAGGGACTGACTGAGCTTCTTGGGTAACTCCCCCACCTCACCCGGGAATAGTGGCGCAACTTTACTTGCCCAACCAGTGGTGATTTTCACTATACCTTGTCTCTGCTCCACGTTATCACAGGGAAACAAGGTCGATTTACAGCGAACTATCCCGTAGGGCTACCGGCAATACAGAACGTAGGAGCAAATTACAGAGTATCTCGTCTGCCAATCGACGTCGACGGGCCCTTTTCCTGTGTTACCCTCACCCATCATAACATGAGCACAGCCCACCAGCCGACTGGTGGAATGCGGTAGTTAGTTAACACATTGCACATTAGTAATGGAGTTTGTGTCGTCAGCCACCCATAAGGGATCTGGGGCTCAATAGCGTGGTCCATGTGATGAAACGCTTCGAGAGAATTATGAGTAGACCCAAGCGAACTAGGCTTCGTCCGTTTTTAGTACCATGCATTGGCTTAGCAGGTCCTGGAACTTATAGCACAGTATTGTTGGCAATTTGACTCATTTGCTCTCATTAGCTATCAGTTTATAGTGGGGCTTGTCGAGGGTCATCAGGACTCTGCAGGCGGCCCTACCGGTGACCGTTGCGGCGTTTGGATTTGAGACAGAGGTTCCGTACGCCATGGCTGATGTTCATTTTGGCTCTTCGTACTGATTCTCGTCTTCTCCAATACAATACGTCATAGACTGGTAAATGGGCGCACGACTTGGTTAAAAACATGCCGACAGCAGAAAAGAAAAAGGAACCGAAGGTTGAAGCTAGCCATTCTCTAGATTCCAGGCGCCAAAAGCTCTAAGTTCTAGAACCCTATCGTAACCGGAAGTGTTCACAACTCTTGACTCCTAGGTTCATTCGTTTTGTCCGTTTCAAGTAATACGAAAAGGGAAAAAAAAAAAAAAAAAAAAAATAGCTTTCAATAGTCTTGTCTGGATGTGACTGGCCGCATCGCGTTCGGGTGCCCAGTAGTTCGTGACACCGACTACCCCTGAAAAGATCCGGCTATTAGTAGCAACGCTCGGTATGTGTGGTGCCCAAATAGGAAAATATTGTCACTAATCACATAGTAAAACAAGAATTCCTACAGGTCCGTGCGCTCAGCCTAGAGCCCATGGGCTTTATCTTAAAAGGGAATACGTACTGGAGATCCGATCATGAGACCATGGATAACAACGAATAGCAGAGATAAGATGTGGGCGATCACTCTCCATCGGTTCCAGCCCGCAGATTCAATTTGTTCTTGCATTAGCAGGACACGACATATCCAAGCGACACTGGTAGGTAAATCAGTGATTCCATAGGGTATGCCCTGTTAAAAGTACGTGAGAGATCTTCGTGGTAGTCAGAATATATATGTTGGCTTTGGGGAAGTCCTGCCCGCCTCGCATGTCACGATTGTATGATCGGTTGAAGTTCAAGCTGTCAATATGAAGAAGCCACATACAGGGGTTGCGAAGTCCTTCGAACAAAGGGATTCCACTATCTCGGTGCCACATTCGCTTAATATGGTAATTTACTAGCCTGGAATATATAAAGCTTGGACTAGTACTAACTATCAATAATTTGTAGTCGGTCTCACCCAACAAGCATGCTTTTGGTTTCCCACATCAGCATTTTGCTATCATCTATCTTGGTCACCATGGTAAGCTTCATCTGAAGGCTTCGCCGTCAGTCGCAGGCTCCGAGGGAGCTATTTTCACGCCGGATGTCACAGGCCGGTTTATGGAAATGGTGGCCCTGAATACCCAACCCCAGGTGCAATTCCGTACGTCAACCTTTTAGCTATCAACAAAGAGACGACGGAACTAGCAAAGGCATTCGCCGTCTCGGTCCAAGCATGTTGGACGGAAAAGATCCAAAGCACGAGACGGATGCAACCAGACCAAACGAGAGCAGCTGAAATGATCCCATGCGAGTGGCATTCCCAGAAGCCTCCACAAAAGCGACGAGGCATAAAACGAACAGTCGTCAGAAATAGGCCAAGGGCTGCATCGTCAGGGCCCCAACTGCCGCTTGGAGGAAGTGCACTTCGAATTGGAGACCAGGAATTTGTGCGACTCTACTACGAGAAGGCATTCGAGGACCTCCAACAACTTAATTGCCGGACGATCGCCAAGTCGTGGATTAGGCTTGTGGAGCCTCGGAAACAGATACATTTTCCGTACAACGGGCGCAAAGTTATCGCCGGTGTATCACAGCGTATTGATCCAGAGCTCACAAAGCCTGGTTGTTGGCCTGCTGGAGTTGTCCACCGCGAACCAGACTATCTCTTGAAGCCCGGTATGCCTTTATCCCAAACAACATTCAAAAGACTAACCGAATAATTAGATCGAGTCCGACTTTTGGTCCATATTCTGTGTGAGCTTAGGCAGAGCCATGGCGTGACCGCGGAAAAACTACGAGCAGCTGACCAGGACGTGCGCTGTCAAATCAGGCCAGCCAATAGGCTACGTGTCTTGGATGAGGTTTATTTCGTGCGGAAAATAGAGGAGCAATACTTGAAAAGGGAAATTGGTACGCTACTCTAAAATCTAAATAGGGATCATGACGCTCACTTGAAGAAGATGTGAACACGCTAGTGCAAGTGACGCAAAGTCGCCTCCCGCAAACTTTGGATCAAGATAAGGGCCATGGTAGGAATTTGGGAAATCGAGTGTGCTTCACTCCCATGACATCATTTGTTGCTGGTCATGGTGAACATAGCCCCGGCGGCGATGAAGGGTTCCCAATACATCGCGATGGCCCAGTGATGCCATCAAGTTACCCAGCCCTGGCGCTTCCATCCCTATCTAGAGAATTGGACGGACCAGATCATCGAACCTCTGCAAGGTATGGGGCATACCATATGGGCCACGCACTGCCGACTATTTTCCAAGAGCCTTCAGATTCCTCGGCATCGATGTCTGCAGCCTCTGACCCCGTCTTCTGTTACTCAACACAACCATTTGGTACCACAGAGGACAGTTGCATCTCACATCTCTCACTATCAGCTGCGCACCCCGCCGAGCTGCACACCCCCACCAAATCGCGTTCGAATACTATATTTAACCATATATTTGACAACCGCAACATAAATAAATTGACTAAATATTTGAATAATTGGCTGTACGACCTGTATGGTCACGTTTGCCACACGTTGGACTTTACTCAGCTGGTCAAAATTTCGGTCCCATTATTACTAGTGGTGGTGGAGTAGGCACTCTTGGAGGGGGCGTTGGCGCTTGTGACGCTGTAAATGCGCACGTATAATCTCCCGGCTTTCAGCGCCTGCCATTACTTCATCGCGAGGTATTTGGGCCTTATATTTAGCTCGTTTTACTACCTGTTTCACGTTGGTAGCGTTAGTTGGATTTCACAAGCCTTGAAAACATGCTCGATTTGCTGCTTAAGTGGACTTGGCGGACTCTTTGAACACTACAAGTAGTGCCTTTACTGATGAAGCCTGTTTTCTGGGATCTGCATTGATAGGTGTTTTGGGTGAAAAACCGCTTTCTTGACTAGTAGGTGGTGTTGGTGTGTGAAGACGTATATCTAACTTAGATATAACCTGATCAGGGTTGAATGGCACTAGGCCACTGTTGGAAAATGCGTTTTTAATAGTTTTAGGCAAAGAGGCCTGTCCCGCGCTTGCGGGTAATTTGCTAAGAAATCTAGCTTGTCGATATGATTGATGTTGGTTCGCATATAGCCCTCCACTGATGGCTATATGCACGTTTTAAGACCGCAGAACAACCTACATCAAGAGGTTGTAGAAGATGTGATGAGTGTGATGGCATGCAGGTAGGTATAATCTCGTTATCGGAACAGATTTGACCAAATGCTGCTGTCAAATGGCTTCCATGACCATCAAGGATCAGGAGTCGATATTTTCCAACTACCCGTGAAGTTGTTGCTGGAATAAAGACCTTTTTAATCCAGCCCAATCTCATCAGTAGTCCAGCCATTGTCACTTACTCCAATTCTCCAATTATCTGGAAGATCGTCATACCAGCCTGCGATATGTACTTTCCCTTTAAAGGTGATACAGGGTGGAAGTACGCAGCCGGACGCAGATATACTTTCAATAGCAGTAAGCTCCCCTCGATTCCAGATTGTAAAATAAGCTTTTTCCCATAATATGATATAACCCATGCAGTTGATGTAAACCCCATCGCAAATCCTGTCTCATCAAAGTTACAGATATCGTCAGAGACAACGCCAGTATCCGAGATAAGTTTTTCACATGTGCAAACTACTCCGCAATAACCTTTGGGTCTTCATTCCCTGCTCGTTGATAATCATATCGCATAGACCATGGTCCTGAGATCTCTGGGTGCGTTTCACAAACTTTGTGACCCAATTTTGCTCAACTATAGAGGTATGCTGTTCGCCGCGTTTTGCTAGTAAAGAATTTGTTATGTCTCGTACTACTTGATGCCTAGTAGGTACCGTATATATAGAGAGGCCCCAATCCTTTAGCAAAATTCCTTCATTTTCAGTCAATATATGGCAATTGGGCGTTTTTCAGCGCGAAAAATAACACCATGAAGACGCGTTCGGAGCGTAGACTCGGGTACATTATATAGCTTCGCGCCGGCGAGAACTGATGGTACTTTTAATTCTGAATAGCCTCAACGGCAAGTAAACCCCTGTCCTCCTGGTCAATTGATTTATGAGAGGATCTAGAGCAATTTCGTGGCATGGTGGGTAGTTGAAAATAGTAAGGACGCCACTTGGTGGGCGCTGCGCAGCTCGGTAGTGAAATCCGTTACTAGCTCAATATAGCGGAATCAAGGAAATAGAGTAGATCACGATGTCTTCTGCCGAATGTAGCTCCTCATCTACGGGGCATTTTCATCAGGAAGGACGTCTCGTCAGTGGAAAGTGCAGCGGTAACGGGCGGACGCGAAAACCTAAAGAATTATGGTTGGTACGAAAATGAAAGTTCGGTGGCCAGAACTTCGTCGCCACTTAAAGCGCACTATTGTGATACGATCCAATTAGCCTGACCTGGCCAAATCCTAGGCGGGTAATGGACTGCACTCTGGATTGGGCATCATGGACTACCGTGGATCATGAGTAAGTCCGGCCCACGCTCAGACTGAAATGGGGTCAGGCTAACATAGGGCTAATGCATTTGCTATAGCATGTGTAAGATGGTTGTATTATTTGTATGAGCGCGAGTCAGGGTGACAGCACAATACCATGGATACAGGAGCTCCGACGGAATTCGTTTTCAACCCGGCTTTTTGTCCCAACTGCTTGAGTTCTCTGGGTGATGCTTAAGCGTATCCCTAAGACGAATATTCCTCTGCTCGTCACACGAAAGATTACACTGACTGAAGCTCTCGTATCTCGGGTTCTCTTGACTGACACTCGAGCAGTCCAATCTTCCTATCACAAAAATTTCACATGCGGTTCACAATCGTATTCTTAGCCAACAGCGTTTGTCTTTGGACTTGGGTTCCTTTCGACACGAAACATTGAATGGTCAATTCCTTGACAAATTATTGGAAAGTACTTAATGAATGCCTCCATACGATGAGAGCCAGAATGCCATGGCGCTGCTGGTGATGAATATACCTCATACACGAGATTCCGATATTGTAACTTGTTATCCGCATCCGCCACACGCCCACTCACACAAAGAGACTCTGATCTCCCTGTTATTCAAGGCCTTTTGACCTTTTTGGACCATTAGCTACCTGGCTACTGGGGCCTGCCAAGTAGTTGCCTGGGTGGGCCAGCTCTGTCGGAATGCCATATAGTGATGAGCTGTCATTCATTGCGATCATGGCATAGTACCTTTTGGAGGAGTCTAAGTGGCGAAACTCGCAAGTCTTGTCGGACGGGTGGCCATATTGTTGATCACACCCACACGGTGCGGTTTCGCTGATACAGAGGACTGTATACACCAAGGTCAGCAGATCTTTTAAACATAGCTCTCCGAATATTGAGAGCATAAAGAGACGCTCCCCTCCCGCTGGACACAAGAGCAGGGCTCAACCCCTCACACTACGAGGCCACTCGGGGTGTCTCCCTCTGTCATCTGAGACGTGAGGAATTCCGTGACGACGGCTGTTGCTGCAATGAGCCCAGCAATGTAAGAGTGCTTCGCAGACCAGGTCCTGCGTCACCAAGGCCTCGAAGGAGGCCGCTGCCGAGAACAAGTGACCACGCAGGGGACAGCTGCGATGCCAAGGGACTCCGCAGGATAAGCTCTGCGTCACCAAATGTGCTTCGCAGGGGAACGCTGCGTGAACAACTGTTTCCCTCACAGCCAATGAGCCCTGTGTTGTAAAAATGCGCTCGGTCTGGCAAGGCCTGTGTGGCCACCAGCGTCTTGCCACCATCCTCTAGCAATGTGCAAGTACCTCTTCATGGTGCTAGAGACCAGTATTTGCCTGCTTGACTAAGTAGTCGGGTTTCCATGCTCTACCATCCGGTTCACTCGCATCCCCTACACTCTCAGGTTTACCCCCTATCATCTGCGACAGACTGCCGAGGCCCGGACCCGCGGCTTCAGTCAGTGCGCGACGCTGTTCATTCCACCGTGTACAACGGAGCAAGAAATGTGGGACTGTTTCGCGCTCGACGCCGCACTCGCACACATCACTATCAGCCTTGCCGATTCGGTGAAGATATTCATTCAGTCTGGCATGTCCCGTGCGGAGTTGAGCTAGAATTGATGCTTTCTCCCAATCCAGGCTATCATACAGCACCTTCGTGTGGGGTCCCGGGAGAGCTGAATTAAGCTGGCGTCTAAATTGACCAGTGGTCGACAGTTGAAAGTTGCCCTTCCGGTGCTGTTTAGTATTCGCCCGAGCCCATCGCAACGCCGACGCGCGGAGCTGGACTCGCGCCCAAGGCGGGGGATTGACTTCGCTGTTCACTTCTGTTGCCTTGCGTGCGAGGCTATGTGCTCGTGTAGTATTCTCACTGTCTTCATCAGTTGGGGGCTCTAGACTGACCTTAGCCCCCATCTCCGACAGTTGGTTAATCGCTTCAGTGATCAGGGTGATGAGAGCTTGACCGCCCTGGAGATGGGGCTTCGCGAGAGAAAGTAGGACGGCCGGGTTATTCACAACAATCGTAATGTATATTTTCCACGGCGACATCTGAATGCGAGGGAGTGTCATCCTGACATACGGGACAGCCTCTAACACCACCCCCAACTGCGCGTAGTGAGCATTGAGTGCGTCATCATTGCCGACCGTCCGGTTTGGCGAGACAATGTCGACGTGATTGACGCGAACAACCAGCCCTGTTCCGACCAGCCCGTTGCGGACACTGACACTGGTGAACAACAAGAGACGGGCATGGCCGGCCTCGTGCAGCTCTTGCATATCGGATCCGACGGTGGCAATGAACTCCCCAAGAGACCGTTCCACGGATCTAGAGGGAAGGGTCGGATGACCTCCACGTCAGACAGGCATTGTACTCCGTACTTCGCCAGTATTTTGAACGGTGACGGGAAACTCCCATTCTGCATTACAGCCGCCGCTCGACAGGACCAGAAGGGGTGGTCCTTTGGTAGGGTGTGGCAGACAATCCAATGCTTCAAAATGCGTGCTCGAAGGGCGTACGACGTTGGTTCAATCCCCGCCTCTGCCTCTGCAATGGTGAGGGCCGTGCTTCGGAACACGCCCACGATCGCCTGAGACGCGACTCGCTGGATGGTTTCGAACGGCCGTACGGTTCCTACCGCAACAGTAGCATCCGGTCGTATAGGGCACCATACTGATGCTGCATAGTCAATCTTCGATGCGACTGTGGAGGGGAAGAGCTAGCGAGCTACCGAAGGGGATAACCCGCGCAGTCGCCTTAGTGCAAGGGCGGCTTTCATTCCCTTATCGGCAGCCTTTCCGATGTGTGATTTGAACCGCAATCCCTGTATCACGCCAGGGATCTTGACGTCAGGTGCCGGGGCGACAGTCGCTCCATTCACGTGTAATGGGAGCGCGGGAAGTTGGCGTTGCCGCTGGTTCCTCGTGAAGTGGACGAACGATGTCTTCTCTGCATCGAAGACCGCGCCAGACTGCGCCGCCCATTCTAACGCTTGTGAGATGACCTTCCGCTGCAGTACGGCTGTATTCGCCCCAGCAGACGAGCCCACCGTCCAGCGTGTATAATTGTCGACGAGAGCAATTGCTCCCTTTCTTCTAGTGATGGAAACATCCACTAGATTTGTATTCAAGAACAGGAAGAGGACATGGGAGAGCGGCGAGCCTTGCGGGAGGCCCGCGTGCTCGATAGCCATTTCCTCGGATTGGTGCATATTCACGACGATCGATGCTCGTCGCGAGGAGCAGAAACTGTCAACCCATCGGATCAGGACCTCCGGGATTCTTCGTTCTCGTAGCCTCCGCAGTAGAACACCCGGATCTACACCGTTATAGGCACCCTTCACATCGAAGCTCACCAGACTGAGGACTTTGCCCTCGCGCCACGCATCGTGTATCTTTTCTGTAAGGATGTTGAGCGCTTGTTCGCATGCTCGCCTTCGACGAGCCCCAAAATGGTGCGGGGGCAGCAGCTGGTGTTTTCAAACAAGGGCTGAGATCCTGTTGGCGACAACTGCCTCTAGTACCTTTCCAAGCGTCACCAACAGCGAGATGGGGCGGTAAGATCTCGGCAACGATGGGTCACGTCCACCCTTGGGTATCATCACGATCTTAGCAACCTTCCAAGGGCGAGAAAAGTAGCTGAGTCGGAGTGACGCTTGAAAGATCGACGACCCATTGTTTCACGGCAGACCACACTTGTTGCCACACCACCACCGGCAGCCCATCCGGTCCGAGGGGCTTTCCGCGACGCCATCCTCATCAGAGCTACCTCGATCTCGTGTTCAGTAATCATTTCCATCGGGAGGGCGTCCGGCAGTGACCTGTCTTTCGGCGACTCATCCTGGATATTGGGCAGCGGGGGGAAGAAGGTTTCAAGGAATGTATGAGCCTTTCCCTGGTCATCATTGATCGTCTGTTCCCCCGAGCACAGTGTGGGGACTATCCCCATAGATTGGTTTCCCGGCTGGAGATATCTGACCGCCTTCCAAATATTGTCGGTGTTGCCGAGGAACTCTCTCCAATGCCATCGCTTGGCGTCACGGACTGCCGCGAACCCGCCAAGAACCCATTAACCTGTATATTACAGTATTGTTGGCGAATACAAACCATACCACATGTAAACTGATGTAATACGGTATATATTACACGTATTTTAATATCTTGGCGGGTTTTGGGTCAAGGGTAACCCAACCCGCGATTTTGGCGAGGTCTAACTCCCACCCTTTTACTGCCCCCACCATATATGCCTTATAATCAAGGCATTCATCCTTTCTGCCAGCAGATTCCGGCCTCCTTTTTTAGGTGACTATGGTGGTCGGGACGGGAATTTTTCAACGTCCAAGGCAAGAATTTTGCAAACCGGCTGCGCGCTATCGTCTATCTAGAGAATGAGAAGTTCGCTAATCACATGAGACAATACTGATTTTGACTTGTGGGAAGCTGACCGTTCGCATCTGGCTCAAGTATGCGTCGTTATCATCGTATTTCTTGTTCATCAATCAAAAAATCCTAACTGCCTCATTAGATCATTGCTTGGGGACGAAATCAGAGTCTTTCTTCGCTTCCTCGCCGATTATGTTTCACCTATCGTCCGTCATCCGCACGGTCTTTGCAATGGATATTTACGGCATTGTATCCCTGTCCCTGCAGTTTGTGAAAAGATCACCGATCGAAACCAGCCGAGCTCCGAGACTCTTAATTCCCCAAATCCATGGACCAACTTCAGTGACTAGACCAATTCCAATGCATCTCAGAAACTACAAGGAAAGCCGGCAAGTTGGATTAGAGTGTTGTATATCTCGGAATCATACCGAGGTTTTGTGCGTAGAACTAAATGGCAGTGCACAACACAAACCGGCTTAGCCCCTTACTAAACTCAAAAAATGTATGAGAATCCGCCACCGGAACGGCGGGGAAAATTCGGGGAAACACCGCTGCGCTTACATGTATGTCGTGTTATCTTAATGAAAACCTGTGTTCGCTGATTCGTCCTTCAAATCAGATTTTTAGGTTGGTTATCAGTAAAATCACGCCTTCGTCCCACTTCTGATGATTGGTCACGGGCCCCCGAGACCTTCAACCTCTAATTTATAGCTATGGCGCCAGCGGCGTTCCCTTGGCTACGGTCGTGCTCGTGGCTTACGTGGATCTTCTCTACCATTTCATCTTGGTGTTGTCTTACTCGATCTAAGTTTGCTGATACAGGTCAAAAAGAAGTTGGATGTTCTACTACTTTTCTCACTTGCCTTTCTCATCTCCTACGTCTTGGGCCAGCCGGTGATTGGAAATGGCAATGATCGCTGGCAGCCGATGGAAATCAAGTCTGCACGATCTTCACGTTCCATGGGTGAAGCTAATCTCCTGCCAAGATTATAAGGTTCTTTACAGTACGAGGGCCCCGTAGCTGCGGCTTCCCCGATAGAGTGATTGTGCCGCAAAACCAGATTGTGAGTATATGTGGCTCAACCGCTCCGCCCCGATGGCTGTTGTCTACAAGGATGAAACTGAAAAGCTCAAAAAACCCCCAAATCTTCGATTAAATATTGATTTGTGCTTCTTTCGCAATTTTCCTCAAGCCGGCCTCTTTCCTCCATTGCATCACTCGCTGCCTCCAGCGTCATCGAGTCGGAATCCAGCAAAGCCCCCTGCTACCGCCGTAGGTTGCCCTGGACTATGGCATCATCAGTGGATGCTCTGGGAACTTTCTCCTACCTTCAGATCAATGTGCCAGCCTGGATTACTCTTGTCTCACGGCTTGCCGAACACGCAGCCACCAAAGATGCTGAATACTTAAAAGCCTACAGGCGATACGCAGCATGCGATCCTCACTCATCCAGTCTACCTCGTCGAAAGAGCAGCTCCGTATGCTCAATGTACAACGATGAACTTGTTTTACCTGTCCCAAGAGAGGGATCTCAGTCGGAAGCTGCTGAGAAGGCGATCCCGCAAGCGGCGAGGGACCGCCCAACGTACAACCCGCAGGCCGATCGCATGCGCGGCACGGGTGAAGCCCCATCCTCTCTCGACTTAAACGACCAGTACTATTTTGGTAGCGCCCGCCACAAATCTAATATTGAATATGACGGCCACATACAAAAGATACTAAATAAGATTGTCAAAGACATCGGCATCGCCAGAAACAATATTCGACGTGGTAAAATGGCGATGATAACACCATCGGGCCAGTGTTTCGGCCTTCTCAAATGGGTTGCGCCAAGAACGGATAACGCTGCAGGGGAAGAGGAGTCATCGGCACTTTCTACGCTGGCATATTTACGCAGTACACGCATCAGCGCTGGTATCCTTGGCGTGACTGGGTCCACCGAAAATCGGAAACAACTGCCTCTTGATTATGTCGACAAGCAGCTGAAGCTTGCTCACAGGCTCTGCGAGACTGCTGCGTACCAGGCTCTGCGATTAGGCCATTGCGGAGGCGATATTTTTGGCTTAGAGGAAAAGTTAATGATACTTCTGAGCATGGTAAATAAAGAAATGGCGCGCCTCACAAACTTCAAACAGAAACGAGAGGAGCGGGTACATCTTCGATTAAACTCGATCGAAAGAGCACCCCAAGAACCACGTCTCAGCCCGGGTACACAACTTACTCGGATCACCGCCATCTCCCAGAACGCGATCCGATCCTCCATCTCGGATTCCGTTGCTGCTATTGAAGTCGACGATGTCTCTTCCATATCGACCGAGTCCATTGGCCTCTCTGCATAGCAAAAGTGATTGACCAAAGGTGAAAAGGCAGGGAAGTTGCACAGACTTTCATCCGAGACCCAACTCCATCACCTATCAGCACTTTAGCCTTTGATTGATACTTTCTATCTTATGTATATCCTCTACTTTCTAAGCCTGTCACTTCTTCGCGCTATACGCGAAAGTTTTCGCATTCCTGCAGTCAGTTGACGGTCTCTCCTGGCTTTTTGTCAGTGGAGCGCGAGAAGAAGTCCGATGCTTATCTTCCGTGTTTGTTGGTGACATTTAACGCCCCTTGTTCAGCACGTGGAGCTTGATCTATCTGAATATCAAGGCGATGTACGTGGGACATCATGCACATGGATCAGTACATCGGTCTTTAGTTTGCGTCTTTTCGCCTAAGCGTCATTGGGGTAGCACAAATAGACATTTTCGCCTACCCGTGGAAAGCTAAATCGACTGCTTGAGGAGACTCTACCAGCTGAAAGCTTACCCATACGATGCATGTGGTCTAGCACTACGTCGAGATGACCCACCCGACCGATGGTATAGCTATTGGTTTCTCCGTCTCACACTCCCAGAGTTTATCAAATAGTGCAACCATGCTCCCAGGTTCTTGACGCAAGACGCAAAATGGCAACTTCAAAGGCATCGCTGTCTCAACGTCGACTGTATCCGCTAGTAGACATAGCGAACCATGCGGGAAAACATCAGTGGCTGAACATCCACTACTTTGACTTTGTGATTTGAGAAAGAAAGCCCCTTTATAAGGAGAGCATTGTATTTGTACAAATGACTCATTGGACATTACAGTCTAATGCGGTCTGTATCATGATACTGCTGGACAGGGGTTGTTATTGTAGTGACTCCATACTGCCGAATGAAATTTCGGGTACGGGCCGAAAAACAATTCGTGAGTGTCCAAAGGGGTAATCTGTTATCGAATGCTAGTAGATGAGTTGGACAGGCGCATAATCCCACCGTGGCTTCTTGGGAAAATTCATGACATAGCGGCAAGTCGGATCGCAAAAAGAGCCATGAATGTGGGCGCAAGCATCTGCAAGAAAATCATAGGTGGCACCGGTATGACTCGTTCAGTGGAAAATTCTCCGTGCAGTTGATTGTTCGGTCCGGGACAAAATGATACCGTTCCGCGCTCAGGTGACCTCAGCATCGAAAGAGACGGCCGTGATAGCGCGAAAATAGGCTCACCGGTTCTTCTCCGCACAATATGAACCAGCACTTTCAACGTGGGGATATACTGATAGACATGGGTGTCGAAGCGACGGCAAGCTCGCACTGCGCACTCGCGACCACTTTATCTCCCCAAAGAGCAAGTGGAATTTCACTTTTGAACTCTCCGCATCTCTTAGGTGTGCATGGAGACGGTGAAGAATCAAAAAATCCCCAAGCAAACAGACTTGAAGGCCGGTGTTTCCAGACACGTGAAAGCAGACAAGATGTCTGTTTGTTTTTTGTTGTCTCCAACCGACGCCGACTCCACCCAGCCCTTTCAACGTTAGTGTTCTTCCCTCCAATGCAATTTGCGAAGACCACGATGTTGATCAGATTTTACAGGGAATGCAGCAGGCTCCAATGAGCGATCCATTAGGGGTACTAGTCTTCCAAAAAACTTTAAGCAACGTTCCGACCATGCGTTCCAAATCTACTGGGTAAAACCAAAAGTGGGACCAAATTGGGATGCAGCAAAAAGAAGCGGGCCCGCTCGATCACGTATTATGCGTGAATATCATCGCCTGAAGTCACGCAAAGAAAGTTCTACCTTTCATACCAGGGGTGATCGTTTGAAGCATCTTTCCACCAAGAAGCCATGCTCCACCTCTCATGTTCTTTAAATGCCAGAAAATTGTTGTGCAACGAACGGACGAACGACGTGCTATTTTCATAGTGGCTGTTTCGCCACTCAGGTCTGTACCTGGAGATAAAGTTTAGGATCTCCAAAATCAATTTTCAACTGGTAGGCCTACGTGACGAAATTGGTCTCTAGCACTCTCTTCCTTTCAATGACTAAATAAAAGTTGCTGTTGGGAAGGTCTAAGGAGCTGTAACTCTCAAACTTATAAAATTGAATCCAGGCAATATCGACCTTGAAATCCGATGCCTATCTAGCCCATTAAGTCAGCCCTCGATGGAAGTTGAGCACTTTCACAACATGATTGGATTTTTCGGAGCATCTGAAATAGGTTAAAATCTATCACCGGGGTTGTAACTTGCAAAATGCTGGATTAAGGATCCCCATTTCGCTTTGTTCTAGCGTCACCTCGCGTGCGTTACAAGGCCGCGGGGAGTACGGAATGTGGACACCTTTTGTGCTAACGCCAAGAGGAAAGGTCGGGCTTCGAGTGTTTTCCCATGCTTGCTTTCCGCGTCCCAACAGAATGAGAATATTACCACCACGCTTCCACTTTCCAACAATCAAACAATCAGCTAAGGGAGTAATTGGCAGGGTTATTAGCATGCGAAGTAGCTGTCCAGGGCATGGGCATCGTGCTTAGACCTCGCCATGACCCGGGACCCTCTAATTTCCGGGTTTAGGGTCCAAACCTTCTACCCGCGGGTCGGTTCTAGTATCATACTCGCCCGCAGAGGGTCACCCGCGGGTGACCAAACAGGACAAACAAGGTAGTTCTCGGTTTTGCATATATCATGCACTTTGGTGTTGTATTTTTGCGTATTTGTCTTACATCTTTAGTATGGATCCATGGGTGATTATGAGCAAGAATGCAAGTAAGAAATGAGTAGATGTAGTGATAATTTACTATCTTTTAAAGCTTCAATTATTGAGCTAATGTACATAACAATACTACCCGCGACTAACTTCATAACCATCAAGAAGCCTTGAACCCTTCCGAACTCTACCTGATATCCGCTGCTGCATGCCAGGCAAGACAGGGTCAAGTACATCAACCTCATCGCTATCATCCCTTTCCTCATGGTCCCCATGTTGTGGAACACAATCTTCTACCTCAATTGTAGGACTCTCCCGACGTTTGCCTAGCCTTCGCTCACTAGGAATGCTAGGGACGGTATCTTCATGAATCGAGACCGAATCATTCTCATTACCATCCTCATTAGTATCACTAATTGCGTCAAAGTTATCTTGTGCATGGGGATCCTTCTCTTCATTTTCCATCTGGATCTCTTCACTGGATAGATACTTATTTATCAAGGTACGTTGTTCATCCTCAAGCTCAAGCTTTGATGTACACATGAACATCATAAGATCTTGAATCGTGTTTGCTTTAAGAGAGCCTCGACGGTAGTGACAAACATCACGAGCAGTGTTGAACAGGCGCTCTACACCTGCTCCAGTTGCCGGGATTGAGAGGATGTCCCTCATGAGATTGGCAAGCGCAGGGGATTCATGTTGATGGTCCTTCCAGAACAATCGAGGTGTTGCCAAAATATTTGTTAGGGTACTAGTTAGTAATAGATAGTCAGAGATGTATCTACCATTACTTACGACTCTCAAGATACTTCGTCAGCTCATCATGTTCACCAGAATCTCTTGATTGGGAATTCTTTGATACACAAATCATCTCAAGCTCTGGGATAATGGTGGCTGAAGCTTGAGGATTTGATGATTGCCTGTTGGAAAGTCGTCCTTCATATGGCCCAAGATACTGTTCTAGGCTCTTGCGGTATCGTCCGCGCCAATGCTGATCTGGATCATCCCAATCCTTGCTTGAGAAGAATTGAAGCTTCTGTTGCGGGGAGGGAATGGCACTAATAGCAAAATGGTTCCCATGAACATCATCAGTCATACCATAGTATTCAGAAAGCTTCTCCTTCGCCGCAGAAAGTGCCGTCCGCATCATTTGCTTCCAAGGGACTCTCTTCCTTTGAAGTTGCGTCATTGACTTTTCAAGATGAGCAAAAGCATGTTGTAAATGCTAAAGACTAGGTGAATACTAGCATCTTTAGACTTGCAAAGTAGTGTGAACTTAAAGAATGGTTGAGTGACCCAAAGGAGATACTCAATCTGGCGCTACTCCTCTCGACCGAGGGCTAGACTTGGCCGGGCATAAGTCACACAGTATTCGTCAAATGTAGATTGTAGCCACTCGCCCGACGGAGTATTAAAAAGGTAGAGTTCCATCGCGTTCTGACATCTTGGATTGGAACTAGCTTTGGTTCACTGGTTTGGAGACTCGAAAATGACTCGCGGCGCTGAGGGCTTGCGCTAATAAAGACAGCAAGTTGTCGCACCTAGAGAAGTGGTTAATCTAGACTGATAATTGGAGATAATTAGGATAACCTACCTTATTAAGGGTATCGCTGATATCCATTCTTCGTGATCGTACATGAGAGAGTACCTGAGCTTCCGACCACTCTGTCTCCGCAGTCTCGTTTTTAGGGCGTGCTTTGATTTCCCCAGGAACTCATTCAAACTTAGCTGAATAACATGCGCCATGCATGGAACCCTAATAATAGTGGTGTCATTATTAAGCTCAAGTGATTGGACTGATTCCTGGATGCTGGATATCAAGGTATTGTTGTTTGAAGCGTTATCGATTGTGATCGCAAAGACCCGCTCTGTGATTTGATATCGCTGGACCAAATCAAGAAGTACAGCACTCAGATTAACCCCAGAATAGGTTCCATGGAGTGGTTCAAAACCAAGCAGAATCTCCCGATAGTTCCAATCTTGGTCAATAAAGTAGCCAGTCACAGCCATAAACGCCTGGTGAAAGGGCGAGGCCCAACATTCTAATGCAATGGATAACTTTGCACCAGGTGGAAGATTCTGAATTATGGTTTTTTGTCGTTCATCCACGCTGCTTTGTAGCCGACGTCGAATTGCCTCTGCAGAAGGAATGTCCGGTTGGAATGGGGCACGTCGGACAAAGTTGATTAGGTCATGGAACTCGGTATGCTCGAGAAGCTGGAATGGGAGTCTAGACACAGTAAGGAACTTAAGAAGCTTTTGTTCCGACCCTTCTTGTGTCCAGATTATGGACGGGAAAAGCTGGTTTTCTCCCTAGTAATATCGTATTGAATTAGTATTCAATAAATATTGTAAGACTGAGGCTTACCGCACGTTGCATAAGCTGCTTGATATTTGGCTTTTGAGAGGCAGACCTTTGACAAGCAACCCCTTTGATATGTTTATTCATCGAGGATGTTCCATGGCGACCATTTGCCGGGTGATCAAGGACCGCACTGCATCTGGTACACATAACCCCGGGTTTCCCAGACTTGCGAGTCATCACAGTAGAGGAATTCACCCCCCTCGGTAACTGAGGAGGATGCAAAGTCAGAGAATTGAGACATTCAAAACAGAGTAAGGGGGTTGTAGTACTTTGGAATCAAGCAGTAGGGATTGTAGGACTTACAACGAATCTTACAACCGAGAAAAATATTTTATTCGTGATTGGGGGGAAATCGTGCACCCCCAGTCAACTAGAGAAGAGAAGTTGATATATCGATTTGGAGTGGATTCTTTTCTTAGATTCTAACTGGTTTAATTTTGAGGGTGAGTGCGGGTGACCCGCAGGTTACCCGCATAAACTCGATTATCTTTAGAATCTAGCAGAATTTAGAGAAATAAAGGAGTAAAGTATAATAATCAAAAACCCAAAAACTGCAAACAAGGCTACAAAAATTAGAAGAGGAGGGTAAATCAAACTGAGGAGTACTAGTAGAATGCAAACTAAGCACTATGGGTATTAGAATGAAAGGAATTGAAGATTAGAATTAAGTCATGGGTTTCCAGTATATATATGTAGTTACAACGGTGCATAGTGATTATATATTTCTCTCTATAACTACTGTACTTCATCCGTGACAACCACTTCCTTAAGCTAGAGCATCTATAACCACAAAC
>JACWFT010000152.1:1084-34474 GCA_019775415.1 Penicillium sp. VS I D KN
AGAGGTTCACCAGAAAGTGGTGCTGCTCCCGCTCGGGAGGGAGCACTGAGGTATTTTATGAGGAAAGACTGGCTACTGGATGATGCTTAGTAGTGATTACCAGAAATAGCTTAGAGTTTTGAGCCAACTCGTTTCATGCCATTTCGTCCATTCACACGATCTTTCACTTTCACACGTCATACTGTATTTTATGAACGACATCATCATGGAAATTCGGATCTGCCCCATGGTCTAAGAGAATCTTCGTAGTGCCAAGTTGATTCCACCCTACAGCATATGTCAGAGCTGTATAATAAGGTTCGTGAAGAGGGAGACGATCTACGTCGACACCAGTAGATAGCATAGTACGAACGCCAAGCTCATAGCCGTGGATGACATAAGAGTGAAAGGCCGAGCAAGACCAAGTCCAGCTGAAGAATTTGAGGTCTCTCTTGCAAAGTTCCACAAAAAGCAGGTCATGAAGTGCACGATTTGTACGGATGAACCGATTAAGGTTGCTAGTGGATAATTTACTAGCAATTTCAAGGAGTAGCTCTGTTGGTAGATCAAGGAGCTCAGTTGGAAATTTTTCCGACATCTTCAAGGTGCCTGCCACCTTGATGATGAAAGAGATGCGATGGCTCAGCCTTCGCAGGGTTCAGCGGCCTGCGGCTCGGCCCCATGCCAGCCCCGCCATTCCTAGCGAGATTATCCAGCCAAAAGAATAGGGACTTGTGTGGACGGAGAAAATCAATGAAAAATAAAATAAATAAAAAAACAAACCAAAACAAAAAGCCAATGTCAGAAATAGGGAATTGAAATGAATCATGAATCTTAACTCAATCGTCCGGATCAAGAAAGACTGCCAGGAATTACAAGTTGGCGCTCTCTAGAGGTCTGCGGAGGTGATTTGGCGTGGGCGGCGAATGAGGCAGCGATCTGCAGCATCCATCCATACATAGAAGCGCCGGCCCCCTGATGCGGCTGGCTGTGGGAATATCTATTGACCGAAATTAAAATGTGGTGCACGTGCAGTGCACCACATTTCAATATTACCGAAACATAAAAGAATATCGCAGATATGATTCTCCACAGGATCTCCCAGTTCCATAAGGGTCTCCGGAGCCCCTGCGAAAAACTGCAGTTGCGGTTTTAACCCTGATGGATGCATACAGGAAAGACAGTTCCTTCACAGTAAACAATAATGAATGCGTCATAGATGCTTCCAGATGCAACCTTCGGCAGCAGAATCCACTTCGTTTAAGCATGAAAATAAAATAAAACGCTTTCTTCACCCCATATTTTTATCTATCCTGCATATGTTCCTTTCTTGCTTCCGCCATTCTATTTTTCAACCCAAGATGGGAATATTCAGTCATGGCATTGTTCACTCCATACGATTAAAAATGGATAGGACCGACAGCTCCGTTCAATTCTCTAAAATCGACAAGCATCTCAGGTCTGAGAAGAAAACCATGTCCAAGATAACCTAAATACTCTTGCTCGGTGTGTATGATATGACAAGCACATCATGCACAAAGATTCTAATTTGGGGCTTAGGTGCAGGGGAATCGGGAAAATCGACAATCGTAAAACAAATGCGCATCATATACTCCGGCGGATTCTCCGAGCACGAACGCCTTCAGGCACGCGCAGTTATATTCGCTAATTTGATCGATTCTCTAAAAACATTGTTCCATATATGTGCCAATGTAAGTTCAACATTCTAATTCCTCGATCTGGACTAAGCCTAGTTTCTATCCAGACATCAGCCAATCTGATCCGTGAATCAAATTCCGATGATTTCTCAGAGGCTACAATGAGTGTGGCTGTATGCAATGCTATCAAGTATCTGTGGGAAGATAAAGGTGTACAGGAAGCTGCTATACGAAGCCGCCATCTCCCTTTCTATGATAATATGATTTAGTGAGGAATATCACAATGAACAGCCCGTGGTGGCGCTGACGAATCTGTCTAGTTTCTACAACTCAATGGACCGTTTGTCCGCTCGAGAATGGCTTCCCGACAATCAAGATATTCTCCAGGCACGACTCAGAACAACGGGCATCTCTGAGACATTTTTCAACCTAGGCTCTATGAATTGGCTTATGATTGACGTGGGTGGACAACGCTCCGAGAGAAGGAAGTGGATTCAGTGCTTCGAGGATGTCACTTGTTTGATCTTTGTAGCCGCGCTGTCCGGCCATGACCAGTGTTTAGTTGAAGACCATGATTCTGTATGCCTTCTTCTTCGCACGATGAAGGCTCCTATCGTTGGTTGCTGACGTATTCTAGAACCAACTACAAGAATCAATGAGGATCTTCGACTCATTGGTCAATAGCAAATGGTTCAACCGCAAGCCTATCATTCTCTTCCTGAACAAATTTGATCTATTTGAGCAGAGACTTTCCATTTCACCTTTCAGTCAGCATTTTCCAAATTTTTCAGGCTCCGACAAAGACTTGCATGCTGCTGCCAAACATGTGAACGACCGTTTCCTAGACATGAATCGAGTTCAGGGTCGTGAAGTATTTACTCATTACACTACCGCCACGAACACTAATTTGCTAAAGGAAACTATGAAATCGGTGGAAAGTGCCATAGTGCTGCAAAACCTGAGATCTTTCGGCATTGAAGCGGGGGTGCTTTAGGGGAAGATGGGGGGCCTGCTATCTGTCACTATCTAGTCTCATATAGAAGGGCAAGTTCTGACAAGAATGTCACACTGCTGTATCATGGTCTGCAATTGCTCTTATATTGATCGAAAACATGGTATACCATTCCGAGAAGTTCTTTAGTTTGAAGGAAACGCACAGGTGGAACAACGATTCGAGATGGGTGGTGTCGAAGCATATGAGTAAGAAGCGCACTTCGCCACGGAATATATAGGCGACAATGGAAATTTGGGTATCAATAACAAGATCGCTAATCTAACAGGTAGGAAACAGATTTCCTTATCATGAAATCCTAAGACGTTTTGCATTTCCTACGTCCACTTGACATACTCGTCGTTTTGCCGGCCCCAGTCGCTGCTTAGTCGGTCGGCATCTCAGAGTAGAACGGTGAAAGTCGATGATCAAAGCACGCCCGAGCTCTTCACACCAAAGGACATTTTCTCGTCTGAGGTCTTCATGGATTATGCCCAGGGCTTTAACTTCTTTGTTCGACTTATGAATCTCTCGGCTAAGGTGTGGCGTAAGCGGCATCGTGGCCGTGCATTCACCGCCCCAGCCCATTACGAGCATGTGGCGGATCTGTCCAGCGCCATGTAGAAAGTAGATTTTTGCTAAGTCAACAGTTCCCAAAAAGACAGGTACAGCAGATCCTTGAGCCTTACGCAAGATCTGATATACCTGCGCCTCGCGTGAAACTTCTTTCCACAACCCCGAAGTGGTGCCTTTCCCAATAACCGTGTAACCATGTTTCGTACAAGTCAGTTTGAACGGGGCACCGTAGGAGCCACAAGCGCCAAGAGGAATGCAACGATCAATATTTTCGTCCAGTTGGCCTTTGAGTGATATCATCAAATCTTCAGCCGAGATAGGGTGCTGAGTCGGATCGTCTTGGCCTTGGCGATGATGGTCCACGTTTGGACAAAGCTCGTCCAGGAAGTTCCCAGTCTGTAGGCCGAGTAAACATCGCTGCGTGCAGAACTGCGCAGCACGGCGTCTAGAATGGTCTTCTTGGTCAGACCCCGACTCTTGTCGGCGACCTGATCGCCGAGCGGATGGTGAAGACGTGACCTGACTGATTCTCCGCTTATGGCTAGCTGTTTGATTCGTGTCGGACCCGGATGAGTGGGGTGACCGCGAGCGTGGTCGAATCTCCAAAGGTGCACAACTGTTTTGAGATCGTGTAGGCACTCGACGGCCCTCTGAGGGAGACGGAAGCGGAGATGACGACGGTAGTCCATAGGACGAACCAGACTCTGGACTCGGAAAATCGGGGTTTGTGCTATCGGAGTGAGGAATCTGCTGTAATTCTTCTCTCGGGATTTGCGAACGCGTGTGGTCAAAGCTTGTCTTCCATTTATGAAGACCAGGGCTCACTCGATTTCTCCATTCTTGCCCACGGATGGGCGAACGAAATGCCATCAAACAAAGGCATAATACCCTCGCAACAGAGGTCTTCCATAGATGGGAAGTAATATCGCCGCCTGCATTCACTTCGTTGTGGGGATCACAGAAAAAGTAGTAGAGCGTGGTGGGCTCGTCTTGTGGAACACGAAGTAGAACACGGGTAATACCATTTGTTAGATAGGAATATTCAAGCCCTTCCTGAATCATCACGTGGTATTCTTGGACGATAGCGGAGCAGACAAGCTGCTCCGCATTGTACCTCAACTTCGCATCGTGCTCGGTGGGTATTTTATTTGATCTGACCATCTTCTTCCACAGATCCATTGGTCGTAGTCCCATGCGAAAAGCTGCGTCCGGCAGCTTGTGATGCGGCTTGTACTCGACGGTCGTCAGGAGGGTGTTCGTGTTGCCGTCGACACGATGAATGCAAAATTGGTCCGGTCGTGGGCTAGGTGTGCTTGACGGCTGGCTTGTATCCGCTTCGAAGGTTACGTTCCTGCTCAAAGAATTTGTGTGATTGCTGAATTGGATTCCATCACCGAGGCCGAACTCGTCACATGCCGCTGGTAGTTTGCATAGCTCGGATATTATATCGTGGACGTGTTCTTCCACTCCAAACCGCTCATAGGCCTCGAGATCTTGTTCACTACTAAGGGGCTTGCGGGCAAATCGACGGCCAAGCCCTTCTAACTCCGGTAGAGGCGAAAATAAGCGTGGCACCCGCCCTGGCTCCGACTGTAGGTATTGGTAAACAGACCTGTAGACCCTTAGAAGCTGCTCTGGGCAGTCGGACCAATGTTCCAATCGAGTTGGGCAGTACTTTCCGGTGGGAAGGGGGATTCTGCCAGTGGTTGAACGAGACGGTGTCTCGACTCTCAACTGGCGGGAGAGAAGGTCATGGCAGTTCTGTAAGAGCTCTGTGAGAGAGGTCTTTTGGTTGCGCTCTTCTGCTTGTCGTCTCCCTTCTGCTTCCCGCTTCTCGCGCTCTTCTGCCTGCTTCCGCCTCTCTTCTTCTTGCTTCTGTCGCTCTTCTGCCCGCTTCCGCTGACTTTTTTCCTGCTCGTACCTTTCCTCTAACTGTTTTAAACGCAGTTTGTAATCCGGAGGACTGTTATCAGCCATCGGAAAGGAGGAAGAATATGGGTCGATACCACGAGGCGCGGCCAGTGCTGAAGTCAGACGGCTTTGATCATCTGTCTTGGTCCCGGAGAAAATATCACCCGAGGACCAATCGCATGTTATGTAATCCGTCCTAAATCAGGACGTTTCTCACGTGCGACTCTCCTCTGGGGACAGACTAGAAGCGATTGTGTGTTTACTTCAAGAATATGAGTATTATTCAATCTTTATTATTCCACGCAATCGGAGAAGTGCTACCAGTATGGAAGAGAAATCCGGACTATGACCCCTAACAAATTCATATAAGAACTAGCACTAGTAATCAACCAATCCTTCTTTCTGATAATGAAGGAAAAAATGAAATAATGGATCCGTGAGAGCTAAGCAACCCATAACATGATCAAAAATCTCCGTACTTTGCTGAGTTTGACAGGTGGAGGATTGAAGTGCGCATTCTCGCTGCTCAGCTATGCTTGTACTATGGTCTACCAGCCAACATGCAGCCTCCACGCGGTCATTCGAAGTAGCGAATAAGGCTAGAGAACTTGATAGATCCTCGCTGCAGGATGGTCCGAAGCCTCTCTCTTCTAGCCAGGAGAACATTTCCGAGGGGTTTTGGCGCTTTAAAATCAAGTTATACCACAGAGACAGATCATTCGATTGCGCAAACAACGCAAGGTCTAGTCCTCGACCTAACATGCCGCTGGCCAGTCTATAATTTGCAAATAGGCAAAATTTGAGAAGAGTATGAGAGTCCATTGCATGAGCAAGATCTATCCCAGAGGATGAGAGACTTGTCCAGCAAACATGGAATAGTCTTGGGTTATTTGCCGCCCATTGGAGAATTGTCCTGCCTCGATCATCTGAGAGGGACGCAGGTTTGAGTACCTCTCGAGGTGGCATGGTAGACAGTAGGTCGTGTGCTATATCTTCCTTTGCCGATTCAAGCGCCTGCAGAAAGATGCTTTTTCCACTACTATTATAGTAGTAGGAAAGAATAGCCTCCATCTGGAGTAAAAAGTAAAAGCACTCCACACAGTGCACAAGGCAGAAAGAAGCAGGATCGTTGGAGACTGTAGGCTTCAACGTGTCGATATGCTTCGTAGCATGCTCGTAACTCGTGAATATTTCCAGTTGTTTATGAGCAGCTGGTGCATGAATTCTCCCCCCATGACATTTTCAATTTCCTTGCGTATAGTGGGATTGGTCGTGTGCTTTGCTGGACAGTTCGGAGGGCATGTATAATCAGATGTGAGACAGCTCCATCTGTGATAGAGAGCAAGTGTTGGAATACCAGACTTAATGAACCTGGTTCCCATTCATCAAAGAGCTCAAAACGATGGCGATCAGCTGCCTCAAAGAAGAGTCGTATGTCCATGATGTAGCTTAGGAAAAGATAATCTAGGTACTGGAATTGAACCCTATGGGAATGAACATTGGTTTATTTGTCCCGGAAGACTTCTCACGTGAGTTTGGTTACTAGCTATTCCTGGCTTTTTCATTTATGGTATGTTTGTGTGAAGAATTGCAAAACTGCTTTCGTAAAATATAAAATCACTAGGTAAGCCGCCAGGGCTCGTTGATTGGCCTATTTGTTTCTACCTATTGCTCTCATCTACCCACCCGCGCCCTCTTTGTAGCATTCTTCGTTGCCACCCTCTTTCTCATCTTTTCTACCATTCTTAGCGCTCCTTTCTCTCGCTTTGCTCTCAAAAAGGCATAATTTATCGATTGCTTCCTTCCCTCCAGCCATTTCAAGGACCTTGGTAAACGCTTTTTCCATTGGCACAGATCCCCATCGCCGTTCATGACGGTAATCTTCAATTAACAGGCAAAAATAATTGTCCAAATTTCCAATGGCTACCCTTAGCCTCCACCCCCAGTATTTCCAGAGCCTTTGTCACATTATTCTTGACTTGATCTTCAGCCCCGGAACTTCAATTCCTTCATCACCAAAGGCATGGACCTTTGCAACAGTGAGTTTCTCTACAGCTGAAAATTCCAAGCTGCCCGTCTCCAAATTCTCACTAGCAAGGCATGACAATGTCTACCAGAAGATTCTCTAGGAAGTCTTTAGGCCTTTCAGGATGTGGATGTTGTAGAATCACCTTTAACATTTGGGCGCCTTCTATCTAATCCATAGAATTTGAAGACCAAACATAAATTATAGAACTAAGAATTGAGTAGGCGCTGCAGTGATAACTGTAAACATATTTAATGGTTGAGAAGTATGAGATGCACGTCATCAATTCCTAGATACATAACTTTAAGCACCAAGGGTAGTCTTAGCTTTTTCTGCAGGATGTCGGGAATCAGTGGCTGGACGCCTAAATTCAATGTTCGGGATCCACTGGGATATGTGAGCCCAAGAACACATCTGCCATCCTAAAAATATAACTAACTAGAAATTGGCTTGCCCCGTGCGCTCTGTTTAGAGCCAATGGTGAGGTCTTTTTCTGCCATGATTCTGCCACGCTAACTCGGTTAGTTGCGCCATCAGTCTGTAGTCCTAGCAAGGAACTGCTGTGTACATACGGAGTGAAGCCGAGAGCATCGCGAAAGCAGCAGGCGGTGGAACTGACGGTCCACCGCCCAAGAGTGAGGAATAATTCAAAGTGTGGATGTGAAGATTACTCTTGTCTTTGCCAGGTACTAATTATATACAATTTCACATGGTTTTTCCACCCCTTGAAAAAGAAGACCTTGAGATTCTCTTACGGCACTAGTGCGAGTTATGTTCCTGGCTGAATCGACCTTCACGCCCGTGAGCGCGATGCCGTCCAGTGCTCCCCTCTTCACTAGTCGAAATCACTAATACAAGCATCATCGGAGCGGATTTACTAGAACCCGACAAGTGTACCTCGGGTACCATTATATCCGCCCTGAGGCAGCCTGTATTAATAATCCCACATAACTAAGTTAACTATTTAGCCTGCCGTAGCGCAGAGGGAAAATACCAGACTGTCACGCCTGCGAGCTTCTATTGGTTGCTTAGATTACGGCCCAGTTTCACAGTCTGATATTAGTATAATATCACCTGACTTCGCTTGCCTGAGGCAGGTGGGAGAATAAGTGATTAGGGTCGGGCATCGACTCCACTATGGCACCCAAGCCCCCGCGACGCCGCGACCGCCTTCCGATAGCCGTCAGACTCGCGACTTCAACTTTTCCCTTGCGACTCATCGCATAGGTTCTGGTGTTGATAGAGTGAGAGAACCACATCTTTTGCGTCCGGGTCTAGTGCAACTAGCAACTATCTACGTTCGCATCCGATCCGCTCTCCTCGTCATGGCGACAAACAACCAGACCCCTGTCATCGTTCTTTCGTCCGAGAATGTCGAGCAAAGTGCGAAACTGGCCTGGAATCAAGTCTCCTCCGTTGCCGAAAACGTCTCCGAACCAACTATTGGGAGGGCTACTGGGTTCCTACCCAGTGAACTCTGCTACAAAGCCATGAACATAGCACTAGAAGAATATCTTCAGAAGGTCGAAACATCTCTGGACACAATAACTTAAATTTTGTCTAACACATTGCTAGGCATCCTACTCCAATCAACACCGAAAGATTTCAAGAAGCAGAAAGGGCGGCGTTGTTTATTTTCCCGGTCAACCTAAAATCGCGGATACATTCACGATAATGGTACCAATCTCGATACAAGGGAGTGTGCACATCAATGGTTTTGACGTGAAAATGGGAAACTATTATCAAATTCTACAAGAATGTACTCTTGAGATTCCACCAGAGGGCAGATTGGTGGCTTTGATAATAGATGACATTGTCTTATGAGATACGCATCCATATGGATATTAATCAGGAAGCTGGATGGTTGTATTTATAATCTTTGTGAACTATTCTTAAAACCTTGGCCAATGGAAGAATAATTTGTATCCCCCAGGTAAGTCATTGGCTGCAGTTCGTGCCAAAGCCTCCCTCTTCGTAGTAAAGTAACCCAGGAGCGAACGCAGACATTGTAAGGCTAGTATCGTTGAATGAAGGATGGATCAAGCTGATTTCAGTCTGTGGTTCAAGTGCGAATAAAGCAAGACTCGTATCATTTGGCACGACAGGATCAAGTAGCCGAAACCCGTTTTCAGCACCAACATTATTGGCGGGAGCCGAATCGACCGGTCGTCTGTGGTATTCAGTCTCCGATGTAAACCACTCTATGGCGCTGGTAGGGTCATTGACCTCGGGTAATGGAATATTGGAAAATCCACTGAATAGGCCCTGCATTGCCAGACTTGTGTCATTGAATTCTCGACCATAAAGAGCTGTTTCATTCATGTTTTGAAGAGCTGTCTGAGAGGAACACATGATTGTAACATCATCATATCACTCTGGTCGGATGGCAAGTACCTATTTTGTGAGGCCTGGGATGTGTTGAAACCACTTAGGTGAGAACCAGGTCTAGCGTTGTGTGTCAAGCTAGCCTTGGTAATTACGGGTAGAGGTGAATTTTCGAATTGAGAATCAGAAGATGTTTGGCATGTTTCATGACAGGAAAGGTTTTCTGTTAGATCGGATCTCCTTGAAGATGTTGTCAGGGAGACTGAGCATACACGTCTTATAGGCCGCTCAGGGTTGTCGGATGGCTCTAGTGTTGTAGGTTCCTGGAAGCCTACTGCCTGCTTAGACTGTGAGATCGGTGCGACTCCAGCAGAGATTGGGGAATTCAGCTCCGGGGTTGGTACGATCGAAGAAGTAAGTCTGCTGTTTTCGTGGTCTTGAGTTGTGTCCAGCTGTGGGATAAGTGTGGGGACATCGGAACATGCTCATGAGAGGCGAAACGCAGTCGTTTCCAAAACTGGCTCAGTGATAACAATCAGAAAGATTTCTCAAACCGGTCGATCCTCCACATAAACTTGAGCTCTGTTTTGACCGGCACCTCGGATAGCAATTACTGTTCCATTACCAGGAAGACTCCTATCTCCAGGGACATGATACGTCCTGATAACTGGAACAAGACCCATTTGCCGAAGAGATGGGGACATAATATCCATTTGATCAGGTAACGCCACAGCCCCTCTGAACCAAGCACAAATTACATGCGTCTCTGCCAATGGAAAATATCTTCTGTTTTGCTGATAAAGAGCAGCCACTCGACCCATCATAAGACGGACGTTGTTATCTCCGGCGAACGGGTCTGAAGATGGTGGCGATGGTTGGGGCGGGATATGGGCGAGAATAGCAGCATGCTGTGAGGCTATGATAACAACGGAGCAAGAACCGAGGTCTCTGGTACCTATAGCGGACATTTGTTGGAAAGAAATGAACTGCACTCCGCTCATTGGCACGATTAGACCTCCGCAATGGGCCGGGTTGGGCCCGGATTCTCGGCCCACGGCCCAACCAGCAGTGGGCTATGGGCTCAACTTCCAGGGCCCAACAAGCCCACGGCCCATTCGTGGGGGCCCATAAGGCCCCCATGAAAGCCCATCTGGGCGCTGACAAATCGGCCTCTGTAATCGCTGTATTACGCCCTTCCACCAGTCGCATAAAGTTCAAATTTGGAATTTAGATTCATAGTAGCTATGCTAGTAATTTTTTCAGTTTTAAATAAGATCCGACCGGTAGGGGTTAAGGCATGGCCGAAAAGGTGAATATTAATGTTTTGATGCTGGATATATATTTGGGATTTGTATGATTGCTGTCGCTGCCTATGAGGTTCCTATAATTCTAGTGAGACTCCTTCACGTGGAGATAGATAGAATTCCAGAAGCTTAGTTTAGAAAGCAATCGAGAGGCTTAAGGTAAGATTGCCAATTCTGCATGATATATAGACACAACAGCAAATCTCAAGTCATTCGACGTAGACGCTTCGATCGTCTCAGCTCAAAAGGGAAGGCTTCGGGTGAGGATGTATGCTTTGGTGGTCGTGAGGACCGCGGCGTGCTTTTCCCGTGAACGATAGTCTCACTGGTTGTTGGAGCCTCAGCATGTAGGTTCTCCTTGGATTCTAATAGAAATTAGTAGGAAGCAATAATCAACCATCGTGTAGAGCTTACCCGTTTTGCAGTTCGCACCCTCTATTTCCTTCATAGTATCACGACTAGAGCCAAGTTGTAGTAAATCCGAAGGAGCCTTTATCATTTGATCATCCAAGTGATTGTCGCTTTTCTGTAGGTCTTCACATTCTGGTGATTCAATTTTCGCACCCTGACTAGTCTCTGTGCGGGCTGTGGAAGGGGATCCCTTAATAATCTCCCAGAGTTGGGGCGAGGTCATGAGCACGGTGTCGGCATCGGAATCATACTTATCTGCCTCTGTCTCGATGTGGATCACGATTGGATTGGGAGCCGAGCCAGAGGGACTAAGGTCACTCTCAAACACTTTGGGATGAGACTCCATGTACAACTCGGAAGAATGAGCGTCACGCACGACCAATTCACAGGCTGGAGATCCAAAAGTCAGGGGCGGGCTATCAATTGGCCAGTAAGGGAGGCTGAGATAGTCCGGCGTGATTTGAGTACCTGCTTCGGAATCGTGCCGATTCGTACTGCAGACTTGATCGATATGGATCATAGGATTGGAAGCTGAGCCTAGTGGGCTAGACCCCTCATTGGCTCTCGTACCTAGGCCACAAGAATGAACAATTATACGGCGAATATGGAGCATCAAGACTCACCCCGGTGGTAGTTCCTTTCAGCTTCTTGGCAATAGCATTTGTCCAAGGAGAGTGCAAGAGCCTTTGGTATATCTGCCTCCTGCCCGCTCGGGGCAGGCCAGGCTGTGTCGTAAGTCAACTCCTCCAACAGCTCACCATATTTAATGGCTGGGCCAGATTCATCGTCAACCACAATAGGATTTGTCTTCGTGCTCCCAAGTTCGGGCTTCGTGCTCGATTCATGATCAATCATGATGGGATTTGTCTTCATGCTACCAGGCTCGGCGTACCAGGGCTTCGTGCTAGATGCTTCACATATTTAGTTAATGAGATTAAACAGAGACTGAACACGCTTCAGGGCTCTTACCAATGGCTCCTGGCAGTCTCTCGAAATAACTCATGATGACTGGTGTGTGCGAATGAAATAGTGAATCTTGGAACTTTGGAGAGTGATGGTGGGTGTTTCCATAAAGGTGCGAGATGCAGGGCTTTATATTCAAATGTCAAGGTCATGAGGGCGACATGATTCTATTCTTATCCATAGACAGTGAAAGACTCAGCAGCGTCGTATGCAGATGGAAATGTAACTGCAAATAGTCCCCAGCGTAATGCACAATGCATGGCCAGTACACGAATCAGCTCTCCCATTCAACCAACATGTAAAGTGGTACTATATTGGGAAAAGGGACTCATGCAGCTAGTTTCATAGCCACTGAAATATCTAGCTCTGCTTGCCAATCGTTCCATTATCCAGCAAAAGAAACGAAACCCGCATCGTCAAAGCACTGGCAGCTGTGCCATTCGCATCCAACCACACTGCGCTATTTCGGTGCCTAGGATATGATGTGATACCTAGTCTCACTGGAGGCTCGTATCAGCTTTCAATTCATGCCACGCACGGCGTATCTGCCTTCCAAGGCGGATTCGAGGCCTTTCAGGGAGAGCCAAAGTCTGACTAAAGACTGGCTGGCCGCTAGATGACCGCACTTACGACGAGAGGGGCGCACAGGACTTACTCATTCCAAGAATTGTATGTTTGACAAAGCCTCGATTCATCGCAGGGTTTCCTCTAGAGATGCCCTCACAAGGGATCAAAAAGTGTTCTTCACCATCTTTTGCCATAAATGGAATTGTAGCGCTGAGCACATTGAGGATGCAACATTATTCCCAGTGGCCACGCCTCTAGCACCTCAAAGTTCTGCCCTCGACCCTGCCATTTGGGGTGCCGTCGCAGGTGGATACTTTGGGAAGTTAAATGAAGGCTGAGGCAGCACTCCAAATGACCCTGGGACCTGACTGCCGGTGGGCTGGAGGCCTACATGAGCAAAAGGTTGCTGCTGGGCTTGTCCAACGCCTGCAGAACCTGAGACGGAAACAAAAATTGGTGTTGTTGGGAAAAAGCATAGGGAACCTCCAGGATAGTAAGTTACGTGGCGTTGTTACATAACAAGCCCACGCAGTAGAAGATAAATATCAGTTACCTTCCTATTCAGGTTCACGGTCACCATCTTCAGCTTACTCATCTCCGCGGCATTTCATACTCTTCTAGCGCTCTGACAATTTTATCTCATCCAAATCTTGCTGAATGCAAAGCTCATTATCAGATCTCAAATAATATGTATGGTACTGTTCGTACATGTGGAAAGCCACTCGTTGCATATTATTCGGCCACACCCAACTCTCCGATACACTACTGAATCGTTCTCCACATTTTCGATTTCAAGCCCTATGGAGTCGATCTCACAGTTTGACCTCGCTTCTTTCCCTTTCCATTGCTGAACTGCGGCACAAAAAATAAATCCATCGACTTTGAGTGACCTGGCTCTGTCTGGAATCAGGGAACCTAGGATAACTCCGTCGTCTGTCAACAATTCAGTATGTAGAGGTACAAACAAATTTCGCTTTGTCGGTATCTCGTTCCATTTGTCGTCAAAGCTCTGAAGGCTCGAGCACGAAGAGACAGCAGAGCCTAGAATGCGACTCATAATCGCGTCGTTGTTAATAGGCTCGCCATGAAACCCTTCTACTTTGACCTCGTTAACCAATATAGATGACCGAGTTAGCTTCCCCAGCATACCGGTGAATGAAACTTGACCAGAAAGACATGTGTCCCAGCAGACACCTCCTAGGTTATTCATTGGGCATGACTTTGTAGTCCTATACCGTAGATCCCGAATCAGAGAGCATTGTTCGGTGAGAAGCGGCCGGGTCAAAGAGAACGATACAGAGGCTTTCAGTGAGGCCCAGGACCAAGACGGCGCATGAAATTCCGAGTGCTCTTTAGCAGGCGGCTCATATGCAAACCAGAGAAGGCTTTTACCAGTCCGGTCGTCCAGGATACCTGCATGTGTATCGACGAAGTAATATTGCTCGAATCTGCGTGTGATCCCACCGATCGCCATCAACCTATCTCGATCAAAAGTCACGCTGCATCCGATGTAGTCGGAAAGAATGCTTTTCCAGTGATTCGAAATGTACTCCATTCCCTGGCCTTCTAATTGAAACAAGCACCGTCTGTGAGGCAGTGCTGGATCAGAATTTTCTTCTTCTTTGGTGGTTGTGAAGCAGCTCCAGTACATCTTGTCCTTCGTGAAGTATATGATCCTAGAAGGCAATAGCCTTTCTTGCAGCACCCAACCGCGCTTATACCATGCGGTACGGCGCACGCGAGAGGAAAGGGACTCAATGCGCGGACGCAGGCAGATAGCCGCGTTTTTATGTTCTAGCGTCGACATCTGTTCTTTTCGTAGATGATTCGCTGCGGGCCATTTATACTTCCAAACAAGTATTGGCTTTTCTTTCTTAAAGACTCTTGTGGAGAGTGCGCCTAGAGGAGTTCTGTCAAACGGAATGCACATTTCCACAGCCAACCGGTCGTTGCGAGGCAGGAAAAGTCCTTGATCCTTCCCCTGGATGTTCACACTATCCGTGGCAGCTATCACACAGATGCACTTTTCAAAGGCATCACCCATTTTTTGCGACTCTCGCTTCCAGTCTTCGGGGTCATCTTGCACGATGCATAGCGAGTCAATCCAGAGATATCGAACCTTAAGTTGACGGGTAACTTCAATTGCATGACGATAGGTCCTCGGCAATGAATCCAACGGAAGGCTCTATGGAAGGCATGAACGTTTGAAGATAATGCCTTGAGGGTGAATTCTTGGTTTCCCCAGCGGTGACTTAAGGCGATGTATGTTCCAGTCATTCCGTCGGTGTGAGCGAGACGAGGACAAAACTCGCCGGTTTCTGAGGAACTAGGATCAATAAGCCTTGTTGGAAGGACGACATCGCCTGGCTTCCCATTGTGAGTTGTGCCAGTCGTGTTTCCGGAACTTCTCAACGAGCATGCGCCGTGGTTTTCCAGGCAGGTCTTCAACCAACCTCGTAGCATGTCAAAATTTGTTTTGGAGATCATACGGCTAACTCGGTTTAGCGGGACTAGCCCGGTTGCTTTATACCAGGAGCCTAACTTGATGGTCAGACACATAAACCAGTCGTTTAAACACTTGGCGATTCAAGCACCCACATTTGTCTGCAGTAACATGTATCGTTTCTCCACCGTCAAAGTTCCCTTTTCTGAGCTCATAATCAAAGTTACCGGACTCTGTTCGATACTCACGCCTGTCCCAGGTAACGTAAGAAGGTCTGACGAGCTGCCTGCAAAAAGGCAGGTGCCCCAGATCCGAGAAATCGCGGTAGTATACAGCGGGTAGTTGCGAGAGCGCCCCTAGCATAGCGTCATAATTCTTTTCGATCGCGGACGATGTACTTTGGATCTGAAGCCGTCCCATGGAACAGACAATCAGTTTGCACAGAGGACAATTTTGTCCAGATATGACAATATCACTATATGGCAGTGGGTGCGCGAATCCCCAGAGCAGCGCGTTAAACGTCAAAGTCTGGCATCCGCAGCATAGTGACCGTGCATCTAAAGCGAAAGCCATATGAGCCTGAATTGGCTGGTTAACTTCGATGTCTCTTTTCTTTCTTTTTAAGGAAAATGATGCGGTCTCAAGATTTGTCAGATGACAGGCAGAAGTAAATAAGATGTGCTCTTGCCTAATTTCCCACAAGAAAAGCACTATAGAATATCAGCAGCTCGCTCGACGTATTGATGAGGCTTGCAGTGCGAAAGCAAAACCACTTATGCGCCTGGATCAGCTTCTTTACTTGGAGTGATCGTGGCGCTGCCAGTCCACCAGGTCGTCTCCGCCTACTCCACCAATAAACTCGGCGAAAATAGAGCGGAACTGAAGAATTAAAGATACGCAGAGGATCACGAGTTCATTTAAAATTGGGAGCGCCTCTCTTACCTTTGTTCTCTTTTGCTGCCACCTCATTCGTGAAAGATCGATTAAGTACCTGAGACTCCCCGGGATCGAAAGGACAAACTTTGATTGCGGCGGACTCAGGATTGGAGGTGAATGCGTAATTCTGTAGATGAAATAAGTGTAACCATCCCAAAATTGACAGGAGCCATCTTAAATTTACCATACGTGAGGCTCTTAGATTAGCCCAACTATGTAAACCAATAGAAATATGCCACGCGTAACTATCTTGTCAGCCTAACGCGCGTAATCGTTGGACATAAGGCCTCGATGGCGGGCGGGGCAACGGAGGCTATGCATGCGTGACTATACCTCATCCGGTTGGAACTTTTGGTACAGCAACGGGGGGTTTATCGTGGTAGAATCGCTGAAATATCCAGGAGGATGAGAGATGAGGTCAGCAGGTCAAGACCCTCGGCAGAGGTAATTTTCCGGGAAATGAACCACAAAAGTGGGATGGGTTCTGAACTATCTCTCAACTCGTGTCAGTTTCATCGCCCCACGCCGTCTTGATGATAATTTCGACAATGCAACACCATTCACCGCATCTGAATAGTATAAAGAGTATCATTTTATTAGGAGAATATAAGACCATGATGGGTATAGCCAGAAAGGTTGCTAATGATATTTGATATACTTATGGAGATCTTGTCAATTGGAATATGGTTGCAAGTCCATCCAAAAAGTATTCTTCGCTATTTATTGCTCTTAATGGCATTGTAGAGCAGACCATATTAAGATGTAAGCCTGATGGGCTAAGACCACTGTTGACCGTTCCCAATAGCCACACCTCTAGCACCTCGAATTTCTTCCTCCGACTTTACCATTTGGGGCGCCATCCCAGGTGGGTACTTTGGGAAGTTGAATAAAGGCTGAGGCGGAGCTCCAAATGACCCTGGGGCCTGACCGCCGGTGGGCTGGAGTCCTACATGGGCAAAAGGTTGCTGCTGGGCTTGTCCAAACGCCTGCAGAACCTGAGGCGGGAACGAAAATTGGTGTTGTGTTGGGAAATTGAATGGGGAACTTTCAGGATAATATTGAATCGGAAGAGTTTGTGCTGAGTTCATAGCATGAGGAAGCCATGGGTATCCCATGTTCGAGCTGGGAAGTGCTAAGGGTGTTAGCGGTTTTGCATCGGGGCAAATTAGATAAAGCGCCTCCTTCAATGAAAGATCAGGATCGCTAGTCATGCTTTCAGCAATCAATCTCTCCGCCTCTCGAGGGGCGAGTATTTTTTTGAGAGCAGCTCGGGAGAGACCAGCTTCTTGTAGCGAGCCCTGACCTTTTTGGTGCCAAAAGCCAACCACGATGAAAGGGAGAGGTTTTCTTGTCGAATCCCATTCCCCGACAGCTACCCAATTGAGACCGTATTGGCCACCCTGTCTGACAATTTTGCGTAATCTAAAAATTTCCTCATCTTTCTGCATGGTACTAGGGGTGCCAGCCATCTTAGCACCGTCTAGTGCAGGCTGACCCCCCGCGGCAGCACTTGACTTGAGCCAAACTCTTCCTTGTGTATCCTCTACCACAAAACGAGCATTATATAGTCCAAGATGTTGAATCATTCGGATTTTTTCTCCGCTTGATGTATAACCAGGGTTGATAGAGCGCGTTGTTCTTCGAGGTACAATCGCGATTGTACGAGTCTTTGCCCCGGTTGCGTTCCAAAGCTGAATGCTGTTCCCCGATTTATCACTAGCTTCTTGATGGCGGGGATCGGTAGGTGATGGCTGGGTGTTGTCAAATGCCGCCCATTCAGCTGGGTAACCAAACTTTCGACACCAGTCAATAATCGCTGTGGTCTGTGAGGCCTTTAACTCAGGCTGTAGAAACATAGATCTCCAAAGTCCAAACAAGTCTTCGTATCGAATTTTCCCAAGTTCGGGATCTTTATTTTTGTTTTCGTTCTCTGCTTTCATCGTAGCATTCATGCTGTTGAGCTGGTCGACAGCAGCTCGAGCATCTTCTGTTAAATCTCCCGCTTTGTAGGGGTCCATCCTTGGGTTTCTCGCCAAAGAAGAGAAGAGGGCTCGGAGATGCTGGGTTGCTAGCTGATGTATTCGTTTGTGACTTGAGGATAGCTGGCCTTCAACGTGCTCCTGTAGACGATTTGCATTTCCATGGTAGAAATTTGTGTGCCTATCGGCTTCACCAGGCATACAGGTTCCAGATTTATCTAGGAACATCAATAGCTCTGGCAGTTTGTTAGTGTATAATCAATCAAGGCTTAAAAGGTGACGCACTTTGAAATGCTACCGTGGCCTGGCCTTTCTCCTCTTTGTCTTGATATTTGTCGGGGTGGATCAAACCTTGCAAAGTCTTGAAATCCACGGGAAAGGGAAGAGCCTTGTCCAGAGCTTGTTTAAACAAGTCTGGTTGCTCAGGGGCATCTGAAATTGCCCTGATGATAGCCAATTTCTCATTTTGACTGAGGCTATTAGGGTCGTCATCATCCTCGCCGTCCACATCAGCATCCATCGGCCCAGAGTTCCTTTGTGGCTTCGGCTCGGATGTGGTGGAATTCTGAGTGGAAGCTGTAGAAGGGGCACCAGGGGGCGGAATGGAGTTTTGGGGAGGAGATGCTTGCGTAGCTACAGATGCATCATGAGGTGGGTTGGAGCTCTGAGCAGAAGCGAGTTGCAAGTCCTGGGGGGTGTTCGTATCCTGACGCACCGTGGGAGTCTCGTTAGGCATCCCGACAAAAGAATGTGTTCTTTTCATATACTTTTCATATACTTTTCAAGGTTGTCTTTTCTTTTTTCCTTCTTTTTTCTTTCTTTTTTCTTTCTTTTTTCTTTCTTTCCTTTTCTTTTTTTCTCTTTAGAGCAAGCGAGATGAGTAAAGCGACGTAACAAAAGCCAATTGTTGCTGCCATTCGAATAAGATCCGAACAGACTTAAATATATAGCCATGAGTTGGCTTGACCCCGATTTTGAAGATGACCACGATTTTGAAGATGACCACGGTTTTGTCACGGGCTAGTACTTGTACTCCAAAACAATCTGTTTGCTAGCAATAACCCACAATATGCCAAGACATTATTCTCATCGGACGGCGCACATTGTTTGTCTACGGATGATTATCTTGATTTGGGATTCTTAAATATTCTAAAGATCTAGAGATTGGTAGCCTCGACTATCAACCGCAATTTTCATTATGCACGATAATAACATTGAATAATAATGGAAATTTAATCTAGCCAATTATCAAATTTTCCTGGGTAGAACGTGCTAGGCGATTTCCTGGCGCTACCTAGAACACGATTCTCCGAAGTGTGACCACGATTTTCCTCACCATAGTTGTTTTTGCGATGCTATGCATTAAGCATAAATTCTCGCAATAATTTCTTCCTTCTGTATCAACACAATCTGACAGCATGATGTGCCATTTATTGATCTTGTTATTTGTCCAGCTAGTGTGCTCTACGGCAAGGTAGTACCTCAAAATACGGTAGAGAACATATACTTACTCTTTTAGGGTCAATCACAATGGAATTCTTGATCAGGCTGCTGCCAATGGCGTCACCCATCACGTAATTGTGCTCGGGGGACATAAACTGTTGGTCATGCCAGACCATGTGAACGCAAGTATTAGTGATCGTATTCACTTTCAGTTTCGTACACCCAATCATACTCTGATACAGTCAAGTTTGGAACATCCTTGTCTGCCACATCATACGTTTGGCGCGAGCATTGGGCAGTTGGATCAGAAAGGGCTCGCAATAACTTTGCCGGTGAAGACACTCAATTCGCAGTGGTACATTTTCCAGTTTCCTAAATCGCCCTTTTCATGCTATGACGGTATGGTATTTGCGATCAATCCGGGAACAAAAATGAGCGAATTTCGACAAAATGCAAAAGAAGTAATAAAGAGCCACAGCTCCCAGTTCATCCAACCCAGCAAAATATCGCATGGACCCTGCACGTCTACAAGCAGTTTGTTTATGTCTAATACTGCGAAATTTCTCCCTTCCCCCACCATAAGTCCAACAAGAGTCGGCCATATGGTCGTGATTTCAACCAAAACTGTGACCGCCATGAATTGCAACACACTATTTGTCCAGCAACCAGTTTCTAGCCCCACAGCTTCACCTGTCTCGTCTTCTGATGGATATTGCAGAGCTGTACCGTCTATGTTTGTTACTGTCATCATAGCAAGTGTTATTTTCTTTCCCCTCTAGAGAGGGACGACTAAACATTTTTATGCGTGTTTCTGGCCATTCTTTTGGACTCGAAAGGAAAGGAGAAGAAAAATAAAATAAAAAAAAGGTTGGACACAGATATCAGACTGCAGGCTCATGCGAGGAAGGATGACAACGTTGTATTAAATTGAGATTATTCCGAAGTATTGAAATGCTCATGTAGATGCTCTCGGTCATCCACCAAATACATATACCACATTTTTGATGTCCATGCACTTTCACTACCGAAACGAAAAGAGCTACGTCATATCACAGTGTGTTAAGACAAGCTCACCAGGTGAACCGGTATTCAGTGAAGGACCGCGTGGACCGATTTGAACATCCAGTAATAGCGCTACCTGCTGGCCAGATGTAGCGAGAAGACTATAAAGAAGACCAGCCCAGGATTCAAGTCTTTCCTTGTAAATAATCCAGCAAATTCAACACAATGGAGGCCACCGAACCTATGCAAGAGCACAACAAGGAGCAAAACCCACAGTCGAGTGAAGTGCTTCCTCAGAGCGAGGGAGTTGTTCCACAGTCCAAACCCAGCCCCGGGCCACCGCTGGTAAGTCAATTAGAAAAGCAAGTGATGAATGCTGTGGCTGACTACTACTGATAGCAGGAAGTTACCCCAAAAGACGCCTTGCTGACTGAGCCCTTTCAAACGGTATTGGAGGCACTGGCAGATCTCGAGCGTGATGACCCGAAGCTTGCCTTTCAAGCCTCTCGACTGGTCGGGATCTATCGTCGTCTCTGGGAGCCTTGCGCGGCGAAGCACCGCGAGTGCGAAAAAACAATCGAAACCAACCTACACTTGAAGCAGGCTGGCGTGCAACTGAGTAATGAGAGGGACAGCCTTCAAGCTCGCCACGAACAGCAGGTAGCCCGCCTGCGCTTGTTTGATCAGGCCCTGAGATCCTCTCAGGAACACATGACTGGCATGCTCAATCAATGGAGTCACATCCCAAGAGGTGATCCGGCGGACTTGGTTGATGTCAACTGCAGTGAGTGAGGGAGACTTTGGTTTCGCTTAGTCCTTTACCAGGAAATGATTCGATTGAAACATAGTGCGTATGTAACTGCTTGAATGAGACAAGACTTTTGGAAAATTGTTTGTTTTCCAAGGAGGTAGACCGGAAGTGTGGCGCAAGAACTACTGTCAGAGGTGACGCAAACAATGTAGGAATCCTCTTTCCTAGCAACAAAAGAGCTGACCATGACTCACGAGACTTCCATTCATACATGGGGCTAATTCGAATGATAGTTTCCCACCATGTTATTTACAAAAAAAGACGGATCTAAAATTGGCATCGTGGGCAGTGTAGCTAAAGAGGAAAGAACCGAATGACTAGAGTACGGAAGAGGGTCCATGCGTGGCCACAGAGACAATTGGAAACGGAAGGGCCTCGATCCAGCGGGGGATTGCGCGATGATATCAAGCATTTGTCCACGTACTCGGCGTAGATTGCCCATCACCGTTTCCATTCGGGGCAGAAAAAACATATGCTCGCCACTCATGTCCCCGGTGACTTGATCTAGACGTGTCAGTCGGAATTCCACCCAATGTATCTGCTCGAAGAGAGAAAACGCCGACAAGTGGAGAAAAATATCTTCAGGTCGGGTTGAAACTGCCAGAGGATCCGGACCGGTCCATTTAAAACCGGACGCATCGTCGCGGTCAAGGTGGAAGAAGCATTCAATCAAGAGGGGGGGCAGAGCGTCATTTCTCACAGACTGGGGGAGACGACCCAAGCCATAGTCCTCATGGTCAGCGGCGAGACAGGGAGGTGGTGTCGGTATACCGGAAGACTCGCACCAGATTGCGTGGAGGTCGAGATCAAAGTCGGATTCTGTAATACTATGAGCGTATGTTGGTAAGGAACTTCGTGGCCATACTTACCGTCATGGATTATACTATTCATATTCATCTTACACCACGGATATAACGTGATGCAGAAGACCAGGTACTTGTTGATTAACGATGTAGAATAGCTGAAGGAAGAAGCTTGAAATAGAGACGGACAGGGCTTAAATGTCTTCGAAGCGTGGCAGCAGGGACAATAAAAAGCCTTCCAGGTCCATGAGACTAGCAACGAGTACCACATGATTGGTCAGAATTGATATTTTTCACCTGGTTCAACAGTGTTTAACCACATCTCACCACCGTCAACATTGACCAAGACATTGAAGAACTGTGAAGAACTGGTGATCGAAAAGCATGAAATACACAGAAAATACTCCTCCCAATCCCCTGCCTTTCATGTCAAGCTACTCGGGTCTTGCCAAAAGCATGTCGGCACGAAAAGTCGTTTCACTACTCGCTTTCAGGACTACAGCAACGCCGGCATGAAGCTGACGAAGCACACGTTCGCGGCTCCACAGCCATAGTGCTTGTTCATTGCAGCGCTGCACGAGAAGATCGTTCTCGACTTCCAGCCACTCGTTGGACTCTCGGAGTTCCCGCTGTTCTTCATCCAGATGGATCTTGTCGGCGGATTTAACGACATAACAGCCCCAGAGACAGAAGTAAAGGTCGAGGAGTTTGAGAACGGGCATGGCAAGGTCCGCCTGACTGCGCAGAATTTGCATGAGCTGCGTTGTAAGAAGACCGGTCGGGTTAACGGGAGCCTGTGAGTAATTAGTGTCGTTCATTAGCTGTCGGGAAGAGACTAACCTTGTGCGCGATCGCTGCACGGTCCGCCTCTGGCTGGAAGTCTTTCACATAGACATCATCCATTGGCTGTTCGGATAGCCGGCGCTGCCGTTTGGCGGGTCGAGCTGCCGAAGAAGGAGAAGTGGGTGGTCCATTTTGCTTGCTAGATGAAAGGAACCATGCTGCAACGAAGGTATTTATACAATGGACGGGACTCAGATACACATAATATGAAGTAAAGAGACGACCGCTTAGTGTTAAAATCTCAACATTCCAGGTTTCACTGGCGAACAGTTGATGGATCGCCTGTTGATTCGACATGATGGGCATAACAAGAAATTGAATCCCGGCCCGTGAGAAGCAATACGATGAGTCACGATGTTTCATTAAATGCAAGCTCTAAACAGTTTAGGTGAGCGAGTATTGCTCGATGCGAAATGCCTAGATTTTTCCAATTCTGTTGTGCCTGCTCACTCATGCTCCAGCTCTACTGTAGGCCAGTCTGAAATGCGCCAAACCTGCGCCGCACTGACCGGGTCAACCTTCTACAAGCACCGAGATCATCGATCTTGGTCTGAATCGCTCTCCGAATAGAATCGCTGTTTGCAAAGTCAAGCGCTGCGATCATACTGCACCGTGGCAATCGCCCATCCACTAGAAGCGCATCGACCATATCTAGGTGCGTTCTTTGTGCTGCCAGAGATAGAGGCGCTTGGCACCACCGGTTTTCCAGATTGGGGTCGATCTGATCATGACGTAGCAGAGCCCGGACCAGATCCGGGCTTCCATCCCGCGCGGCGATGCAGAGTGCTGCGTCATGGGCCGTCATCGTTTGTCGGTTAATCTGCAGACACTCGCCTTGCTGAACCAAGAGACGCACGGCTTCCAGCTGGCCTCGTTCCACCGCTTGACAGATTGGCGGATCGCCCAGGCCGCTGGTATTGATGTTTACGCAGCCCGTGTGCAGCAGCACCTTCATCGCATCAATGCGTCCGTGGGCACACGCGAGAGCAAAAGGCGACTGGCCCATCGCGCAACGAGCGACGTCGACCCCTGGCACAACCAGAAGACGCCGTAGTGCTGCTGTGTTTGGTTTCAGCACAGCATGATGAAGGGACGTCGACGGTGCCTGGAATTCACCGTGTCTCCCAATGAAATTGATATCAACTTGTGGCTCTTCCAGAAGTCTTTCAGTCACCGCGTGACACGACAGGTGTATAGACAACCAGAGCGGCGTGTTGCCCTCCATGTCTTTGCAGTTCACTCTGACTCGTGGGTGGCTCAGCAGCAAATTCATGACTTCTCGGCGCCGACTCCGAACCGCTAAATGAAGCGGTGTGTTACCATTTCGATCGTGAGCTTCCAGGTTGGTGCATTTTTGTTTCAGCAGCAGCCGTATAGCATCCATGGACCCGTGAGATACCGCTTGATGAAGGGGCAGCTCATCGTGATAGATGAGATCGAAGTCTATAGGAAACCGGGAGTCAGGTCCCTTCATGAACGTCCTCATCATGGAAGACCTGTTACTGCGGCATGCCCAGTCCCATGGCGAGTTGCCGTGGTTATCTTTGGTTCTGGGATCGCTGAGGAAAAGCAAGACTTGCACAAGTCCAATTCTTCCGGCCCAGACTGCCCGGTGAAGCGCTGTTCGGCCTTCTTGGCGTCTCAGGTTCATCTTGAGGCTTGTGCAAGCTTTTGCCATTTCTAGTATCGTCCGGCAAGTGCCATACTCGATAGCATACCATAAGGCGCTCTTCAGAGCTGTGTTTTGGAGGTTGATGTCTACCCCGGGCGCTTTCAACAAAACCTTCAGCACATCGGTAGCACCGTGCTTTAATGCTCTCATAATTGACGTTTTTCCGCGCAAAAAAGCATTCACGTCGGCATGATAGCTGAGCATAGCATTTGCCAAAGACACGTTGTTGGTCTTGGCTGCCAAATGCAACAGATTACTGTTCTGGTAGAAGATATTATGCTTGAAAAAGGTGGGTTGCAGTCTTAAGCGCAAGTTGTTGCATGATTTTCTCAAGGCGATGATTGCCTTGACGTCCAGAAAAGCTGCAATCATGAGCAATATTTCATTGGGCAGGCCCCGAATATGCGGCTGTAAATGTAGATGAGTATCGACTCGCAGCATATCAAAGGGAAGTTAATGCACGAACCATCATGCGGGAAATACTGAGTGGTGATGAACAAGAGCTGATGTTGTAGAGGCTGCTTGATGGTGGGAAAGGACTTTTATATGATGCTCCCTGAAGCATCCATCGCCGCCACAGGTCGGCAGGGATAATGAAGCAAGAAGCACAATGGGATGTGGTCGTGTAGGCCCTAAAACCCTGATTGAGGGTCCCGAGGTCACCACTAAAGTTCCCAGGATCGATTTGCGTCCGGGGAGCGCCCAAACTGTCTTCAGGAACACGTGAATAGCTCCTGGACGACAATCTTCCTGTCCCGGGTCTCTTTTGCAATACGCCTGGCATGCCATACTCCGACATCAGGCAGAAATGAAGCTTTAGGTCCCAAACTGGAGCATGGTATACATCCTCGGCTTTAGTCTGATTTACACTGTTCGAGAGCTATTGCCCCCACGCCACCGATCAGCAATGGCCCTGCCAGGAGTTTACTCCCAGTATGCACCAGGAATGATCTGTGGTAGGACCTACCATACGCCGTCTTGGGCTTGGAATGTGTGGATGCTCTTAGACAGTGTATAAAGATGAGCGCTGCCGAGTCTGACTCGGTATTTGTCCACGATTTCACCCAACACGCTTGCTCCTTAGACCCAGAAATGTCATCTTCGTACACGTGGGACCCATTGGTGGTCTGTGAGATGGAGGTTGGGCCACTCGGCCAGCGCGGCACTTGCTGCGGGGTCACTGAAAACGATGTACCCTGCAAAAACTCGGTCAAAGCCAAGGACATCTACAGAGGTCACCAAGAGATGATCCGCCTGTCTCAGACCACTTTTGATCTGACCGACCTGCACTCTTCGCTCCGCGAAATTGCGAAACACTTGCTCTGCAAGCGATGGCATCGGGAACGGCAGCTTGGCCGGTTAGCTCAGCAGTGGTACGAAGCCGCGATTCACAACCAAGCCCAGGCGTATGAAGATCCCGAGGTTGCCCCTCCGCCGGCAGATTCACTGGCAGTCCTGCACCAGACACATTCTATTTCCAGAGATGCTCATGAGGAGTCCGGTTGGACCCTTCAAGAGCCTCTTCATCACGGCGATTGGGACGCCTCGCCCGCCGATTCCCCGAGTGACCCTGATATATTCAATCATGGCCAACCATGGGCTGCTCCCTATATCACGACTGAGATGCTGCGAGCAAACAATGTTGCGTGGCACTTGTGGCCGGCCCAGCCAGCGATCCTTTCATTCGTCGCGAACATCTGGGAGGGTGTGCAAGATTTGACGCTCCACAGCGTCACTTTCAGTTCCGATGTTGACAGCATCCACTGCATGTTCTGTTTGGCCGAGGATGGCGATCAAGTCGATGAACGCGTGATTTTGCGGTGCGTCGAGTGCAGGGGGCTATCGCACCTGGCCTGTACAGAGGAGTGGCTGGGAAAGCGCGACACCGGACGTGGTTCTTCATGCTGCATCTGGTAAGTAACTCATAATTCACTGGAGTATTTTAATTATGGAACGCTGATCACGCGTAGTCGAACCGAGACCGCCTTGGACGCCCTCTACCGCCCGCCGGCGGGACCCTTCGCCGCGAACCGCAGAACGCTCCGAAGAAACCGTCGCGACGGATCTTTACGACAGAGCTGTCGACACGGACATCACGCAGCCACGGAGCGAGCCTGCCTGGACAGGAGAGTCACCTGCCCAGCCAGCTGGGACCAGGCGGCGTCGCAGAACATCCGCGGCGCCGGGCGCAACACATTGTCCCCGCCGGTCAGCTCGACTACAAGGAGAGTCTCCCGTGACAGAAAGCTCTCACGCCCCTCCCACGCTTCGTCGGTCGGCCCGACTTCGTTTGTAGGTTTTGGAATGGTGGGAAGAATCGGCATGGCAAGGTCAAAATTGCGAGTCATTTGATAAATCATGGCTGTAGTCTAATTCATACGAAAGCTAGATCAGAATGTACATCAGCAATAGAACAGTTATAAGGACGTGATACAATGTCAGTGTCTAGCCCATGAATGTCTTCAAAAGTGCGAAACCTTCAGCCTTTTGCACGATTCAGGATATGACATGCCACTTATATGACCGGGACCGGGCTAGTGGGCACCACGAGGGATTCTTCGTGCTGGATACCGACAGAGGGAAGCACAGTAGGATCGCATGAAACCAGACTACTGTCATGGATGCTGGTGCCAGGGATCGACAGCTTCTCCGACGGCAGGCCATAGATCGCCAACTGTTCATTCAAGCAGATCATCGCGTAGTATGCGGTGGAGTGGTCTAATTCGGCTAAAATGCACCATCGAGTCGTTCGATGAACAAACTGCTGGCGGCATCCGCATGCTGCGATTTTCCTCTCTGTCGATGCTTTGGAAGTTAGCTCAATTTAATCGCAGATGAACGGTGGAGTAGACTTACCCGTATTGGAATGAAGGAGTTCCGCGTCAGCGCCACAATGCTCTGCATGAAGAATGACTTTGTATTCTGGTCCACCTTCATATTTCTGCACTGTGTCCGCTGAATTCTCATCCCAGGTGACAAGCAAACCACAGGCATGAGGGTTGATTTTAATGTCATTTGGAAACCACTACAGCAGGCGTCTGATGTGGCGCATGTACCGGTTCTCTGTGATCCGTGGCATTGGTGATGCTGTAACGAGTGAGGGAATCGAGTGAACCAGTAATTCCTCTACAACCTCTTGCCATGAAACGGGTGCATGCTGCCTATCGATGGTCGTCGGAACCACATTGTGGCATGGGGCCCCGTGGTCCACACTGTCGAATTTCCACCATTGACGGGGAGCTCTCAGGGTCTGGTCTGCAGCGTGGTAAAATACATCGAGTTTTCCGGCCATGTCTTCGACGTAGAGGACTTGCATTCCGCGGGGGGCGTTCAAGAGTGTCAAGCAGGCCCTGAACGCCCGATCGATCGTCTTTGCAAAGGCCGTATCGGGCAAGGCACAGATCGCCGCATCTTTGCAACGTTGCTGTTGCTCCTCTTCAATCGTCCGGATGGGTGTCGCGGAGCGAAGGAGCTGCCAGAAAGTGTCCGGAAGTGCGGTCGGCTTTTTGCGCGCGCATGCTCGGATCGCGTTCACAGTCTATCTCGAATTAGCATATGACACCGCTCAAATAGGTTAGCACTGACCTGCAAACTGATTTCCGCACTGTGGAAGAAAAGCTTGTTTCTTGAAGCACACAGCATATGCTCCCAAATGCGGGTCTTGGTCGATGGCTCTAGCAGTCTTTCTGCTTGGTCCACATCGCCGAGGCGCGGATGGTTCCGGAGGAGGTTGACATAGCTTGGGAGTAGGCCTTTTTCATGCAAAGATAACGCATACTCCCATACCTGCCGCACAAGGTCCGCCAAGTCGAGCTGACTGATCAGCCGTTGTCGGTCCCGGCTAAACTTCCCGAAGGCGAAGTTGTAGCCAAACTTGAAGACCTTGCCACCCACGGGAGGCATGGGGAGCCGTATATCATGTAGGAAAAGCTTGCCAGAGCATTTTGAATCAAGGAGCAAATCTCTCTGGGGTGTCTGAATCACAGATGAGGGTAAGATGAGTTCGTGGATGTCAAGAGTTACCCGCAGCCATCGCAGGAAGGTATTGGGTGACACTGGTCGGCCTTGACTACCCCGGCCAGCTCCAATCACCACTGCGACATCTCGTTCTATGCGGGAGCGCAAGTCAGCCATGTCGTCAGTGTCCGGTCGCCAGTCGATACGAGATATCTTGCGTGCCCTCGTGATGACGCAGCGAAGAGACTGCTGCGGCCCATGCAGTCCGAATTTCCAATTGCAGTGGCTTGCAGCTATGCTCATTTTGATTTGATGCCGATTCATGACCAATGCAGCCAGTTTGAGACCCTCTCCGTGCGAGCCACTCAATCGGGGGTCTTTGTCTTTGGTGTGTGTCCCATGATGAGTGACTCGACGGGCAGTTGCGTGCATGCATTGGTGAGGGTGACCCGACCGGTCTTTTTCTCGTATTTGGTGAATCCTCGAGCTTGAACATCCATGTGGTCTTCCGAGACCGACGAACCTATGATGGAGAAGTGATCTTTGTCGTCTTTGAAGTGTAGCTTGAAGTCTTCGTCGGTCGAGCTGGAATCTTTCCAGAATGGCATCTTTCCTGCTTGGTGTCAGCAAAACCCCAGTCGGGCGGTTCGACACGTACCAGTTTTGATATAGCTCGCGGAAGGCATCGGTCGTATTCCAGTCCTTCACGTACGAAGGGGAGATTCCAAAGGAAACGGTCTGCTGCGACTGCTGGTCTGCGACGCCGACGCAGGGGCTATCTGAGCTTTGTCGGAGCTCACTGTGAAGTTGTTTGCTTGCCTCGTCGCTGATACAGCTCTCTGGATCCATAGGAGAAGATTGTCCAGTTAGATTCAAAGTAGAGCGACTGGGCAGATGATATATTCTTTCGAATGAGAATCTGACTATTTATATTGCATTCGGATCATTGTTGAATTCAGCCTGCGGTATTCTTTGGTGAACAAAATGGTGAGTAGGGTGGTGAAACTGCTCTATTTAATCTCGGATGTATATGTATAGGTTCACAATGCCGAATCACGTTTAAATTTGCACCCATCGTGGATCAACAGACAACCAGGATAATCACAGTTGTTGAAGATTCTTTCTTTCCATTTGATTGACACTCGACCTTGAATAGTCGGCGCCCGCGAGATCCTGTGATCTACTTGCTTCAGCGTACTGGCTTTCAAACTGATGTCGGATCAACGCTTCAATGAAGCCTGCAAAAGCACCTATAGTAAGCCATCAATCGTCTATGGTATTTAAAAACATTCATAACTGGTCAACGCACATCAGAACAATCCGTTGTCTGCGACCCCAGGCCTTTGTCAAAAATCCTAGCTTCAATGCCCATTTCTCAAAATGTGACGTCATACAAAAAGCGAAAGGCTGGATCTCCCTGAGGCCGATTTCGTTAAGAGCGCGCCGTGGGTCTGTGAGTTGACGTGATGCGTATGCCGCTCATCTCCAATAGCTCGGCCAGAACAGAAGCTCTCATCCGGAAGGTGCTTTCTAGCCAGAACTGAAGCTTTGCCTCCACTAGCCACGACCTTTGACTCTGATCGTTGATCATGGAGAGAAACAAATTGCCAAAAGCACCCGAAACCTCCTCTCCTTCAATCTCAAGCCTCGTGAGATCGATGGCAGCAGCCATCCAGATATATCCGATAGAGAGATCAAAGCAGCCTGCATTCGCATTGCAAGCTGACACCAGTGTGTTGAACAAGGGGCCGAAGGTGATGGCTGGAAGGCCGATGCAGATGTACGCCTTGGTGGTGTTTCGCCCTGTCCGCATTGCTTCCATCATCAAATCTGTGCCCTCGATTGACCTGGATCGATCACAACGGAATCCGACACCCAATACTCGGTGGACCAGCTGTACAGTGCTAGTAGAGGAGTTTCAGGAATGGACTTCCAGAAATGGAGTACCATTTCTCTAACTCTTGAGATCTTCTTCTTTCCTGGAAGACCGAGAATGACGAGTTTCCTATCCTTTCCATCCGTCGCGTAAGAAATACCCAAGTGATAATCCGAGATTTGCAAACTGGTAACCTTTCCCAGTGGGAGAACCGTAGTCACGCCTTCTTCGACGGAAATGAAGGCTTGTTGGCTGTCTGCCTTATTGGGAACAGTCCCACTCGGTACAGCAGCCAAATGCAGCATACTGTTGATACTCTGTCCGCCAAGATTCAGCTGTTCCCACTTCCAGACAAGCTCTTCAGTCTTTGAGTAGATATAGGGCGATCTAGGGACGGAGGTTCTCCGAGTCGAGGAAGTTTTAGAAGCCAAACGGTTTACATGGTCAGCATCGTCACTACTCATGCAGAGGGGATGAAACTGGGTCTTACTCGCATCTTTGTCTCCAATCGAAGCATGAATAGATCTCGCGCGTCCGCATCATGTAAGCGAGGAGATGAAAGACTGGCGTCAGAGGGTAGGAATAGACAAACTAGTGCTTCACTAATGCTCCAGGATGTAGCACGGAGAAACTCAGCTATGGCCTTATATCGGGCATGTGTCAGCTAAATATTGACAAAGTCAATCGCGTCAATACTGTATCCTCGCTTGAACTAAATGCTGACTGGTATAACGGTGTCCTGGATTGGCCACCCCCTTTCTCATCACGTTGATACATAATCATGCAATAGCTCAACTCATTGGTTGTATCGTTCTATTGCCCTGAGATCAGTCGACCCCTTTCACACATGTTTATAGGCTAGGCTCGCACGACGCCCGCAACGACGGCAAAAGTATTCTTCTCGTCTAGTGGACAGGCCATATCTATCCCAGGTGGGAAGTCACCACGAGGTCCGGAGACCACGAAGCTGTGGTGGATTTAGCCCCTTTTGCTTTAGTTGTGTACTTTTAGGGGGGCGATGTCATGCAGGTAAATGCATCGAATATGATCGCCGCGGGCTACCCATGCGCCTACAGACATAGCAAACAAACAAGGTTGGCTGGTCGATACTCAGCAGGCAGCCACAAGGGGTTTACTCATCATGAGTTATGCAGGAATGGTCATAATGCATGCCAGACCCATGTCTTTCAAAGACAGCGAAGAGTGTGGAGGGGACGTGACAGAAGTAGACAACATTGTCTTGTACGACGACTGCAGCTTTCCTCTATACGTCGAAGGGGTAGCAGATGTAACCTATCTAGATACGGAGCTGGCGCCAAAAGATAGCCTTTGCCACTCATTCCGCCTTACAGTCGATGGTGTCGGCAACTGTCTAAAAGCCTCCACGCGGAGGAGAAGAAGCCTCCAGGTCACCCGGCTAGAGTATAGTGCTTATTCTGGAAACGAAGGCAGCACGGGCTGTCATCCTATGAATATGATTTACTATGGTCTTTCGAAGACCAATGACCCATCCAATACTAGGTATGGGGTTCTCATTAAGCCTACCTTTACCAAGTGAGCGGCGATCAACTGCCCGGTGAATGTGTACCGATGCGGTTCTACCTACTACCAACCTGATGACGGTTATAGAACTAAGGCTTGCAATATTGGTACAGACTTGAAGGTTTCTTTTTGTCCTTACTCAAGCTCTACCGAAAGCTTTCCTTCAAACCGGTATTCGAGAATGGCCGGATTGTATACAAGCACGTAAGGGACCCTCCACTTGAATGTTTCACGAGCCCAGCTGCTTTGGAAAACGCCAAACCTTATTGCGTTGGTAGCTACTGGTAGTTGACGCAGTGCTGAGGCACGACGACACAGTGGCTCGCGATAACGTTCTTCCTCCTGGAATAGGCGTGGCCACGACGAAGGGGCACAGATCTTGATGTAAAGGGAACTTTGGCACGTTCAATTTGTTTTGATTATTGCATGAAAACGCCATTCTGATTACTGGGAGACTTTTCTTGATAAACTGATTGTTGATGTGTACTAGATATGGAATTAAGTGGAGGATAAACTTACTAGCACGATTTGTTTCATTCAACACCCACTTCTTCCTGATTCCCAAGGCTACCTTTTGACTGCCACAAAGTAACCGTCACATGACTAGTGACAAGAGGCCAAAACGCGGATTTGAAAAACTTGGTTGATCGAATTCGATATTAGTTCACCCCCTACCCCCACGACCTCGCCTAATATGTCCTGTAATATGGAAAAATAATACTAGTAGGCCCTAGTAAGCGTCTCCGACCGGGGGAAACCCAATATTTCGACTCTTTAATGAGGTCCCGGTGGTGGTGGAGATAAAGCGAGGCGAGGTTTAGGGGTGACGTGTGCCTTTTTTATTGCTGTTGGAAATCAGGGTTCTAATGGGCTTATAATTAATCCGTTGGCTTAGCATACAGCATCCCGTAAGGGCAGTGATAAAGGCGGTATAGATTACCCGGAAAAGTAGGGCAAAACAGTACCAATACCTAAAAAAGCCACTTGAGCTAAGTGTCGCTAGCAAGCCACCGTACGTACAGTTTTCTGGTGTACCATCTGTTACAGTGATATTCGAAATCAGTTTTAACTCCACACTCTTGCGACTTGATTCGCGAACCCAAACTTGTAACACGCTAGTATAAATTTGGCATAGCCGTCGATCCCTGGTTTCCAAGCATAGCCTTGTATTTGGCTGCGCTGTGTATTTTACTCGAAACATGCCATACAAGGGTAATACTGTGCCATGCCGTCTACCCCAAACAGGATGCCTCTTTACCCATTTAACTCTCTTGAATGTCACTTTAGACTTCACAAAATGACCCAAGACTTCCGCACCCTAGTCACAACCTCTAGCATCGGAAGAGCCCTTCTCGCAAAAGGTCGGTCCAAA
>JACWFT010000153.1:0-33909 GCA_019775415.1 Penicillium sp. VS I D KN
CCGGGCGGTATAAAGACTTTACCGTTATCACAGTAGTATAAAATGATATATAGGACTTATACCTATTTTTTAGGTCGATTTCCCTTTAGTATACCCTCCTATAATTTACCTAAGGTTGGCTTTGGCCTTACCCTTTAATAGATTATCTTTTGAATTCCTCCCCTATCACTAATCTTACTACTATAGCCTTTTCCTTTTCTAGGGTCTCCACCATAGCCTTTTCCTTTTCTAGGGTCTCTATTATAGCCTTTTCTAGGTCCTCCTCTAAGGCCTCCACTAAGGCGTTGACTAGGACTAAGGCTAAGGCTATTATTACTGCTATTTCTGCCTTAATAACCTCTACCTCCTATACTAGAAGCACTAGTAGTGCTAATAGTACTAGGTCTATCTTGATTATCTCTATCTCCTACACTAGAAGCACTAGTAGTGCTAGTAGTACTAGGTCTATCTTAATTATCTCTACCTCCTATATTAGAAGCACTAGTAGTACTAGTAGTACTAGGTCTACCTTAATCATCTCTACCTCCTACACTAGAAGCACTAGTAGTACTAGTAGTACTAGGTCTACCTTGATCATCTCTACCTCTTATACTAGAAGCACTAGTAGTGCTAGTAGTATTAGGTCTATCTTAATCATCTCTACCTCCTATATTAGAAGCACTAGTAGTACTAATAGTACTAGGACCGCCTTAATTATCTCCGCCTCCTATACTAGAAGCACTAGTAATATCATCGCTATCTTAGTTATCTCTATCTCTTATACCATCACCCCTAAAAGTAGCTCTATAACCTCTTCTTAGGGAAACCTAACTTCCCTATAAAGTAGTCTTATAAAGACCTACTCTAAGAGTAGCTTCTACTATAAGAATTACTAGATCGATTAGGATTTCTTTAGAATCTCCTACTATTATGATTAAAAGGATACTTATCTAAGGGAAGGTAAATATAAAGAGAATAGAACTAAAGTACTTATATAGAATAAAACTAAAGAGGAATAAGACTTATAGTGTATGTTATAACACTACTTATCTTTAAGTATAAAGGAGGGTGATAATCTTAGATATGCTGAATTTAGTATACTCTTTTATATAATCTCCTTATTACTCCTCCTTAAAACTATCTATAAAAGAGCTAAGAATCGACTAAAATAGATTAAAAGCGATAGATATGATTATTTAAAGAAAGACCTTACTTCTTTAAGGTTAACTTATGGCTATTTATAGAAATATACTTATAGCTTATAAGTATCTACTAGTAATTAATAGTAATTACTTAAAAGGAAGCTCTTTATAACTAATATTCGATCTCTATATCTCTATAAGTCTCTTTAAGTATATCTCTCTTTATTTACTTTCCCACTATCTTATTCTTATATACCTTCTTATCTATAATCTATCTATAAGGCATTACCCTTCCCTTTCTCTTTTTTCTTATTATAAGTGTAATACCCTAAAGGCTAAGATAATAGGTAGGAGGGATTATACTAAAGATTAAGCTTATCTAATAGTTTATATTTATCTTTTTATTATATATCTAAGCCTCTTTTCTTATACCTCTCTTTTTCTAGTTATATTACTAACTTTAATACTTATTATTAAGACCTACTCTCTTTATTTACTTTAGCTATGGTTAAAACTTAAAATAAAGGTAGTAAGCCGCCACTAGTAAAGATAACTAACCCCCTAGTATAGCCGACTAAGCCCCTAGTATTATATAAGTGAAAGGGGCTAAAGCCAATAATAATAAGTATAAAGATAATAAAGATAAATATAGCGAAGCTACTAGTGAAGCTATTAGTGAAGCTAGTAAAGCTAAAAGGGATAGGTATAAAGATAATAGGTATAAAGGTGACTAGTAGAAAGGCTATAGATATAAAGGCGATAAGTATAAAGGCGATAGCTATTCTATTATAGAGGGGAGGAAGAGGTCCCCCTCCTCTTAAGAGCCTACTCTTAACTAGCGAAGACTTAATTAATAAGGCCTTATCTAATAAGGTCTTAACTAATATAGTAACTTCGACTTATCTTATCTTAAGAGATAACCTCCTAAGCCTTAGGTAGCCTACTAAGAAGTAGAAAGAGTATATAGATCTATCTTTAGGCAAACTTAGTCCTTATTAGCTAGCGGATTTAAAGACCCGCTATATATAAGTACTATTATATAATGATTGGTAATATCTTAGTTAGCCCTTAACTTTAAACTAACTACTTAGTTAATTCTTACTAGGAAGAAGAGGATTTATAATAATCTAGCCTATACCTATACCGATAACGACCTATATTATATAAAGTTCCTTTATACTAGTCCTATTATAGTCCTAAGATATATATCTATATATCCTTACTATAACTATTTACCTAAGGAGTAGTAATAGGGATCGGGCGGTATTATCTAGAAGTATATTAAGGCTTCTTATATTAGAAGATTAGGTTATAAGGGGCTTTATATTATCTCTAATAGTGATTCTATTATATAGTTATAAGTAAAACACATACTTTACCCTTAATACTTTTCTCTTAATAAATCATAACTAATAAGATTAGTTAATATACCCTAATATCTTAAATCGCGAACTATAAGCCGCCTAAGCCTTTAGAGGCCTTTAGGAATAAAGAGGATTAACCTTAAGGCTAGGAGTAGCGTCACTAATATCACTAAGGCTCTTAATAATAGAAGACTAATAATAGTAATACTACTACTAGGGAGAAGCGTAATATGACTAATACTATAAGAGATTAGCGTAATATAACTAATACTATTAGAGACTAGACTATTATAACTAATACTACTAGTAATTAGCCTAATATAACTAATACTATTAGCGATTAGCCTATTAAGACTAATGCCACTAGCGATTAGCCTATTATAACTAATACTACTAGCGATTAGCCTAATATAATTAATACTACTAGTAATTAGCCTAATATAACTAATACTACTAGCGATTAGCCTATTAAGACTAATACCACTAGCGATTAGCCTATTAAGACTAATGCTACTAGAGATTAGTATATTATAACTAATACCGCTAAAGAATAACCTACTATAACTTATAAGTAATATAGGAAGGTTATATAGAATAAGGAGGGTGTGGATGATATAGATACCCCTACTTAACTATATATACTATATAACTTATAAATGGTTTATAGAGGTATTCTTAATATTATAAAGGGATGCTTTTATACGATTCTTAATATTATATAACTATAATATAGCACTAAATAGGAGTGAATAGTCTTATTAGTGATAAAAGCTAATTACTAGTTTAAACTAGTCCCTACTAGTAAATTCCTATATAAAATGAAGTAGCTTATTATTTTTTAGAGTTTTACTATTAAGTATCTTAATATCACTAAATTTTCCTAGTTCCTACTTATAAATACTTAAAAAAACACTATAAAGCTTATTATTTTTATGTATTTAATCCCTTATTAAACTTAATATTAATATATTTTACACACTAATATCTCCTTTCCTAATATAATAAATTAAGATAACTCTTAATATAAATCAGAGTCAGAGTTAGAATTATACTAGAATATATACTACTCGGCATTATACTACTTGGCTAGAAGCTGCTTAGCTAGAAGCTGCTTAGCCATATGCTACTTAGCTAGAAGCTGCTTGGCTTTATGCTATATAGCCTCACGCGCCTAGTCCTCTTCTACTATAGTATATTAAAGATATCTAAGGATCCGCTTTGGCACTTATAGTATATCTAGCTAGTCCTATAGGACCCCTCTTATAGTATCCACTTCGGGAAATAAACTAGATTTATAGTTATTATACTATACCTAATAGGCCTAAAGGCTAGTCTAAACTATATCTTTTTCCTCTATATAAAACTAGAAATAGATTAAACCCTCCTTCTTATATTGACTATAGATAGTACTAAACTAATAAGTCCCTTTAATAGTACTAGTGAACTAGCACTATATAGGGTAGTTATTATACTTAATGAAGTTATATACGCACGGGATATAGATGATTACGCCCTTAGGGTTAGATATACTAGACCTAAGCTAGTCTCTTATTAGGGTCTATTTAGTAAGGATATCCTTTTATTAAAAGGAGGGGGAGAACTAGTTCCTAATCTATAAGAGGATTAGTATATCCTATATCTAATTAGCTTCCCTTTAGTATAGAGGTAAGAGATAAGGGGTAAAATAAACTAGGTATTAGTCTTAGGGGTAGTATAAAATAGTCTTATCTACTTATAATAGGATAGGAGATAGGGATAATAGATTCTTAGTTAGATATAATATATTAGGAGACGATAATAGGTTAGGGGATAGTGATAATATAGTGATATTCTATTTAAGTATGATTATTAGTATAAAGAGCTTTATGATAGCTTTACTTCCTAAGTATACTAAAGTAGAATATATAGAAATAGTGAGATAGTAAGAGAGGGTAGTAAGTAGAGAGGTATAAGAGGAAGAAGAAGGAGGAGAGAGAAAGTAGTATTTATATTATAGTTCTAGAAGATTAGTTACTTTACTTCTTAACTAGCGCTATTAGTAATTATATATGATTACTAGTAATTAGGGATTATTAATAGCTTTTATCTAATATTAATATTAAAAACTTGATTCTTTTAGTAGCTACTTCTTCTTCCTTATATATCTCGACCCCTATTAATCCCCTCTTGTAATTACTCTCCCTTGATCTAAGCTAAGCCTTCTTCTTATAAAAACCTCTCGCTATTAATATAGAGTAAGATATTAATAACTAGGATCTTAACCCTTCTATCCTAGACGAACTTTGGTAATAACTTAAGCGTATACTAGTGCTACTAAAGGAAACTAACCCTAATACGCCATAAGCTAATATAATAGATATACTTAATATATTAATATTAAATCCTCCCTTTATAATTATTAACTCTCGTCCTATTATAGAGGAATACCCTACTAGCTTTAAAATAGCCTATAAACCGCTCTTATATGATCTTTATACTATTAAGTTTGTTAAATATACTCGATCTATCCCTAAGTACCCTAAGATATATCTAGAGGGGGTTACCTATATTATAAATATTAAGCATTTATTAGCTACTAATAATATTTGAAAGGTAATATTTATAGATATTTATTATAGATTTAGATATTATAATAGAGATAGATGGTAATAAACTAAGAACTTACTAATCTTTCTTAATATACCTTATGTTTATCTTTAGAAGCGATGCTCTAGAATCTAAGCTTATAAGTATATCTTACCTATAATCCTTAAAGGCTTTAACTATATAGAGGTTATAGAGGAGCTTTTATTATAGTATAGCTAACTATAAGAGATAGTTAAAGCGTCTCGGAATAAAGCCATTAGATATAATCGCTAGCGGCACACTATCTATATCTTCTATTAAGACTAGAGGGCCGCCTATAAGGTATTATATAATTAGAGATATCCTAGTGCATAGATAATATTCTAGATACTATAAAGTATAGGCTACCCTACTCTCTTATTATGTCTATTATACTAACGATATTATCTAGGGATTATAGTGGATTAGATATAGCCACTAGAGATTATCGCTAGACCGAACCCTAAAGTACTACTAGAGAAATATTCTATATCTAGGTGGAGTTAACTATGCCTACTTACTATACCTTTTCTCCTCTAGTGGTCTATTACTAGATAGTTAGACTATAGACTATATAACTATCTTATTAGCTATATTAAAACTTAAGCGTTGTTATATATTACTAGTGCTACTAGTACTACTAATCATTTGTATATTAATCTCTACTAATATTCTATCTTTTATAGCTATATATTAGAGTAGTAATACTATTAAATACTATGGCTATTAGGTCTTTACCTTAATAATAATCCTAAAAGACCTAAAGCGATATCTATTTATTACCTATATCTCTAAAGGAATATATATATATCTACCCCCTCCTATAAGTAAAACACCCTAAGAGATTAAAGAGTAACTAGAGGTATTGATTATAAATATAGATCTACCCACCCTTACTATTAGTAAGTTTTGGCTCTTAGATATTATACTTAATAGCGCTAATAATAGTATAGCCAAATTTCTTAGAAGTAATCTAGTGAAAGCGCTTCTTACGTTAGGTAGATAGACCTTGGTATTAGAAATATACGCTTCTCTAGTGTGTTAAGATATGATATAGGCCCTAATTAGAAAGTAGCGAATTCTTATAAATCTAATTAGTTAAGGCTTTACTGGTTAGTCCTACTTCTTCTAATATATATTAAAGTTATTATTAATAATGTCTAGTGTGCTATCTTAAATACCTTCGGGAGTAGGTTACTCTAAATAAATAATATATCTAGGAAATGTATAATAATGGCGTAAATATGCGCATTATATATTTTATAGCTTAATAAGCTAAGTACTAGATAATGTATAAGGCGTTTAAGATAGATATGACCTTTAAAAGGGTTATAGGCAAAATCTTTAAGGTAGTATTTATTACTAAAGAAGATACTACTAGAAAAGGTATGTTTCTACTTAGTATTACTAGTAATAACTTATTAACACTAATTTTATTTAGCGATTATACTTACTTATATCTATATTAATAAGGAATCCACTAAGATATATTATAGGCTTTATTAAGCACTATTTATAAAGATCTACGCTATTATAGGTAGATGAGTATAATAGAGATATATCGATAGTACTAGAATTTAATTAGTATATATTAACTAATACCCGAAGTAGGTAAGTGGCTTTAGCTACTTCCTAGCTAAGATTAATACTACTTTTACCCGGACTTAGTAGGAATATATCTAGTATATCTTCGCATACTATAAGGTTCACTTTACTTAGAATCTTATAAAGTTTTATAATATACTAGATTATATCTTGATAAAATCTATTATAAATATCACTATTAAACGCGATTATTATTTAGCTATTCTTAATAGACTCTTAAAGTCTAAAACACTAGATATTGCGAATTAGGTAAGATATAAATAGTAGCTATAGATCCTTTTGGGTCTAAACCTAGCTTGCTTGAAGATCCTAATAAGTATCTAGAAGAAGTTTATTAATCATATAAACCTTATTAAGGGCACTTATACTATAACTAATTGAAGCGGAATCTAAACTAGATTAAACATAGCCATTAAAGATATAAAGTAAATAGATCTTCGCGCGATTAAAGATATTTAGATTTTTATATATACTAGAGTTCGGTTAAGCTAGACCATAACTACACTAGTATCTCGTAACTACTATTAGTGGTAAGGAAAGCGTAATAGGGATACCGATAATAATAAGCTTTTTAGTGACCCTTTTCCTTAGCTAGTTACTCTAAAGTGTCCTTTAAAGAAGAGTAAGAAGAAGGCTAAGGTTCCCTAGGAATAACCTAGTGATATTTAAGATGATCTCTAGTTCTTACTAGTAATAACCATAACTCCTATATCTATTATAAAGTCCCTTAAGGCTTTTTCTTTAAAGCCCTCCTTAAAGCTTATTATAAAGACTTAACGAAAGAAGGAGGATAAGATACTATTAGACACGGCCTTAAAAACGCGGAGTATCATAGATCGGTCTCGGTCTATAACTCTAGATCCCTTAACTTAATATAAGACTATTGATCTTACTATATCTTCGCTAGTCTAGATTAATAATAAGGATAATAATAATGAGAGTGGCGATAGTGAGACTAAGGATAATATAGATATAGAGTAGAAGGTGAAAGCCTTAATAGGCGAGATTTAGGAGGAAATGCACTTAAAATATTCTAGTTAGATTAAAAGGCTTTTAAAGGAAAAGAAGGAGAAGAAGGTAAAGAAGGGGAAGGGAAAGAGAAAGGCTAAGAGGAAGTAAGTTAACTTATATATACTATTACTAGTGCGTATATAGCTATCTTAGTTAAGATAATGCTAATATAGATAGATTCGAATTTTGAACTTTAAACTTAGAATAAATTAAGTTATTTACTAGTTATTATTAGTAAGTACTAGTATTTACTTAGTAATATTATAGATATAGAATTAATATAAGTATAGCATAGATAAGATATCTATATATCTAAAGATATATATTTTAGATCTCTATAAACCTATAATATAAATTATAGATAAACCTCTTATTCTTAAAACTTCTTTATATACTTATAATAACTAGTAAGTACTAGTTTTTTATAGTGACTATTAAAGTAGTATACTATAAGACTTTATTCTAGTATATTATTTTACTAGTAAATACTAGTAAGTCCTAGTAAGTCTAAATAAGTATATAATTTCTAGATTCCTAGTCTATTTAACTTTAAATTCCCTAGTATTTATAAGTAATTATAAGAATATACTAGTAATCAATATCATAGATATTCTATAATTAATTATGATTACTAGTAATTACAAGTAATTACTAAGTATATAGCTAGGTAAACTACTTAGTAAAAAAGGCGCTAAATCACTTATATTTACAAGTTATTACTAGTAAATAAATAAAATACAAACAGTTATTATGCATAACGCCCTGGTCTCCTTCTTGTCATCACGTGACTCTGGATTGATTGGAAAAAATAATCAAATTTACTTGTAATTACAAGTAAATACAGGTAAAAAGCTTCTAAAAGTCATGTGACATGACCAGGTGGGATGGAAAAAATACCACCTGGTCACCTGGTCAGCTCGAGACTGCTTTCAGGGTTAGTATTACAAAGCATCCCGAGAAAAATCACAGTCAGTTGTATATTAGGAATTTCAAATTGCCGTGACGATGTCAGTGCACAATTTGACTCTACGAATGGGGCGAGGCTCAGCCCGAGCCCGAGCCCGAGTCCGAGCCCGATCTAGAGGCCCCACAAGGCTTGCCCCACTACCCCGAGCGACCCTTGGCCCAGAAGCTACTAGCATGTCGAGACTTGGTCGCGGACTATTGCCTGTGGGCTCAGCACAGGGCCGCCCCTGGTAGCTGCATGGACAATACGAACAATTCAGGTATGTCAAAGAAACTTGTGAAATTCTGCAGCACCTATGCTCCTAAAGTAGTTGCTAAAACGATAAATCAAATAATGCGCTTCATCTAGCATGCTTGAATCAAATTGGACCAGTGCTCAGTGCCAATCCACCGTCGACAGGCAGATTCACACCCGTAAGGTAACAAGCCATAGGTGAGCTGAGCCAAACGACTGCGTTGGCAATGTCATCGGGCCGCCCCAGGCGTCTCAGAGGTGTAATACCTGCCATAGTAGCCATATGCTCCTCGCCCATGACACCTGTTAGCATTGGTGTGATGATATTTCCCGGTGCAACACAGTTGACCCTGATTTGATGCGGGCCATAGTCCAGAGCATCACCCCGGGTCAGGCCCAGTGCACCACCCTTAGTTGCAGAGTACCCTGTCATACCCGGCATTGCGATTGTGGCACAAAGGCTAGCCACATTGACGATGCTGCCTCGACTCTCGAAACCATCCAATGGAGACTGTTTGAGCATTTGACGGAGTTGTGCTTGTTCGCAAAGGAAAACCTGTACGCGAATCAGTGGAGGCAAATGCTATGAGCGCAGACACTTCGTACTCCTTTCAAGTTGACGGCAAAAGATTTGCTTATCTCACTCGCTTTCAACTCAACGGATGGGGTTGGGAGGTGTCCGTAGCCAGCAATATTAGCCGTGAAGTCTATTCGACCAAATTTCTCTACCGCCGTCGCATGGAAAATTTCAACCTGTTCTACATTGGTCACGTCCATCACTGAAGTTACGACTTCCGCTGTGGGATACATCTGTAGTATCATATCTCGTGTCTCATTCAGGCCGGCAGAGGACAGGTCCCCTAGGACGAGTTTGCGACATCCATCCCGAGCGAATGCTAGAGATGTCGCTCTTCCGATGCCTGTTCCCTAGTCAAAATAAAGGTCTCGATCAGAATGATAGAATGGAACCTACCCGAAGCGGCACCTGTGATACAGGCTGTCCCGTCACGTAAGTAGTCTGCCATAATTTAGATCAGTGCTTTGGTGTGGACAGTAAGGATTTTCCAATAATCAAATTTTATAGCTAGCATTTGCCTAGATGGCTTATATAAGTAGAAGTTTACACCTCTCCTCAATGCACTCTGTCAGTAATTCGGCGTCATCATCTAAGTCGCGGCTGTTTCCATTTACGCTTAGACCGCGGCGAATTCCATGCGAGCCAACCCGACCCAACCCGGTTCTTGTGCTCGTCGTCGGTCACGAGTTTACGTGGGCAAACAACATATCACAATTTACATGCGAGCGGCCTAGCTGAACGCTGGACCCACTACGGTGGCTAGCCAATGTAGTCAATTCTCTGTAGTTAAAATCTCCTTTTCTATCTCAAAAATTATCACTATCTGAGAATCACTAGTATTCAAATCCTCAACCAAGATGCCTGGGAAAGGGCTTTATATATATAGAAAAAATAAGGAAAAGAAAAAGATAATACCAAGGCCGGGGGTCAAATCCGGATCGCTGCTCCGGCCCTGAAGGTCCCGAGTATCGGTTTCCACCCCGAAGCAGTCGTGCTAGCCTTGCACCACCTTGGGAATTGATTGTGGAGGATACTGGACCCACCATATCTACCAGCCAATAGTATCAGGCCTTTAGTGGAGCAAATGTTGTATTTCTATTTTTAGAATATCAGTCCTAAAGTTGATAGTATTCAAGGTCACGATCAAGATGTTTGGTGAAGGTCTCCTATATTAACAAGAAGGGCAAAAAAAGAAGTCCAAGGCCGGGAGTCGAACCCGGGTCGCTGAGGCGGCCCCAAAGGGGCACGATCGAGATCGTCCCTCAACACCACCAGCATGCTACCATTGCACCACCTTGGTGTTTTATTGTCAAGGTGAAAAAAAAGAAACTCTAACGCTAAGAGCAGTAGTAACTCTCAGGGTTCCATGTAATTGAGTGCCATAGTTCCGAGCTCAATCATCAGCACATGTTGAAGCAAGCGTTAGGATCGCCAATGGTGGGTGGGAAGAAATGGTGATGATGAGAAATTGAAGGAGAGTAAGAAATCTTTACAATTTGGAATTGGCCCCCCGCACATCAACATTTCCTCGGTTAACAAGGGCTCCACTCTTGCCAGTAGCACCATTTTCATTTCCTCCACTTGCTTTTGATCACCTAAGGTTTTTTTGACTGTGAACCGCGTACTAATTGTAAAACTTATCACTGTTAAAGAGGGGAACGCTCGAAGGCAGCACGCCCGAGGATGTGCGGGTCGATTTAGCAGTGCAATACAACAACACCAGCAACTGCAGGGTATACAGGATATCCGTGGTAGCACCTATATGTGCAGCATGAGAGAGGTGAAGAAGCGTGTTATTCAATACTATCTTCGAGCTGCTAGATATACTAACCCGTGCCTAGCATACCTGTATACTGAAATCCAGGCGTCATAATACAGGCCGAAAAAACCTCTTCCGGTTTACCCTGTAATAACAAGTAACAGGTGGTTCCCCACTACACTGGGTACAAATAGTTAATATATGGCTTCATGACTACCAAACTCTTCTTTTCCGCTCGGATTGGAACAACATATATCATTACGCTCCCATTTATGATCCCCCCACAGGGTAGGCTACATCTCAGTTGAGGTGTACCACTTGGATGTATGTTGACAGTCATTACCGTTTCTGGTCGGACTTTGGATCGTATCTCGGATATCGGACCCAAGCACACTTACCACTACCTAGTTCGATTGGGGCCCTGTTCATGCTCAGGGGATGATGTGCCTTAGGAGCCGGTTGATATTCAAGGATGCTAAAACCATATGAAACGAACAGGTCATGTGGAGTAATTCGATCCCGTTTGATGATCATCAATATTGGCTGCTATCTCGCAAATCGACGCGATTGATTCATTTGGTACCATTCGCTAACAGCTACGCAATATTGACAGTCAATTCCTAGTAATTCGAGGAAGCCATATCCACAGGGTTTATACCTTCTGTGATATAATTAATTGGAAGGTTTTTTTTTTGAAGTGGAGTAAGGTTTAAGAACAAGAAATTTGCACTCACATACGATACGGACTTCTTTTTCGAAGGCTAGACACAACATAGGTCGATTTGCAAACTCTCCAAGGTCTTTGAGGGCATATAAATGCCATGATTCCCTCGGTCTGGGCCTGTTGTATCCATGAGTATTATATAGTCTCTATATTTTCCCCTCTATATACTATATGCCCTAAATAACGATAAAAAAAATGAAGTATAGCGAAGCCAGCTCCGCTACTCTATATCATCAAACCAACCGCTCCACTGTCAACTCCGCACCATCAATGGCCTGAACCAAGCCACCTGCCTCCAGCTTCTTCTTCCACTTGGCAGATTCATAGCGAGCCAAAATGAATGTCAAGCGAGCAACAACATCCTCGTCTGCAGACTCGGCAACAACCGTCGAGGGCGTACAAGTCCAGCGACCAAAAGCCCAGTTGAGAATGTAGTACCGACTGCCAGACACTTCACTCTTCTGTCTTGAAGCCTCAAGGTCATCCGAAGTCTCACCCAAAGGTGTCAGCGAAGAGCACCGAACAATGCCCTTGATCCGATAAACTTCCTCCCGCTGCGCAGACGAAAGCAAACTCTCCAATGCCTGCACATCCACCACCTTCGAGCCCTCCGCCTTCAACATAACAGACAGAACCTCAACCTCAGACTGATGATCATGCTTATGCCCGTCATCATGTCCATGGCCAAGACCATGATCAGCCTCCTTCGCAAACATAGCTCCATCAATCCCCAACAGAACATCCACATCAACTCGTCCCTTTTCGGACTTAACCCAAGGCGTCTCAACGCCCAAATCTCCAACGCGATCCAGACAAACATCAAATCGCATCTCGTCACAATGTTCCCACTTATTGAAGACGATCAAATCCGTATACTTAGCCTGGATCTGGGCCGTATAACTGGTATCCTCGTATCCTTCCCAATTCTCAACATCAATCACGCTAATCACTCCATCGAGCACGAAATTTCCGCCCTCTTCGCGTGCGAGCCGGTTCACCTCCATAGCTAGTGTAGCGGGAAATGCGCTCCCGCTCGTCTCGATCACGATGCGGTCGGGAGAGACTTCGGTTTGCAGTTGGTTGAGAGCATCGCTTAGTTGACCGACTAGATTGCAGCATATGCAGCCGTTAAGGAGTTCGCGGACGCCAGAGATGGATTGTGTGGAGGCGAGTTGGGAGTCTACCGCTACGTCGCCGAATTCGTTTTTTAAGAGGGCGAGTTTGTAGGTTGCGGGCAGTTGAGGAATGAGGTTTAGGAGGAGGGTGGTTTTTCCTGAGCCGAGGAAGCCGGTCACGATTGTTATGGGGATTGGCGCCATTTTCGTGTGTTTTATAGGCTTGGCTTGTGGTGTGTCGAGGGTATCGAGGATGGATTGTGGTGTTCAAAAGTTGGAAGGGTTTCGGGGGATTGCCGCGGGGCAGATGCGGGTGGGGCTGGTTGGAGTAGGTATACAACGGCGACATCACGAATTTAATCCACCAATGCAAAAGAAAAAGCGCTGTAATTTTGATTGAAGCACGGGCGTTTGAAAGAGCTGGTTTGACTTCAATGGGCAAGGGTATATCAACTGAGAGAGATATGACGTCAGGTGATTATGTATTCATGCTCTAAATAGTATACATTGATAAAGAGTTGTCCATTCAAGCTCGTAAAGGTGGCAGATCCATTGGGGCGCCATAGAAATCCATGAGATCCTCTTCCTCTTCCTCTAGCTCAACGGCGTTCTCAATCTCTGACTCCTCCTCCGCCACCTTGACAGTGCTACCTCTAGAGGGGCGACTGCGGGAAGCAGAAACAGCATTGGTCGAGGCCGGTGTACTCTCTGCTTCGAAAGCTTCCCGGGCATCCTCGTGCGGAAGACGGAAAGCCAAGTGCCCATCCGGAGCACGCTCAGCACGGTCCATGATTTCGTTCATGTACTTGCGCACCTCATCTGCCGGCTTGACAACGCGAGTCAAAGGATCAAGGATCCGGGTATCAGAGGCGTGGATGCGGAACGTGACCGGTTGCCAGTACTCCTTGAGCTTCACCTCCTTGACAGGCTCGCTCGTAGCACTGGGGGTCCCGGGCTGTGCGGGTGTGTTCTCAGAAGGCTCAATCTTTGGCGTAGCGTCCATTGATGCAGATGGGGCTGCTTGGTTAGGAGCCGGTGTTTCAGGGCCATCTTTACCTTTCTCCGCCTTGCCCTTCTTGTCTCCCTTCTTAGATTTCGATGTCCCTTTGCCTTTTCCACGGCTTGTAGCAGGGTCTGGTGCAGTCTCGATGGGGAAAGGGGCGTTGGGGTCCACTTTTCGAGTGATCAGAAATGAGGCGAGGATGGTGTCCTCATTTGGAAGCCATTCCAGAATCGAATACTCCGGGAAGAGGTACCGATCACCAGACCCAGCATGACCAGAGGTCACGCTTCCATATGGAGTCAACGGGGAGGTAAATTCAAAAACGACAGCTTTGTATGATGGACGAGCAGGAGTCGGTGCAGGTCCAGGTGGGCGGTAATAGGGTGCTGGCGACCCGTATTGAGGCGGACGTGACTGGAGTGGCGGCTGAGAGCCGTAGGCGGGTTGTTGATAGGGAGGATAAGGTGGGCCCGGTCGTGGTGTAGACTGCTGAGTAACATTCGGAGGTGTGGGGCGCACTGCCGGACTCTGCTGGGAGCCTGTGGTGGGAGCTGGCGTGGCAGGGCCAAGCGCTGCGGTGGGAGTTGACACTGGCTGGGAGGGCGCAGTTTGGAGTTTGGTGGGCCCCTTTGCAGCTGGCTCTTGCTTGATAGCGGGGTCAGCGGTCTGAGGGGTGTTGGGTGGTTGGCTGGTATGAGTTGGTGCCGGAGTCTGAGGCTGAACTGCAGATTGTGATGTTCCGTCGGGCTGAGACTTGACCGTTGCTGCTGCCGGCGTCCCTGATGCTTGTGATTTCTGCAGAGTGTCCTTAGACGGCGTTTGCGCCGGAGCCACAGGCTGTGACTTGGAGCTTTGCTCTGGTAGTGCCTTTGAGCCCGAATCTGGTTTGGATTGAGATGCATTTGGTGGTGGATTCGCTTTGTTTTGTGGTGCTGGAGTTGCTGGCTGTTGCGGAGGAGTGGCAGCTGAACTTTGTTGGCGCTTTTCCGAAGGCTCTCTCGCTTTGATTATTGCATTCAGCTCATCGATATGGGCCTGGAAAGCTCGAAGTTGTTCTTGTGATGCCTGGCTAGATGCGACAACTCTCATCAACGCCTTGAGCTCGGGGTCGGCAGCAGCTCGAGTGGCAAGCATCTGAATCACAGGGTCAGGGCTAGGCTTTGCAGGCTGTCCTTGTTGGTTTTGTGGTGGGCGTTGCCCAGCCTGCGGTGACGGGGCGTGGCCCGGTTGATGTGGACCGCGGGGCGCAGGCGAGTAATTGCCTTGCGGGCGTCCGGGAGGACCAGTGGGATAGGGTCTGCGCTGCTGGTTGGAGGGATGTGGTTGATATTGCTGGAAGTTGCCTGGGGGACCGTAGTGAACCATTCGTCCTTGTCCTTGCGGAGGAGTGTATTGAATCGGTTGCGGTGCCGCAGGGTCCTTAACGGTGTATATCATCGCGTCAAAGAGATGCGGGCCGATTGTCACATCGCAAAGGCCGACCTTCGACATGGACTCCTTGGGCGGGTTAAGTTTCTCAATCTGTTCGCGTTTGGTCTTCTTCGGTTTTGTGTAGTAGCGGACCAAAATGCCATCACTGAGCCATTTCTTTTTGGATCGTTCAAGCGATATGAGAAGTACTGCGCTGTAATGACAAGTTTTTTTTAGTATTCTTACTTGGAATGCAGACGTCAAAGATCTAACCTTTCAGCGATGGACTGGTACTCCTTGTCCGACAAGTTGGTTGGTTGTCTTGTGCGCCTAATCGGTAGAGGCTCGCCCTCTTTTATCTTTGACGGCAATGGCGGCTCGACAGGCTCAGGGGGAGGAGACGGGGCACGAGGTGTTGCGGCTTTCTTCTTCGAATGAGATTGAGGTGCGGCGGCTTCGGAGACGCGCTTTTTGTTAGCGGGCTCGCGCCCGGCGCGAGCGGGGAGCTTCCGCTTCTCGGCCATGACGAATGATCATAAAAGAAGCCAAGCTCAGTGGGTTGTCATAATCTCTTTCGATGGTGGTTGACGCGCAAACCGGGAGAGGTGGAAGGGGGAAAAGCGTGACGCGATAGTCGCGGGTTCAGCGATAAGGCTTGGAGTGGTGTTCCATGAGTTTAAAACCATCCCTTCAAACCGCCTTTGTTTACCGCCTATCATATCTAGTTTACCGCTTATCGACACGTCGCACTCTAAGTGAACACAACGACAATACATTATATCAACATGTTACTTTTATTAGTAGAAGTTCAATTCATTTATTTTCAGTCGCTAGTAACGTTACCAATAGTGATAGGTGATACACTAGGTATTGAGTGTCTTTACGTGATTGTAAGGTAGCATTTTGTTGGCAGAAAGAGTGGCAGAATATCATACAAGGAACGGGGCGAGTTTCAAATCCATGGAACTCCACTATCAAATTGCCAACTTTATTCTCTCCACCAACCATCCCCATAATGGTTGAGCTACAATCCATCTTCAAAAAGGCCTATTGGGCACTAGCAGCCGGTGGCCTGCTCTATGTTCTTTTCATCTACGCTCTAACATTTCCAGAAGTCCAGCGCTTGTGAGTTCAACAATGCGAACGATTATCGCAATATTGCTGACGCTGGTACAGTTGTCTTTACGCCCACAACTTTAATCCAACTTACTGGGAGGATCTCAATCAGGTGGAGCAATTTGGGTTTTTAAGTAAGATTTTGAGCCATTTTGGATACATTGAGATATTGACATCAGCTCAGAGACCCAGGTCCAGCCCTTCAACCTGGTGACGCCTGACAATGAAACACTCTACGGCTGGCATCTTCTGCCTCTGCATCTTGTGCATCAGCATGAGGAGGAGCTGATGCAAAACACACCATCTGGCCCAGCAAAGGACTATACCCAAACCGTTGCCTTCCAGACTTTGGCTAACGACCCGAATGCCAGAGTTGTGGTGAGCTGTAAGTCCTATCAACACTCGAGCACTTATCACCACCGTCTAATCTTATGATCACAAAGTCCATGGAAATGCAGCGCATCTGGGGTCTGCCAATCGTCCAAATGGATATAACACCTTACTGGCCTTGTCCACTCCGGAAAAGCCCGTTCATGTATTTGCAATTGACTACCGCGGGTTTGGTGTATCGACTGGCAGCCCTACTGAAGAAGGTCTCATAACCGACGGTGTCTCCCTACTAAATTTCCTTACGGCGGGCCCATTGATAATCCCCACATCACGAATTGCTATCGTGGGCCAGAGCCTAGGCACAGCAGTCACAGCAGCAGTTGCTGAACGTTTTGCATACGGCTCACCCGACCCGAAGGCCATTCAGCCAAGCATCAAAGATGCCGAGCCATTCGCTGGTGTCATCTTACTTGCATCTTTCAGCAGTCTAACTAACGTAGTCGAGTCGTATAGCATTAAAGGGTTTACGCCACCGATGCTCTCTCCGTTGATTGGCTACCCTCGGTTCCAAAGATGGGTGCTGAGCCACATCATGGATCACTGGGATACAGCCGGCAGGGTCGCTCGCTTGGCAGGCATCAATGTGTCCGAGCCGGATGCCTTTGGCTTGAAATATTCCCAGAAAGACCTTGATCTTACGATTGTACATGCCTTGAATGACGCGGACATTCCCTGGTACGAAGGACGCCGGGTCTGGGCTGCTGCCACTGGTGAGAATATTGAAGGGGCCCCTGGAGCCTTGACTTTTGAGAAGGCTGAGATCGGCAGCCCCAACCAGATCCAGGTCTGGGAGAATAGGTTTGCTGGCGCAGATGGGGTCCAGGTTGTGAAAAAGGTGCGATGGGAGCGTATTAGATATGGAGGTATGTGGAATGCTGTGTTTGAAGTATCTTCTCGTGGTTGATAACTACTAACTTCGTGGGAACTTTTAGGCCACAACCGCGTTGCTTCTTCCTCTGTTGCAGGTCTTGCAGTTCTAAGAGCATTCGAAAACTGAAGAAACTCGTACTACGCTTTATATGACCTACAAAATACCTACACAAATAGAGGAATGCAAATTGAAGTCTTCAATTTACCGCCCCATCGTGAAAGATAGCATGTATTAGAGTCAGGTGATTGCTATGAGCTTCCGGCGCACTAGATAGAGCGGCTTCTGCCCTGTTGTTGTTTCTTTTCTCTCCTACATCCCATGCTTTCATCTTTTATCTTTCGATTCTCTGGCTCCTTGCAAGTAGCTACCCTTCGATTCTCTCTCTGCCATTTTCAACACATACGTACTGAAAAGACGTACCAATTACTCACACGTTCTACCTTTAAAATGGTGGGAACGAGCTGGACAGAATGTCTATTACATCATTCATGCTTTTTTGGTTTCATGATGGAGGACCACGCTCACGTTATACGCACGGGCATATTGAACGTTTCAGGAAGAAAAAGAAAAGTGAGGTTGAGGTGTAAAGGGAAGAAAAAAACCAAGGGAAAGAAAGCAAGTGAGAATAAGCATTATCAAACATATCTAGGACAATGTGCAGGAAGTCAATACATACAAAACCTTGGCAAGCCAGCAGGTTCATAAGACTAGCAGAATCGTACATGTAATCCCTTTCTTAAAGTACTTGAAATATTACTTCTAAAGCAAACCTTGGAGTCGTGCATATGGAACATCCAACCTGGAAAGGGAATTCCCAGGATAAATTGGCCGCTGCCTACGTGTAAATAAAGAGCCAGAACACTTGTAATAGTATATGGCAGAACAGCATCTATGGTAATTGACGTGCCAGTATTGGATTATTGCATCTTTGAATGGTTCTCTGAATGTGCAGAACAATATAGTGCAAACTTCATTCCAAACCGATAATCTAACTCGAAAATGTCATTCATATACCTAATTGATGGCCAAGGTCAAACTTTAACAGTTGGTCTACTCAAAGTCATTTTCAACTCAATGCCTCGTCTTGGACCGATTTCTCGATCCTGTAGTTCCACTTCTCGGTACATCGCTTGCTCGATCCCAGGATCTATACTCTGATCGCTGACGACGGGAGCGTTGGGCCGGGGCACCACGGCTAGTCACGCGTGAATGGTCTGGCGTGGTGTTTTCTTGTTGGTCGGGATCCTCGTTGGGGTCCAGGCCGAGGATCTGGGCAAGGTTCTCGGCAGATCGGTACGGGCTGACGGATCGGGATGTCATTATTGTGGTATGATTGAAGATTGTTCTGTTCAATTTCGGTGGCTTGGAAGAAATGAAAGTTGAGAGGCTCTTAAGTTGACTATTTTCTGGTGGTGGCGCGTGGGATGGCGAATATTACATATCTTAGCCTGAGCCACCATGACCGCATATTGATGCAACATATTGAGACTCATGTGTGATTCCCAGATCAACATTCATAACTTGATAGATTTCATTAGGTGATATATGAGGTTTAGCATAAGCTTGCTGCGTGACAACCTAGATGTTACTTGATTAGTTCATCACCTGTGCATGAATAATATCAAAGAATAAGATACTCCTTTTCACCTGCGTGAAGCCACCGTAAGCATACTCAGGTTGTGATCTGTGGTGAAGTCTTTGGTTCTTAACCCATGGTGTAGCTGCGAACAAGAATGTCTTCTATGTTGAAGATAGGGTTTTCACATGCAAGAGATCTATGAACATATATAGTGGGGATAAATAGAGGTAGATTTATTAAGGCTAAATCTTACTGAGGTCCCTGGTTTCCGACAAGATTTGGATTCGAAACGAAAAAACCAATAGAACGTATGGCCTGAGATCGGCATGAGCTTGACCTCATGTTCTTGCAGATCAGACGAAGTTGTTCCCAAAGATCCGGACCTCGGCTACGCTTACTCATCGGACCCTGTTGCGGGGAACGGAGCTTAAAGCGACCTGCAACTCAAACTCCCTTGCGTTCTAGATACAAAGTACATAGCGTGATAGAGCCCCGAAACGACGCGTAAAAATCCAGTTATGGCAGTTCCCAAAATCACTCTTTACGTGGATATTGTCAGCCCTTTCGCATATATCGCATTCCATATTCTGAAGGTACGTTTTTATCTAATCTGGATTCGAAAAGGCCTCTAACCGAAGATCAGAATTCACCTACCTTTGCGAAATGCAATGTTACCTACGTCCCGATATTCCTGGGTGGCTTGATGCATGCCTGTAACAACACAGCGCCAATCAACATCAAGAGTGAGTGTTTATTGGCGAAGTTCCCCTTGTATTACCAGCAGTGCGGAACATACTGATCTCAGTCCCGTACAGACAAAGCCCAGTGGATAAATACGGAGCGGCTGAGATGGGCCAAGTACTTTTCAGTCCCGATCGCTGAGCAGATGCCAGATGGCTTTCCAATTAAGACACTTACGGTTCAACGAGCCCTTTGTTCTGTTGCACAAAAAGCACCCGCAAAATTGCCCTCGGTAATCGAGGCTCTTTACCACTCTCTCTGGATTGAAAGAAATTCGAAGATTGGAGAGCCCGAAGGTTTTGCGCCAGTGTTGGAAGCCATCCTTGGAAAACAGGCCACGCAAGAGATTCTATCAGCCGTTAGTTTTCTAGTCTTCCATCTGGTTGAATTCAATAACTGACCAGCTTCCACCAGATGAGTCAAGCAGACATTAAAGCCGTTTTGAATTCGAACACAGATCACGCTTTCAAGGTTGGGGCTTTTGGTCTCCCGTGGTTTGAGTGTACTGACACAAATGGTAACACGGAGGGATTCTGGGGTGTCGATCATCTTGGACAAGTGGTTGACTTCTTGGGATTGGATCGCAGTCGGGACTCAGGTTTCAAAGCCCTTCTGTAATAAACCTAAGGTGTTTTGAAGATTTCTGGAAATACCCATGTCCTTTGTGCGGATTTGCTGTACACGATCGAAAATATATGTCAAACATATATTGTGATTCCCGCCTAGGCCACTACATCTCTTCCCTGTCCACACGTATATCTAGATTTTGGTGGACCATCGGCAGACCTTGGAATACCTATGAAGCTTCGATGTGACGCAGAAAAATCAAACACTAAATCCTAGGATGTCCTCCCCCAGTCTATACACATATCAAATATTTGCAATATTGTAGAATTAATACTTCTGATATTCCCTCAATGATCACTCCATAATGACAATGGCCCTGGATCACTGACTGAGGGAGCTGGGGTGACCCATGGCTAGAGAAAGGATCTTGTTCCTAGACCTAGCAAGAGCTTGTTTCCTACCTAGTGCTGGTGATCACAATAGATCTAGGATGTCTAGACTTGCCCATTGACTCCATTTCCATTGACTCCCTGTCCGTTAAGTCCATGTCCATTGAGCCCATGTCCATTGGCTCCTTGCCCATTGACTTGTTTCTTTACTTGCGGGGTCATAAACCCAGAGAAATACTTGTCTAGCTCATCGACCTGGTCGGGTCGTACGCTCCGCCCAACCCACAGATCGGGACGGACAGCCACCACCGCAGCTGTACCGTGATCCACCCCCCACATTGTATGGCCGTCCTCATCCGGCGCTTGATCGTCGAATACAACGGTTGCCACCTCTCTGAGCCCCCGAAGCTCTGGCTCTGCCAAGATAGCGTCGATCTCAAAAGGCAGTCTTTTCGTCACTACGACGACGTTGAACACCTCCCGGCCTCCATAACGCGAGTAAAAGCCCGCCGGATCAGACAAAGATTTAGCAAATTGCTGAACATTGCGCTTCGCCTGACCTTCGATCGAAGAAGCAAAGACCACAAGATGGAAATAGCCCGCACCTTTCATCACATCGTAGAGGTAACCAGTAGTTCCTGGGCTGAGACTGACTCGTGGATTAGGTGCGCGGACGCCATTGTCCACAACAACCGGCACAGAACCGTCGTCTTGCGAAGGAAACAGCGCTGACTCGCCGTATGCGACATCAAGACCCAGCATGAATGCGCCGTACTTGTGATAGTAGTCAGCGAGGTAGAGGTGCTCTGGAAGCTTTTCTCCGGGCTTGGCGAACCCAGACGGCTCGCCTCGAACGGCGTGCTTGATCGCTTCAGCACCCAGATCTTTACCCTCATCATGGGTGTGCGGCACTGGAATCTCGGAATTGCAGCAGTATCGAAGATATTTGCCAGATAGCTCCACCACATTCGCAGCATGCAGTCTGCGCTCCATATCGTACGATGGCATCAGAGTCTCGATAGGGGACAGACCACGAGCGCAATATCCTAGCTTCCATCCTAAATTGGCCGCATCCAGAATTGATGCGTTGAGACCAAATGCACCAAAGACGCTGTGTACATGTCTATAGCCAAGTTAGCCACTGCCACGGCCGAGGGGGGGGGGGTTCGGATTTGGCTTACGCAGCGTCGCCTGCCAAATGGACCCTCAGGTCTTTGGAGGAGAAAGACTCAGCCACTCGCTCGCTGACCTTCCAGATTGCGTACCAAGTCAAAGGCGAAGCGAACTTCACCGTATAAGGGGCAAAGATCCGGTTCGATTGCTCTAAGACTTCCTCCGGGGTAATGGAGTGAACGTCGACTTTTCCACCAGCTTCCTTGAAGCTCGAGTCTCGTTCCTGCCTTGCCTGGCTGACGCGCTCGATCAGAGACAGGTTGAGCTGCGTATAAAGTCGGATATGCCCATCTTCGCGTGGGATGATGATGCAGCACCCATGCTCGGTACTGAGGACACAGCCAAAGATCCAAGCATGCGGGTAATCGGACTCATACTTCCCATCCATGATGGCCCAGTATAAGTCCGTGCTCACTCCGTTAAAAGGGATCTCGAGCTGTTTGCGGATCATGCTGGACGCGCCGTCGCTGCCGACCAGGAATTTGGCGTGAATGGTCTCTTCCCGTCCAGTCTTGTCACTTCGAATGACTGCCTTGATGGGGCGTTCTGGGTTATCCGTTTCAGAGATCTGGAATTCCTTCAATTTCGTGCAGCGCTCTACCAAGACCTGATGGCGGAGGAGATCTCGTACGAAGATGCGCTCCAGCTGGCCCTGCGTGATAACGTGCAAGCCTCGGAATCGCGAGTCTGACTGATGGGTTCGTCCGTGGAAGAGCACCTTGCCATCTCGATAGACAGCCGTCCGTGCGATGATGGGGCCTTCCTCACTCACGTCAGTCGAGATGCCCCATGAGTTGAGTGTCTCGACGTATCGTGGTAAGACTGCATCTGCCCGGCCGGTCGGCAGAGGCATCTCCCCCTGGTCAATAATGCGAAATTTCACATTTTGCCGAATCAGACTCAGTGCAGTTTCAAGTCCAGTGGGACCGGCTGGTGTAAACATATGTTCTTGTCAGTCACTTGCCCTTTTGCATCTACTTCTTTCTCTCATCGTTGACCCCTCCCGTAGCGTGGCCCCATCAAATGTCACTTACCACCGATAATCAGGACGTCTACCTCCGAAGACGGGTTCCACCAATCCGGAATTCCATCAGGGCTATTAGTGCCATTGAAGATAGTGGGCCAGGATCGCAGCTTGCTATCTCCGAGGGAGTTATTGACTGGCGCAGTCGCAATATCAACAGACGATGGCGTTACATAATGTGGCTCGGGTGGCGTTTCTTCTCCAGGCTGTGGATATACCCAAGGTTCTCCTTCGGATGGCTGTCTAAAGCCGTTTTTGTAAATGAATGGCTCAATTGATTTAGACATGTCTCTTGTTGTGGTTCTGGACACTAATGTGTTCGATTTAGATGGAAAATATCTGGTAGATGCTCACAGTACCTACTATCCTTCAGCTATTACGCGGGTTTATAGTAATGTCTTCTTTAAAGTGACTTTCATGTTTGGCATGGCATGTCGTAATTCTATACATTGTCTTGGCCGTTCTACTCCGGAGGCGCGACCGTTGAATCGTGTTGAAGAGAGTACACACTCCGGTCCGTATACTACGTGCATCAAAGTGATATCGGAGTTTTATTGTTGGGCTTTACCGAGTAAGCTTGCTTACGGAGCCGCGTAAAGCGAAAAAGGCGAAAAAATAGCTGATCAGTGCCGCTTTGAGCCAGAAACTTCTACAAAAGCAACGAACCACAAACAAGATCAGTACAAAGAGGATCGGCTTTGCATACCAAAGGATTTCAGATGTCAAAGGATTGCAGATGTCAAAGGATTGCAGATGACAACTACCTCTTGCAGCATACCTAAACGAGATCAGCCCCCTGCAGAATGGCAAATTTCCCCGCTACACTATCTGCCACCAATGGAAAATCAATATGACTTACCAATCTCACTTTACCCCTCTCACAGTCGTGAAGCTTCCAAACTTTCTCTTCATTTCAATATAACTTGTGTCACTAGCGGACTAGCCACGCCGAGACAAATAATAAATGCGATTAAATCCAAGTTAATACCTTCTTAACAATGAATTGCGCTCGACTGTCCCTAGAATGGGTATTTCTTGTGCTTTTTGAAGTATAACACCAATTCTGATTTATTTATATAGAATGTTGATTTAAAGTTATATCCAGGGATGTTTAGAAATGAGATGCCGGAATCGCAGAATGTTCTATGGTAAACTCGACAAATCATGTACTAAAGTACACTAAACCTCTGAAATGTACTATTTTTATGCCCCCAGAAGTAAGATCGCATATTTGATAAGTTCAAATGTGTTATTGTGAATTATAGCAATAATGAAAAAAGATTATACTTGATGTATGCCCAGGTGGTTTAGGGTGACCGGTTGGACCCGGTAGCCGGTTTGGTAGGGTAGTGGAAAAGTTTAGTAATGAATAGGTATTACTAATTTGGGCGCCTAGAAAGCTTTTGTTCAGCCAACGCCGTGTAGTAGATCCCTCGTAGTGGATCTTGAATCCACGGAAGATCCGCGTATCTCTTAGGAGTATCATACGAGACAAGTTCCACTCGTCCCGGGGACCATACGACTAACTTGTCCCTTGGCGTGAATGCACATGTGGAGACGCTGACTACATATGCGTCCCGTGTTGATTTTTCCCAATCCTACTGTTAGGTACTAGCTCCAATACTATTCGCGGACCCGCCCTAGGTACTAGGCCTACCCGCTGGACGGAAGTATAATCCAAACGGAAGGTTCCTTAGTCTCATGCATCACCTAGTAAGTTCAGCCACCTTGTCTTTTCTAGGTAGATAACTCTGAAGTTTTCATGAGATTAATCAAAACAGCACTCAAGTATGTCTGCCGAGCTATCAGCAGCCGAGGCTTTTTTTTTTCACCATTAATTACCTACTCTCGCTAGCGCCGCTCAGCTTATCTTGTACTTAAAAAAATAATCATCTTCAATGTGTTGTAAGTGAATCTGACCTGACAAACCCATATGCTTTCGGCCCGTCCCATGCATTGAAGAAATTCTAAATATATTGCATTGAATTAGACAGAGGTACTATATAAAGATAATAAGGTGATTAATCTCACTAAATCTCGTTAATGGCCCAGGGACATGGAAGTCAGGGGTTTGGACCTCAGTTTCAATGTCAGTGTTTCGTTTGTGAGATCTCAAAGTGTCTTTGCGCGTCTCCAGGGCTGCCTTCTTGGGTATAACTTTGCTCAGGGATGTAGGGTTAGATATTAAATAATATCAGAAAGTATACAAAATGGTAAAAGGAAGAAAGAGGGGTAGAAAGGCGTATTGTATCCATCTCTGCCACCGAGGGGCATGCTTACCACCTACCTACCCAGGAACTACACACATAGCCTCAAATGTTTCACAGCCGGACCTCGGAAGAGGCTACTCCGTCATTAATGTGAACGGTAAGCGAGGTGTGTAACCAAAACACCAGAGTAAATGTAATTGATTACATCTTGGTGTCTTGAAATTAAATGTATATAATATTTCTACTTAAGCCCTAATGTTTTATCCATTATCGAACTCCTTTCAGAGTTTGGGGAATTAACCTGCATTGTCATTGTGGTTAATACCTACAATGTACACACCTCGGGCTGTAAGCAATTCATGCAGATATAAATAGTCTTTGGATGCCCTTGTACTTGATACATAGTGCTGAAAGGCCCTATAAAGGGCCATTTGCAAGTAACAAATGAAATAAACTAGTGAGTCGATGAGATATGGCTTTGTGATTCATCGTATTAACTATTGTATTTGGCCCGCGCAGCTCGAGGGTTTGCATGCGCAGCTCGCTTTACCTATTACATTAGTAAATTTTTTAGCGTACCGGGATCCATCTCCCGGCTTCCCCCGAGTCTAAAAGAATACTAGTCAAACACGTTGCCACCAAGAGCTCGTACAAAGAAACCAATCGCCACGGAGCAACCTTAATACCGGCCCAGGCATCACGCTACGGCGCTGCCCCTGTCATTGTCACAACAGATCCAACTATTTGGTTGGTGGGTGGGGTGGCCTTGCTCGGACTTCCCGTCCCCGCTTTCGGTCCGAACATCGTTCTACTCCATCAATACGGACAAAGCAAATTCGAAAAGGCCGAATAATCAGCAAGCTTATGTGCAGGAAAAAAAAAGCCAATCCGATAATCTTCTAGGTCCTGATTTGTGACATCTAGTGGGTGGATGCCAAGTAAGCTGCATCACTGATCACATTGGGAGCGAAGCGTTTCTTGGCCCCTTGCTAAGGCGTCCTGATGGTTGCTTACCTGTTACCAATCACGTAATTGGCCTCAATGGATTCAGCCAAAAAAGCCCCCCGCCTGGGCCGTTACACTTTTATCTAGATGATTGCTAGCTGGCGCCTTGGATATTATTACTCTACGCTGGCAATGTGGTTCAGACGTATCGCGACTTCAAATTGTACCTGCCATTCCTTTGACTCGCAATATCCGCCAAAAAATGTTCGATAGCTAATGCTAAGCCAGATATCAGCTCAGCCGCAAATAGACGAATGTGAAGTACCTTCGTGGTGATCCTCTGAAATGACTGCGCCTGGGCACAGCGGTAGCATGCCGATGCGCTGGAGAAGAGAAGAAGATGAGATTCTGCGCGCTTGTGTTGAGGAATACAGTGAGTTTTCCTTGTTGGCTAGATGAACCTGATATTAGAAAACGGAAATATCAAAGGCCTTACTTGAACGCCAAGCTCATGTTAGCTGCTGGTAGCGCACCTAGGCCATTCAATAGACTGGAGCCGCGTCGCCGCGAAGCTACCCCGCCGAACAAACAAGGACTGCCGTAAAAGATGGGTTAACCGCGTGTGCGGCAGCCTGCGAAAGGGACCATGGGAAGCTGAAGAGGATATGGCCTTGCGTGAAGCTGTCGCGCGGCACGGTCCAAAGTAAGCACTCTGCCGTGGGCTACTCGACACATCCCCGTACGGCCCACCAAGCCCGCAAAGTTGTTCAAGTATACTGACTCAGTGATTCATCTAACGTAGATGGACGCTGGTTGCCGGCGAAGTTGAGTCAAGGTCTGCTGACCGTAAGTGAATGCTCCTTCCATTAATTGACCTGCTCATGTACTACGATTTACTAACAAGGTGACTTGAAGAATGTTCCAAACGATGGCAGCACAATCTGGATCCCAGGCTGGATCATCAACGGTGGACTCCCAAAGAGGCATGTATCCCCTGAAACTATCGCTGCACAGTGACGAGAAGCTAATGGCCGAAGCTGCGTCCAGGACGAGCTTCTTCTAGAGTCAGTAGAGCGCTACGGTCGAGAATGGAGGAAGATCCAAGAGAAGCACTACAGCACCCGGTCAGCAAATGACTTGAAAAATCGGTCTGTTTCTTTTCCCGATTCTCCAGAATTCTGCTAACCCGCCCCGGGGACAAGATTCAGTATTCTCTCGAAAAGAATCCCAAGCAGGTCGCCGTCTAGATCGGGACTCGAATGTCTTTCATCTTCGTCATCCATTGGTATGGGTGATCTGGGTCAGCCTGACACGAGCTTGGAGATGAATGCAGAGACTACATCCTGCCTGGACTCGGTTGTATTTCCAGCAGAAAACTGGGACGTGATGTATAACCCTAAGGATCTATCGAGCGATGTGGATCAAGCTATAACGTCGACTACCAACGTACAACAGCCGCAGAACCAACATATGCGACCACAGAAGCAGGGTGTGCCATTGCAGACACTGGACCATTTTGACGATTTGATGACTGATGACAGTCCCGCACATCGCCCTGCCACTTCGGGCTTATTCTGGCCTATAGGCTCGACATCAACTCAGATAGCAGGTTCAAGACCATCACCTACGCACGGAAACCTTTCAAATACCAGTCCCTCCAGCAGACCTGGGCCTGCCGTGATGCCCTACGACCTATATCATTCCATTCAGACTCAAATGAGCGATAGGAATGGGCTGGACATGAGTGGAAAGACTAGTAGCAGTGTGGCAGGCCTGCAACTTGCATTTGACGCAATTGACTCTGTTCCTGACGGCATGGAAAACAACCACCAGTTGTTCTCGCTACTGACGCACAGGGCAGGTCGACTGGGCAACTGCAGCCCTGGCGGCAGTGTCTCCATCCAGGCTGAGGGATGTGACAGGGAGGTCTTGAATTATGTGCTTGATGTATTGCTGCCTATCCGACATTTAGTCAAAATGGAGATCAACATGTGATGCTCTTATCCAGTCAAATGCACTGAAGCGGGAAATTGTCTGCAAACCGGCACGTCACTACAAACCAAATCACACATGAGATCTAGTTCGGCCACGGGAGGACGTGAAGAATGGGAAGACAAGAAAGAGGACTTAGGAGTGGTTTATAGAAGGAAAGATGGCATGGTCTGCTTATCCCTTGCACGCGAGCGCTTATATACATCGTTTCTGTTTAGTCACCATACACCGCTACATCCCCTACAGCACGTACCTGGGGAACATACAGTCCTATCTATTCTGTAAGCTTTTGTGATATGTTCAATGTTTATAGGTACCTGAACTAGGTAGTGAGTGTTACAAAATTCATAAGGCAAGCATATCTTAGCATATACTCAGGAAGTCGAAAATCCTCACGGGCGTAGCCATCTAGGTTTGTAATGGTAAAAAGCCATTCAAAAGTCATATCGCATATATACCATAAACATCTAGAGAGTGACATATGATGTGTCCCCGAGGCCTCTCCGCTATGGTCATAATGCAAGCTCTGAAAGTACGGAGCTATCCTTATCCAGATACCCATGTATGACATTGGGGGCCTAGGAAGCGAAGTCAATTCGTGTCAGAAGCTGTTCAAGAGTTCAAATCCATAGATGATTGATCCGTCCGACTTGTAGTCAAATAGAGCCCGGAGATGTCTTGATGGGATTCAAAGCAAATTTATATTTAGACACTTTCGAGTACTACTAGACTGAAAACTTGAACTATTGCCATCTGCAGAGCTTCCTGCCCAACCCCGCTTAATCCCAAGTTTGCCAGGTTTTTTGTCGGACAAAGAGATAGCCAAGCTCCGGGCCCCGAGTATATTCCCCGCTCTTAGGTGCCTACCAACATGCACTTATTAAGCCACTATCCCTGTAGGGGAGGGGTCCTTCAATTTCCACGCTTGTTTTGTTTTTCATTATGTGGGCAAGTCATTATGATCTCTCGCCCTCCGACCTCTGCCTCAATTCGCCTTTCACAGATCCCCCTCCAGGCATTGTTTACTACTAGGCTTGCCAATATTTCCAAAAACTGACAATGACCCATCGCGTCTTTCTCACTGGGGGAAACGGCTTTATTGGATCCCATATTCTGGCCCAGCTTCTGGACCATGGATGTACTGTCTGTTGTGCTGTTAGAACTCAAGAGAAAGGCGACAATATTTTGAAGGACTTTGCCGCGCAGCAATCTCAGATTTCGATCAAAATTGTCACCGACATCGTCGCACCCGGAGCATACCACAAGGCAGTGCAGGAAACCCCCGCTTTTGACACTGTCTATCATACGGCATCCCCTTTCACCTATAAAAATGTGGGCAGCAATCTTCAGTTCCTGGAACCGGCCATCAAGGGGACGTTGAACCTGCTCAAAGCCGTGAAAGAAAATGCCCCGGGAGTGCAAAGGGTAATCTGGACTGGTAGCTGTGCCAGTGTGATTGACTACGACAACTTGGTATCGGACCCACCAAGGGTTTATACAGAAGAGGACTGGAATCCGATCACATGGGAAGAAGCAATTCACGGCGATCCGTCGAAGGCCTACAGGGCAAGTAAACTTTTCGCCGAACGGGCAGGTATGTCGATTATCCTGGATGCTGTTGGCGGGACGCGGTACTAAGATGGTCTCCATTACGCAGCGTGGAAGTTTATGGAAGAAGAACAACCTACCTTTGACTTGGTCACCATATCTCCACCAGCGACCTTTGGTCCTCTGCGGCACTCCATCACGAGCATTGAGGACCTGAACGAGTCTAATTCTCGGTTGTGGAAGTTCTGCTTCAACTCGACCAAGGATGCTCCTGTGCCGTACATGCCGGTACACACCTACGTCGATGTGCGAGTAAGTCGGCTTAGCTTGCCCATCCCAACACTGGTTTGAATACAACAACAGAGACTAATATTTAATAGGATTTTGCAATTGCCCAACTCAAAGCTATGACTGTCTCGGAAGCCGGCAACCAACGATTCATAGTATGTGCCAGGCAATTTGACTTCCAGGTCGTTTGTGATATTCTCCGGTCGCACTTTGCTGAACTGGGCGAACGTACACCGCTTGGGAACCCCGGGACAAAATCCCTACCAGCAGGAGCGTACTCCGTCGACAATTCGAAAGTGAAGAAATTCTTAGGCGTGGAGTTTCGGAGTCTTGAAGAGACTGTTTTGGATGTTGCACGCTATATGTTAGATCTCGAACGGAAGGAAGAACAAGCACATGCTCCATAGGCATGATGCCATCATCCTTGCAGTCCCAGCATCAAGAAAAATGCCAAATAGAACCGAACATTCGACGACAACTATGACTCTCGTACTCTCCAGAGCTACAAACGCGCTCGAATTCAGCTTCAGCTTTTTGTTCTCCTAAATTCTTTCTTGAACTCTAGTCTGAAACAAACTAATCCCTTTTCGATCTAGCCTGTTGCAGATTCTCGAAATGTTTTGTAACAACAAATTCCATAATCTGTGGGTCTGTAACTTTCCCGAAATATGAATACGATTGTTACTTCACAGTTCCTGGCATGGTTCACTTCCCCTCGAGCTATGAAAATACTATAACAAAGAACTACATTTGCGCATTTACTACCGATTAGACAAGTACAAAGAAAACCTTGTACCCCTAGACGAATACAGGGTAAGAGATTAAACGCTTGGTCTCTTCTAGTCTTAAGAGTCACCTGATAGCGGGGTATACCTGAAACCCGGTGATGCAACCGTGGACTTGCAGCCCTCTTCAAAACCACAACCACCATGCTGAAATCATGGTGACCACTATTTCCCACAATGGTATAAACTCTGGATTCCAGGCGGGGGTAATCAATGGTAATATTACTACACAGATTGGTAAGTAGAAGGCATAACTCTGATAGAACGTGACTAAGGGTGAATGGCCTTAGTACAATCAGAAACTTTGAACCAAGCATGTCTTCGAGATCTACGGACCACCAATCCAGAAGATGACAAAGACCGCATCCAGAGCACTAACGGAGGTCTGCTCAAAGACTCATATATTTGGATTCTGGAAAACGAAGAATTCAATGAATGGCGGAACAACCAAAGTAGACGTCTCCTTTGGATCAAAGGGGATCCAGGCAAAGGTAAAACAATGCTCCTGTGCGGTATCATCGAGGAGTTAACACGGTCATTTGGGGACACTACGAACATCTCATTTTTCTTTTGCCAAGCTACCGACGTGCGAATCAATAATGCCACGGCTGTTCTCCGTGGCTTAATATACTCGATTGTCAAGAAGCAGCCAGCTCTTCTCTCCTATGTAAAGAGCCAATACGACCACGCGGGAAAAGCATTGTTCGAGGATATAAATGCATGGAATGCCCTCTCAAGGATCTTCATGGATATTTTGAAAGATTCGACCTTACGGAGCATCTGTTTGATGATCGACGCGCTAGACGAATGCATAATAGGCCTACCTTCCCTTCTCGATTTGATTACTCAGATATCTTCTGCTTACCCACATGTAAAGTGGATTGTCTCAAGTCGCAACTGGCCTGATATCGAAGAGCGTCTTGACACTAACCAGACTGCTCTGGTCTCGCTAGAGCTAAATGAGGCGTCTATATCCGAAGCTGTGAGCAGATTCATCCAGCACAAGGTTCAGAACTTGGCGGAAGTGAAAAGGTATAGCGACGAAACTCGCGATAAAATCTGCCATCACTTATCATCTAACTCGCAAGGCACTTTCCTTTGGGTAGCCTTGGTCTGTCAAGATCTTGATAGAACATCGCGGAGGCATGCTCTTGAGAAGCTAGTGGGGTTTCCTCTTGGACTAGACGCCTTATACAGTCGGATGATCGATCAGGTTCGCAACTCGGAAGATGCTGAGCACTGCAAGCGAATACTAGCTGTTATGTCAGTAGTTTATCGGCCTGTCGCATTTGACGAACTTGCATATCTTGTTGAACTACCTGATGATCTCTCCGACGACTATGAAGCCCTATCAGAGATCATCGCGGTTTGTGGCTCGTTTCTGACTGTGCGCGAAGACACTATCGTTTTCGTCCATCAGTCTGCGAAGGAATTCCTACTCAAAGAGACGCAAAATGGGGTTTTCCCCGGAGGTATAGAAGCTGAACATTATGCAATCTTCTCTCGCTCTCTACAAGCTATGTTCAAGACACTTCGACGCGATATTTTCAACCTTAAGCTGCCTGGCTTTCCGATTGAAAAAGTCATACCGCCTAGTCCGAATCCATTAGTAGCTGCAAAATATGCGTGTCTCTATTGGGTAGACCATCTTCAACATAGCGGATGCTATAAGAAAGATAATATATGCGTTGATGAGAGAGGGTGTGTGGGTGATTTTCTACAAAAGCATTACCTTCACTGGCTTGAAGCCCTAAGTATTTTAAGAAGCCTATCCCAAGGCATAAGTGCTATGCTAAAGCTCCATGAATTACTTCAGGTGAGTGATTGACTATACATCGATATTTCTGCTTCTGACTTAGGAACTCCTATAATAGGAAGGGGGAGAATCATTTACCCTCTTACGTCAAGTTCGAGACGCCTCCCGTTTCCTTCGATACCATAGGGTAGCACTTGAAAGTAGCCCGCTTCAAGTATACAGTTCATCCCTAGTATTTAGCCCTACGTTAAGCCTCACGAGACAATGCTATCAAAAAAGGGAGAGACCGGATTGGATTCTGAATGAGCCATTAGTGGACAAAGATTGGAGTTCATGTCTTCAAACCTTCGAGGGGCATACGAAGTCAGTCAACTCGATTGCCTGGTCGCGAGATGGAAGCCGACTCGCATCAGCATCACAGGATACCACCATCAGAATTTGGGATCCGGCTACTGGCCAATGCGCATCAATCCTCGAGGGGCATATCGAGCAAGTTAACTCGGTTACTTGGTCGCAAGATGGAAGCCAGCTCGCATCAGCATCACATGATACCACCGTTAGGATCTGGGATCTAGCCACTGGCCAGTGCGAAACCCTTAAGGGGCATAGCGGTTTGGTCTTCTCGATTGCCTGGTCGCAAGATGGAACTCAACTCGCGTCAGCGTCGTATGATGAGACAGTTAGGATCTGGGATCCGGCCACTAGCCAGTGCGAATTAATCCTTGAAGGGCATATGGAACCAGTCAACTCGATTGCCTGGTCGCGAGATGGAAGCCAACTCGCATCAGCATCAAAGGATACCGTTAGAATCTGGGATCTAGCTACTGGCCAGTGCGGGTTAATCCTCGAGGGGCATAGTGAATGGGTCCGCTCAATTGCCTGGTCGCAAGATGGAAGCCAACTCGCATTAGCATTAGAGGATTCCACTATTAGAATTTGGAATCCGGCTACCGGCCAATGCGCATTAATCCTCGAGGGGCATATTAAGCCAGTCAACTCGATTTCCTGGTCGCAAGATGGAAGTCGACTCGCATCAGCATC
>JACWFT010000154.1:0-179191 GCA_019775415.1 Penicillium sp. VS I D KN
CTCCTGAATGGCCTTGGTCTTGGAGGGATTGTAAAGGGCCTTCTTGGTGGTCTGGGAATTGATAAACTGGTCAGTGGTCTTGGTCTGGGCAATATCAGCGAGAAGCTGGGTGGGTAAGGTTGAGAAAGGCACTCCGCAAAGTCGGCGCCAAGGCCATTCTCCCAAAGGCCCCGGAAAAATATAACGACATATGCATAAACATGATTTTTTTTTTCTCAAAGTACTTGAGCAGGATATAAGAGAAGAGAAAAAAGAAAAAAGAAAAACAACAGGCAGGATTCGCGTGTGGTGATAGAGAATGATTTTCACCTACCCTCAAAAATACTGGGCCACATCATTGCTACCAATAGTTTTCAGAGATGAAGTAAGCATGGAATTTAAGATTGAATTACTTTTTGACCAGACAGTGTCTCTCAAATATCCTCACCTCGTAGCAATTGCTCTGTATGCCAAAACAGGAGTTTATATGGGAATCACTAAATCTCTGAGTGATGCTGATAATATCGGCTTCCACTAAATAGTGCTAAGCCTAGAGTCTGGATCTTTGTAACTTCCGCGTAACGCTTGCTTACCTGCAAGCAGATCCTGAAAGTATGCAACGTAATGAAATATACGTGAGCCACGTGAAAGATCCGCAAGTTTCAATACTACATAACATCACACGCAACCCTTGGCGCCAAATACGTGGGGAAACGGCCCCTAGCCTTCACCCCACTCTCTTTGTTTCGCGTCATGGACCCTAGCCGAGGCTCTGGGGACTCATTGCTTGTCCCAGGACCTCAAATCAAATTCACCAGCCTGTAGGGTCGGATATGTGTGCGACCCTGGTCTGTAGCGCTTGAGCCTGCATATTGTCCAACTTTTGGTAGGTCTCGTCTCTCTGGGGTTCGGTTGTCGATAGGCAAGAATCTGGAGGTATCCCCTAGGGGAGCTGGGCTTGTCTTCCTTGCGGTTGAAGAAAATGTAGGGAAACTGAGACGTTTCGCTTCTCAAATGAAAGAGGGAAAACCATCAAAGCGATGAGAAAATCATACTGTGACGCGAGGCTACTGAGAAAGAGACAATCTACCATGTTTTGGTGGGTGGGTTTCAAGGGGCGAGGAACGGCTTAGCTTGCAACGGCCGAGTCGGATGTCTGCACTGTTGTGATATGAGGCTGGTACAGATCAGGAACTGAGCCGAACCATCGGAATTAATCCCGAAGTACCTATACAAAGAACCAGGTTGATTGAAAATCAACTTGATCTTTTTGTTGTATATATAGCCTCATATTCCCCTCTGAATAAACGAAAATCAATCTTCCTTTGAACTACAACATGCACCAATCCCAAGGGGTCATACGGACTGACCTCGGTGTTTGATCAGTATATTGCTGTATCTTTCCCAGTGAATATCTGAGAACAAGTGTGCCTGAACATTTTCCATGATTTAGATCGTGCAAGGAGACGGCATTTCTCTTATAATCCTTACGATAACGATACGTATCCAGCACTCAGCACCCACTCCGCTGTCCCCTGCTCTCGAACACGTTAGATCCGTACAGTTCCGCGCCAAGTGAAGCAGCAATGTGATGCAACAGTGTAATTTACTTGTCAGGAGACTAGTTCGACGCGGATATACCCATCATTTGATTTTTCGTTTCAACAAAGCGAAATATTGTTTTGCAAGAAGACCATATCTTCAGAAGCTCAGGCTTGTTGCTGTTTAAGTCTGCTGCCAAATTTACTTAGTCGGGCCATGCTCAATGGTGGTAAATTTCAGAAACGGTCCAGCGGCGAATCCGCGCGGATTTCAGCTCCAGCATACCAGAGCTTAGCTTCTCGCCGGTCGAACCCACTTCGGGATTTGCCGTTCTGGCATTCTGGAGTTATTTTCCCCCATGCATATCCAAAAATCCCTTTGTGAAAAATTAGCCGCGAGAAGAACAGGTTCGAATCAGAAATTTAGCCCCTTACTAAGGCTAGTTTCAAACTCGTTAGCTATCATCTCGCGCTTTACCTTCCGTCGGCAGACACGCATGCGATGGACCGATTCCCCTGCCTGCCAAAGACTGACCAACAGTCGCATATCCCAGAGAATGAGGCGTCATCTTTCACTTACGACTGGGCTGTTCCTGGGTTTTCTCGGCCGCTTCCTGTTGAGTTCTCGGCCAATACTGACCTGATCTCACCCAGCGAGGATCTGGTGAGCTCGATTACCAGGCAATCGTCCATAAAACGAAGATTCAAATCCCTCGCTCCGCACAAGCTGCAACCTGGACTAGTGCCGGCCGAACCAGTCGAGCTTGCGAAAACTGTCGCGAGCAAAAGGCTAAATGTAGTGACCATCATCCCACCTGCAAGCGTTGCGAAGATGCTGGGATCCGATGTCTCCATAGCGATCGAAAAAAAGATAAAGTATTGAAGTGTGTTAATAAGTCTTATTCTTGATGAATGGTCTCTAATTGATGGCTCTAGGGAGCTTGACAGTTAAAAACATAAACTCAAAATTATGAAGCCATTCTTCATGAGGTGTACCCAAGGTTAGATTCGTTGTCAGCTCATTATGTTGATCAGACCCTTGGAGAGCAATCAGTCAGAGTGAGTCCGCACTAACTATCCACCCCCTCCTGGACCTCCTTGTTTCCTCCCCACGAGTACTCACGTCTTCCAACCATGGTCGCTGTACTTGTCGAGCTCTTCGGTATTTAGCTCCGAGCCTCCAGCTGGCATCGGCCACCCACTAGCCATCATAGATCATACTGAAAAGGATTTCAATCGCGACGAAAATAAAGCAACGGGATATGTGGGGGAGCACTCAGAAATGGCATGGCTTTATAGACTCAAGCAGGACCTCGACCAGGAAACCCCAACACACATCAAACAAACCCCCAATAGGCCTTCCATATCATCCCTGAACTATTTTCAAGGAGATATGGAGCCTTTCTCCCTGAAGATTGTCGACGAATGGGAGACACCACCTCAACACATTGCTGACAGGCTCGTCGAATCCTATCTCCGGGTAGTTCATCCTGACTTCCCCATCATTGGGAAGGGAATTTTTCTGAGTCAATACAGGTTATTTTACTCGAAGCCGAAGTCACGTCCTGGCAGGCGATGGAAGGCGGTACTGAATTTGGTATTTGCTATCGCATCAAAACACTCATCTTTAGTCAACAATTCGCCACGGGAAGATATTGGTGACCACATGGTGTATTTTTCCCGAGCATGGCGACTGAGCTTGGGTGACATTGCTTTGCTGGATCATCCGAACCTTCAACAGGTACAAGTGGAGGGCTTGGCAGCTTTCTATCTCCTTGCCAGTGGAAATGTCAACAGGTAACTGACTTCCCGCCCGTATTGTTGTACATCTTGTTGTACTCTCGCTAAATCGCGTTCCTTTGCCTCTAGGTCATGGCGAATGATTGGCATCGCGGTTCGATCAGCGTTGGCTATGGGCTTGAACCTTCGTAGCGAGAGTTTCAATATTGCCCATTTCTCAAAAGAGAATCGGTACCGTGTGTGGTGGGCGCTATTAATGTTGGATACATTGGTGTGTGTGATAACCGGGCGCCCTCCTAGCTATGGCAATGATTTCTGTACAACGCCGCGGCCCATACCCTTCCGTGAGGAGGACTTCGGAGACGAGGAGGTCAGACAACTTATCACCGACTTCTCCATGCGACAGAACCTATTGAATTCGCTTCTCTCACAAGGCAATTCGACCGGAGCAAGCAAAATCCCTGTGGACAATTTTGTGCCACCGAGCTCTAAATCCGAGAAAGGGAAACAAAGTGCCCAGGCTAATCCAACTAAAGCTGATTCGCCCGCTCCCAATATCTCTCTATATTTCTTGTATGCGGTGGACTTAGCGTTTCTCATGAGGGAGGCTATCGAGACCCTCTACGCCCCTGGAGCGACACGGCGATGCTGGGGGGAGATGGAAAATGCAATCTCCACCTTCAATAAAAGCGCTGACATTTGGCTCACTCGTCTGCCAATAGAGTTTCATTTCGCCCAGCTTGATTTAATACGTCCGTTTGCTCGCCAACGTGCCAGTCTCGCATTCCGCTTTTACACCACCAGGATCGTCATCTCACAACCCTGCCTCCGCCGTATTGCCCACCAGCCTCCTGGGTCAACGTCTCCAGGTCCTATCTGTCATACTATGGCAAGCATATGCGTTGAAGCGGCTCGAAAAATGCTCTCTACCCTTCCTGATAGGACGAACGCGTCGTTGCTGTATGAGGTCCCCCCGTGGTGGTGTGCTCTGCATTACATCATGCAGTCATTCACCATCATCCTGGTCGAATATCTCATGCGTACTGAGCCAGGCACAATTGAAGCTGCGGACCTTCTAGATGATATCCGAAAAGCAGTTAACTGGCTACGCGAAATGGCTACGCGTGATCCCTCTTCTCAGCGAGCCTGGTCTGTCTTTGTGGATATACTCTCACAACGCGACCTCAACTTGCATCTGAGAGTCAATTGGTCTGCCCTCTAGATTCCACACGTCACTTCGTCTTCATGTACCTGGTAGTCTAGACATTGACGCGGACATCTCAACCTTGAAATCTGGCCTTCGCCTGTAATCTTGAGCTTTTTATCCTTGCATTACTGTGCCATGCTTTGTCACCTGGTTGGTTTTGTTCAGCGTACAGCCGATCATCTATTTTATCATGAGCGCTCTTCTTCTAATCTGCTAATTAAGTACCGGGGCCCGTCGACCGAACCCAATAGACGCACTTATATTGGAACCGTCTGCGGGTTACCGTTCGATAGAGCTATTTCTTGAGTAGTCCCAGCCCCCATTTTTGCACCAGGGCTTCTACTCTGCGTTGGGTCAATACCCAGTCACTAATAAACAATCTACTACATCTTCCTATAAGCTGATAAGCCTGATCAGTCGGAGAAAATAATTTATAATAAATTTAGGAATTTCGGTCTTCAAAAATCGAGTTCGAGTGTTTAGGTTGCTACCCAGTGGTACAGACCCTGATTTAAGTGAGAGGCCGTAATCTCAACATTGCAGCGCTTTAGGACCAGATTTGCAGGTCTTATGCTCTCTGGATAGCTAGAATGCTCATACCTGCGTACTTACGTACCTCGATATTCATCAGAACCTCGTCTAGCACGTGATCAAACCATGATGACGACTGGCGTAGCTTTTTATCATTCATGGAACACGAGCCGGCGAAATGGGATCAGCGTCGAGATTTGGAGTCTGCTGACATAAAGAGACAGATTCACCCATTCGAGCTCGCATGGTGAGATCATAGCCTAGATTCGGACCCTAGATTAGATGGACGATTAAAAGGACCTGTTACTAGATTGATTATTGGGGCTAGCGTTTCGACCAACCAAAAGCAAAGACTACGCGGCGTCTAGCCATCTTGTTGAGAGGGACGGACCCGTTAAGAAAAGGCAACTTTTCTCAACTAAGAAGTGGATGCGTATCACTGAAGAATCATGCATTCCAGCGGACACCCGGCGTTTTTCTAATTTTGTATAGTAAATGGGTCTCAAGGAGACCGAGAAGCTCTTAGCAATTGGCTACAGAACGTGTGACTCATACTGCCGATGGGATCCCGGTTGGCTGTCCGGTAGCAGCTAATAAGAGAGCTGAATTTTCATAAATAGGCAATGACCCTTTATTATTCTGGAAATACATCTTCCTTCCAAAGGCTCTTATGCATACGAGATCTGCGTGTAGGGTTCAAGCTGATATTTGCTTATCATATAAAAACAAGATTCTGGGGAGGGTCTCTAAATCGCCTTACAACCAATCTTTGCTGTTATTGCTTCCCAGGGGATATAAACATCGGATGGGTTTTACTATACCTTCTAGTATATTCGTAACCTATGAATAGCTCCATTGCAATAGTATGTAGAGAATCACTTTCTACCTGGACGAGTATATTTTGCCAGTAATGTACGAAGTAGAAAATCATGGTAATAAGCCTGTAAATGTGGCCTTAAGGTTGACAAGAGAATAATCAGCTTAAAGTACTTGATCGTTCTTCGGTGTGATCCCGTCTTTTCCGTGCCGAACCCTGGCTGGTAATGCTCGTCTGTCTTTGGTTTGGGAACTGATATAGAAACAAAGGAGTTGCTCATGAACGCAGAACGCGCAAGCGGGGACCTGTCGGTCGCATTGAAGATTGTGGTTTACACAGCATTTGCATGGACCAGGACTTCGCACTTGTTGCTCTGAACGTTGCAAGGCCGACGGACAGACTGAGTCTTCGTCGGCTGACTGGAACCAGCCTTTGATCTTAGTAGCAAGACTGGCCATACTCCCTTGACGAAATGTTAGCCAAGCACTCTATCGCTTCTCATTATATAGGATTACCAAGTTGCTTCTTCCGTCGGCAGTGTTCATAAGTAGTTGAACAATAACAACGGTCTGGAACAGTAGTGCTGCAGGACAGATATATGTCCCGGAAGGCTGTTATGGTATCGGCAAAAAAGTAGCCACATAAATGTAACTTCACTGGGCGGAACAGTCTTCCCCTGAATTTTGGATTTGTGAGGGACAACCTCGTAGTCAGTGACGTCACGAATGTTTGCGATTTTGGTGGGAAGGAGGGGAAAAGGGAGGAGAAGCCCTAATGATTGGCTGGCAACTTTATCCGGACTAATCTCAATGGCCACGTTCGCGAAATAGAGGCATAAAGTTTGAACTTATCCGCGACCGGTAAGGTTTGCTGCTCATGATGAATTGAACAGGAAAAGCTCGGATAGTCAAATGATTAGATGAAACGGTCAACTGCGTGCCCGCAGAGAATGATCTCTCGTGTAAATATCGAAGCAACCTGCTGCGTTCGGAATTAATGTGCAATTCTCCTGAGCCATAGACAGGACGAATTCATGCTAGTTACGTAGTCCGTCCTTTGGAATTTCTGTTATCTGCCATAGTGACCAATAATAGCACTTGTTGACAAATAAAATGCGCGACAAAACTCTCTGGATTTCATTTTTAGAACCAGCACAGCTAAAACGCTTAGCAGGGGTTCAGACCAAGCTACCCGTCGATTCCGTCATTATTGAGTGATGAGTGGAATAACAGTCATGATCCGGCTTAGTTGCTTCTTACGCATCTGCCTATTATATCTCTCCCATCAGAGGTTCGCTGTAATTTGCTACTCTCCATGCTGTAACGATAGATTCTTTATCGCTATCTGTGTCATGTTTCATCAGATTCTTTTTCTTATTGAATCAGCACACTCCATCTTCTCCACAGGGAAATACCGCCACATTACCGTGCTCCATTGGGGCATATTCAGATTATACACTGGCTCAAGGTGTCAATAAACTAGCGATGACCCCCTTCCGTCCAGATTTTTTTTTATCACTAGGTAAAGAATAAAGAGCAGTGGATGAGGGATTTTGCAAGGTGGAGGTGGACGGCAAGACGGTATGATCCGCCCAGGTTGTGGACCCTGTCACTGACCGCATTCAGTGGGCAGGGAACAAGCAAACTTGGGCAAAAATTCTCAAATTACCACTTGCCGCTTATATATTTTCTGTTCATGAATAGCTTTGAAAATTTAGGTAATTTATCATGAACAGCCGAGAGCTCATGGTTCCGACCCTAAACCCGCGTTTGGCAAGCAAGGTCTAGGCGATTCGATAAAGTTTATTAAAACGGTTTATCCTTTAAACGTCAAAGTGGAGTTTATACAACCGTGTTCAGTTGGTTAAGGTACCATTTCCTCCACAGTAAGCTCGTAATCATTGAAAATTCTATTCGTATTGCTTGTTTCAGCGGTAAAGAAATGAAGGAGTCATTGACCCAACGCCCGCTTTAACCAAGATGTAGAAAACCAACATATTCGTCTGCTGGACTTGTATCATGCATTTCTCAGCAACAGGCCCCTGCAAAAATCTCGTGCATATTGTTCATAATGATGCAGAGCCCGACGCTTCTCATATTTCTGTTTCTTAGTATCTATGCCGCGTGTTGGCCATATGACGAACCGCTCGTTGATTATAATCTCAATCAAAACAAAACCGCTCGAGACCCAAATAATTATTGGGGATCATGGCCAGACCATGAGTATCACCCTTCGCCGGACAACTGGCGTTTTCCTGTCTATACAATTTTCTTGGATCGTGTATCTAATGGCAATCCGACCAACGACGATATCAACGGGACAGCCTTTGAGCATGTTGTCAGCTCTAACCAGATGCGCCACGGCGGTGATCTGGATGGCCTGATTGATACTTTGGACTACATCCACGGCTGGGGTTTAAGGTGGGTTGACGCAACTTGAAGAAACTTTCATGGCTAATTCAAATAGGCTATTTACTTTGCCGGGACATACTTAATGAACCTACCATGGTCCTACGATGGTTACTCGCCTGTTGATACTACCCTCCTTGACAACCATTATGGCACATTGGATGACTGGAGACGAACCATCGCGGAGATTCACAGACGGGAGATGTACGTGCTGGTGGACAATACACTGTCAACGTAAGTTGATGCATCAACACCTTGCAGATAAATCAGCTGGCTAGGCGCTCACCCAAGGCTACAGACTGAGTAACCTGATTGGATTCAAAGGCCATTTGAATGATTCGGCCGATTTTAAAGCAAGCGAATACAATGTTGAATGGGCCACAGAAAGAAGATATGCCGATTTCCGATTTGGAGACGAGTGGAATGGCACGTGCAACTTTCCCAAATTTTGGTATGAGAATGGATACCCCCTAACGACTGGTGGGGTTGAAGATCTCCATGGATGCTATGATAGCGACTTTGATCAGTTCGGAGAACTGGAAGCCTTCGGTAATTTCCCTGACTGGCAGCGTCAGCTGACGAAGTTCGCCTCAGTGCAGGACCGCCTGCGTGAATGGCACACGCCGGTCCGCGATATCCTCACTAGGCATTCCTGCTTCCAAATTGCCAGCCTGGATATCGACGGCTTCCGCTTTGATAAGGCTGTGCAAGCGACCCTGGAGCCTCTAAGTGAGATGATGTCAATTTACCGCGAATGTGCGAAAAAGTTTGGTAAAAATAATTTCTTCCTTCCTGGAGAGATCACATCTGGAAATGATTTTGGCAGCCTCTATCTTGGCCGTGGACGTCAACCAAACCAGCGTCAAACCTCTGCCGGTGCTGCCCTCAAGCTGACAAACACATCCGAAGGGTCTTTCCTGAGAGAGGATGGTTTACAAGCATTAGATGCGTCAGCATTTCATTATACGATATATCGATCGATGACCCGTTTCCTGGGGATGGATGGTAATTTGGTGGCGGGGTTTGACTTGCCTACTGATTTCATTGAAGCCTGGAATGAGATGCTTGTCACCAATGACTTCCTCAATGCATTTACAGGAGAGTTAGATCCCAGACATATGTTCGGTGTCTCAAACCAAGATAATTTCCGCTGGCCAACAATCAAAAACGGCACGTCAAAATACCTTTTGGGGCTGAACATTGTCACATTGGTGCTTCCGGGAATTCCTCTTGTTCTGTGGGGCGAAGAACAGGCAATGTATGTGTTCGACGCTACTGCTTCCAACTATCTATACGGTCGGCAGCCCTTGTCCTCCCAGACCGCATGGTGGACAAATGGCTGCTTCAATCTGAACACTACGAAGTTTTACGATTTCCCAATTGAGAAGGGACGTGATGGCTGCAATGATATCACTGTCACCTATGATCAACGCAATCCTGCTCATCCGCTTCGCAATGTAATGAAGCGAATGTTCGAAATTCGAAATCATTTTCCGGTCGCCAATGATGGCTTATTCCTTCAAACGATTTCTCAACTCACCGAAGACATCTACCTCCCTGGTTCATCTACCACGCCCACAGTTACCGGTCTTTGGTCGGTCCTGCGAGCCTATTTCCCTGCGGTCCAGACAGACTCAATCTTGGCCAACGAAACACTGTGGCTTGTGTATCAAAATGGGAACAAGACGAAAACATTTGGAGGTAGTTGCAGCAACAGCAGTGCTGCCTTATTGTCTCCATTTGTGTCTGGGAAAAAGTTGAAGAACCTCTTCTATCCCTACGATGAGCTTACTGTGGACGATGGTCCGACGAATTCCACTTACGGGTGCATCAAGGGCGGCATGGAGCTGCTCCCATGGGAATACCGGGCATATGTGGAAACCGACATGTTTGTGGAACCTGGTCCTACAGTCACTGAGTTTGTCCCTGGCCATGATTCTCGATTGCTGTCTCCAGAAGATACAGCTGAGACCATCCCCATTCAGCTCGGATATTCCGCAGAAATGGACTGCGACATTATTACCAAGGCAATCACCCTGACCTCTACGACGGAGAAAGCCATTGTTGCCTCTATAGATGCCTCCAGTGTCAGTTGTACCAATGTCACCGCTAGGACATCTGGCAACAATTATATCGGAGAGATTCCGACTGTTTGGACATGGTCTGCAAACCTAACGAATGTTTATCACGGAATCCATCAACTGACTGTTGCCAACGTTTCCACTTCTGAGACGTCTGGAGTCTATACCAATGCAACCGACAGATTTTTGATACGCATTGGCGCTCACACCAATCCCTTGATCACTCCGCTGTCCAACTACTCCACCAGTCTCGTGCACAAATCTGACGACGCATTCTACATCAAGCACAACGCTGCAGGCGCTGACAAGTTCCGTTATACAGCTGATTTCGGAAGCTCTTGGTCTAAATGGATGGTGTATGATGGCTCCAGCACGAGTGTTACCATCCCGGCTTTTACCGGAACATCCAAGCAGACGTGGAAAGGCACTCACATCCGCGTACAATACTTTTCCAGGCTTACTGGGAGCAGTGATTACATCCAGGAGGGTGATTATAACTGGGATGGAAATTCTGCCCGGAGATTCCCTCACTTATGGTTCAACGGGCCATTCAACCAGTACGGTTACGATGCGGGAATAGACAACAAACTGCAATTCGATCCCAAGGCTTTGCGCTGGAACTACGACTTCGTCTATGAATGGCCAGCTGTGGGGCAGCTGAATGCCTGGGGTATCGATTCGTCGAGTGTTCCAGACAACACGGAGGTCTATGGTGATGTGGGAAACTCATCCACAATCCTCAAGCTTCCGCCATCCTATCTTTCATCAAATGTGATCAATTTCACTGATGCACCTCCATATCCACATCTTGGCTGGAAGATCTCCCTCAACGACGGCAACCTACGGTACGAAAAGACCCCTGTCGGGTCTGCATGGGTTCAGCTAGCTCTCTTCATTCTTCTGTCGATTGGCCCGATTATTATGGGTCTGGCTGGTGTCTTCATCTTTATCCAAACATTCTATCGAGTCAAGCTCAACAAAGACGGCAACGTTCTCAAGGTTGAGAATTTGCCTATTTCATTATGGCGCAAAGCCAAAGACAAGTTTGCCGGGACCGGTGACTCGGAGAATACAATTTCAGAAATTGTTATACCGACAGGCATTGCCACGGAAGAAATGGTCGACCAACGACGTACAGTTTTGATTGCCACCATGGAGTACGACATCCGAGACTGGAAACTGAAAGTCAAGATTGGTGGTCTGGGAGTCATGGCCCAGCTCATGTCCTTGAACTTGAAGCACCAGAATCTCATCTGGGTGGTGCCGTGTGTTGGTGATATCGATTACCCCGTGGACTCACCTACTGAACCGTACGTCGTCACGATTCTCGAAAGGCCTTACTTGGTGAAAGTGCAGTACCACATCGTGGAGAACATCACTTATGTCCTGCTTGATGCTCCAATTTTCCGGCAGCAGACTAAAGCAGAGCCTTACCCACCCCGTATGGATGACCTTGAAAGTGCGATCTACTATTCTGCTTGGAATCAGTGCATCGCAGAGACAGTCAAGCAAATACCCTCCATCGACTTCTACCACATCAACGATTTCCATGGGTGCGTTGCACCGCTGTACCTACTGCCGACGCGGACCATTCCGGTTTGCTTGTCCTTGCATAATGCTGAGTTTCAAGGCCTCTGGCCACTGAGAACCCAGAAGGAGAAGGAAGAAGTCTGCTCTGTTTTTAATCTTCCAGTGGCCATAGCGACCAAATATTGCCAATTCGGAACCGTTTTCAACCTACTTCACACCGGCGCTAGCTACCTGCGATTCCATCAGCGCGGCTTCGGGGCAGTGGGTGTATCCAAGAAATACGGAAAGCGCTCTTGGGCCCGGTATCCAATTTTCTGGAGCCTCAGCAACATTGGTAGCCTTCCGAACCCAGACCCATCCGATACAGGCTCTGTGGAGAAAGGCGCAAACGTACAGGTCGGGATCCAGTCCAACGCTGAACTCATCCATAACAAGCTTCAGGCACAGAAATGGGCCGGCCTGGATGAGGATTCAAATGCTGAGTTGCTCGTGTTCGTGGGACGATGGTCAAAGCAGAAAGGGGTAGACTTGATTGCGGACGTTATGCCGGCAATTCTGTCCGCCAGACCTCTTGTGCAATTGATCGTCGTCGGTCCACTCGTTGATCTATATGGGAAGCTGGCTGCTATCAAGCTCCAGCGCATCGTTGAAATGTACCCAGGTCGTGTGTTCTCGAGACCAGAGTTTACGGTTCTCCCGCCCTATGTGTTTTCTGGTGCGGATTTTGCTTTGATCCCATCTCGAGACGAGCCATTCGGCTTGGTAGCCGTTGAGTTTGGTCGCAAGGGTGCTCTTGGTATTGGTTCCCGCATTGGAGGTCTCGGACAGATGCCTGGTTGGTGGTACACTGTGGAGTCGGATTCGGCTCGTCATCTCTTGTATCAGTTAAAGACCGCCATCGGATCTGCCTTGGACTCAAGTGCAGAGACTAGAAAGGAAATGCGTGCAAATTCAGCAAAGCAGCGATTCCCTGTTCTCGAGTGGGTTCAAAAACTTGAAAAATTGCAACGAACGGCAATCCAGATACATGACGGCATGAACAGAAACAGTGCGACTGACCTGACCAGGAATTTTCAGTCAGATTGTGGTTTGCAAGGCCTGGGCTCCCCTGGAGGATCTCAACCGTTATTCCATCAGGCTATGGCAGCGGCTTTGGTAGTACCACCAGAGACACCATCGCAGCCCGTTCGGTCTTCCTTTATGGAGCCAGAAGTAGTCGAGCTTGAAGATATGGAAGAGCAAAACGTTCCCGAAAACAGATTGCTGGGTTGGAATCTGTCTCTCGGTCGAAGACCCGGACCTGGGCAGGGCAGAGAACGTGCCATGAAGAGAGCACTGCGCGGGAGGCAGCTGTTCAACATTGGCAAAGGCGAGGGCCAGATGCCACAGGACAAAAGAAACCCCCTACTCGAGACAATGATCACTATGCCTCGAATTGTCGGATCTCGGGGTCTCAGCTCATCTCCTCGTGAGAACAGGCACTCTCATGGCGAATCGAGTTCCGACTCATCACGCTTTGTCTCTAGGTACTCCTCCCCAACCAGGACACCAGAGTTCTCTGGTGGACGTGATACCCGTACTCCTACGCCTACTTCGCTCGCGCAGAATCTATCTATGCTTTCTTTGGGGTCTGTCTTTGAGGACCATGACCAGGCTCTCTTCAATCTGCAAAAAGTTGACCCTACATTCACTGACAGCATGGGTTACTTTACACGCAACTTCGAAAAACTTCTCCCCAGCCTCAACAAGAAGAACTCAATCACAGATTACTGTATTGAAGTCTATTTGATGAAAAGTGAGCGGAAATTCTTCGACATGTACACCGATGCGCAGTTGAAAAACCGGCCCAAGGTGGTGGAGCGTTCCCTGACCGGATCTACCTTAAATCATGCCATTGATGACACAGAATATGACAACGGCTCATCTTCCCTTGAAGAATCACAGCCGAATGGAGCAGGTGACATCGACCAATGGCTCTCTCGACTTGGGTACAAAAGACCTATCGCCATCCAGAGATTCATGAGATGGCGTGTTGGTAACTGGCCTGTCTACGCTTTGTTCTTGGGTCTCGGTCAGGTTATCGCGACGAACTCAGCACAAATCACCCTGTTGGTTGGCCAAATCGGCGAGACTGCTGCCAAGCTCTACGCTATTGCAGCAATATATTGTGTTTCTTCCATTGGTTGGTGGTCTCTCTTCTACCGCTTCCCCTCCGTTGTAGTCCTCACACTCCCGTGGTTTATATACTCCACTGCATTTGTGATTATTGGTATTTCGTCATTTGCACCTTCGTCTGTTGGTCGAGCCTGGGCTCAATATATCGGCGCAGGTGTCTATGCTGCCGCATCTTCGAGTGGCTCCTTGTTCTTTGCTCTCAACTTTGGTGATCAGGGCGCCGTCCCAGTCAAGGATTGGATGTTTCGCGCAAGCCTTATCCAAGGCATTCAACAGCTCTACACGGTTAGCCTATGGTTCTGGAGTTCCAGAGTCACCGCAGTAGAAGTTGGAGGCGTTTCAACAGCTGCTTTGAGCTCGTGGAGACTCACGGCTGTCGTGATGCCCATTGCCGCAGTATGTTTCACCATAGGCGTGCTCCTTGCCCTAGGTCTGCCTAAGTACTACCGTCAATCCCCTGGCAAGATTCTCTTCTTCTACAAGTCACTCTTCCGTCGGCGCATTGTTCTCTGGTTCTTTTTCATGGTTATAATCCAAAACTGGTTCCTTTCCGCAGCCGTCGGTCGCAATTGGTCATTTCTTTGGAAATCGAACCACACCAATTCGTGGGAAGTCCTTATATTGGTCCTTTTCTTTTTCATTGTTGTGTGGGTCGCTGCCCTGGTCATCTTTCGCCTCTTATCAAAGGAGCACAGTTGGATTCTACCGGTTTTTGGTCTAAGTCTTGGTGCACCGCGCTGGGCGCAAACCTGGTGGGGAACATCTAACATCGGCTACTATCTCCCATGGGCGGGGGGTTTCACTTCCGGAGCTTTGATCTCGCGATGTCTCTGGCTCTGGCTTGGTGTTCTCGATGAAATCCAGCAAGTCGGCCTGGGAATGATACTTTTACAGACACTGACAAGAGTTCACGTCTGCTTTGTACTTTTGGCTGCACAGTCTCTTGGATCTATTGCCACAATTTGTGCGCGAGCTTTCGCTCCGAATAACCTCGGCCCAGCCGGAATTTCCCCCAACGTCGGCTCGTCGCTGGATAGGGTTGGTAATGCGTGGTTTTGGATTGCGCTTTTCTTCCAGCTTTTGGCTAGGTCAGTCATACATCTTTTTACCGTGCTCTATCATTTTGCTGACCGTGGTTATAGCTTCGGTTTCCTTCTTTTCTATCGCCGGGAGCAGCTTAGTAGGCCATGAGCTTATCAGTGATCAACACATGAAACGTGACACGAATAAGCTTTGACCACTATATATACGAAGGGTCAAATGAAGACTGATATTCAAAGTGTTTTTGACAAAGTTATCGCGATAACTATGTTGTTAATTATATAGCCTGAGGGCTATGTGCTACCATCTGAGGATATATTAATTCTGTCTGGGAGTCTACGTAGTGCTTCAGAGCTTTTTACTTTTGCTCTTGTAGTTTATCGTATAACTATGTGTTGTGGGTTGGCCGGCTGACTTACATGGCCGACTCGCTTACCGAATACGTTGGTTAACTACCCTGTCCACGATGCCAAACTTAGATCCGACTTTTGCTTTGTACATAACCTTTGGTAAGCTACAGATGAGAGTTGCGCAGCGTTGTGTATAAGATTCCATGTGTCGCGGCGCACGACATCTCTAGAGACTGTCTATAGTCACGCATGACCGCAGTCAGCTTTCTCAGTCTTGGGAAGCAAACTTTTCATATGGAATTAGCTCTTCCTTCCTCAAGTAGAGCTTATCCGTGACAGCTTCAAAGCACGACCTTACAAGCACAGTCTTTCGATAATAAGTCCTCTCTCGCACAGGCTGACGTCCACTGATCCAGTCAGGTCATCTCTCGGTAGCTGGGTCCATTCATCAAACATGCGAGTTAATCGATCTTCGAGTGATTTCCAAGTCTGATTAACGAAAAGTTGTCGGGATACTGCTAGTGGTGTATCGTTTTTTAGGTGCACGCCTTAAAAAGCTGATTGATTCCATATATTCTCTCTCAGTGGTGGAACTCTAGTAAGGTCACTCCTTGGTTTCTTGACTTTAGATTGTTATTTTCTCAGCTGTGCATTTCCGTAAGGGTGAAAAGGGATCTTGGTCCCTTGAATACTCAATGTTCTTAAGCGACAGCGAATGAGGAAACAGATAACTCGACTAATGTTAATCAACGCCAACCTAGATTATCCAAGGGATACAAATAAGCTTGACCCTAAAAACCTGGATCAAATCCTATAGTTTGACTGGATTACAACACCACACCCTTGAATCTCCCCGTTTGCCCTTTTCCGCATATTCTCTTCGATAATGTCCTTGTCCTCATCATATTGCCTTCTCATATCATCCTTCTGCTCAGTTGTGAAGCGATGAGGTACTATAGACGTATCTGGTGCCCACCATTGCTCTTGAGGTATCAAAGTTCCATCTGAATTGCGGAAGCGAACTTCCAGCTCCTCATTGTATGGAAAACGATCAAGAAACGCCTTGATAAGTCGGGGTGGCAGACCGATAGCATCAATCACTTCCCTTTCGAGGTTGACAGAGCGCAAAACACCATCAGTGCCTATTTCAAGGTGGCTTAATGGGGGTTTGTGCAACTTCTGCACAATAGCGCTTAATTCCCTTTGATCTGGATGATTTCCCGGGTTTACCCCATAGTGGGTATGTGTAGAAGAAGCAATACAAGACATAACGAGTGTTGTCTGATTTCCTGCTATTGTTGAGCCACTGATTTGTAGAAAGTTTTCATGAAGAACATTAACGGGAGTCCCGCGAATTTGTCTGACGTTAGGCGACCAGCACAGTGCGGGGTATGTGACTAATAAGAGATTACGCAAGTGATTGTGATTTTGCGGTTAGACCTCTCAGGACAAAAATTACTCCCTTTGCTCCAGGGCTATCCTGGACTGATCATTCAGCGCATGCTTTTCATTTACTTAACTAAGTTGGTTACCAATCTACGTTGCGGCAGGGGTCCATGACCATGTGCAAACATCGCAAACGCAGATAACTGCCACCCTTTAGCGGGGCCGCTTCCGCGTACAAGACATTCAAGGAATTGTGCAATTTACCACGAAAGGAGGGGACACATAGATGTGTATGTACTCTTTCAAGGCGGATGAGAACGACCTTTTGGCCACAAGTTGATGATGCGCATTTCTTATCTCCAATCACTTGCCAGCATAGTGGGTGCTCAAACCCCGCAGGCGTCTTCGACGTGGCGCGAACAGAAACAAGTTCTGATCATTGATAGCCTCGCGAGTATTGGTCTTCAAGCCCTTCAGCACCCGCTTCTATAGCTTGCCAATGTCTTGAATTTAATGTTCATCATTTCTAAGTACCAGAGGGTCTGTCTTCCACGCCAATATCGCAAGTCCAAAAACACTCTTCGTGGAAAGGCCCAGTCCAATGTCTGCTTGCAATCTAGGACATACAGTAACAAGAATGGCAATCAGCGTGAGGCAAGAACGGAAGCCATGAGTACCGCTTTCTCCTTGGTTGCGATTACAAATGGTTCACAATCGTCGCAAACAACTCCAAAGTCAAAATATTACCTAACCATTATGAGCAAGCCGACATGTCTGTCCTGGTTGGTCTGTCCTGGTTGTATCAATCGCGGACATGAATATGGAGTTAACCAACATCAACGACAAAATACCACTGCATACCACTGCATCAAGACCAGCTTACTCGGTTCCACTCCCGATCTCCGCCGCAAATTTCTGTGCACAGCTACCTCCAACGATTGGTCACACATGCCAATCTTTCACCTCCAATTCTTCTTAGCATGATGTATTATATTGACCTGCTTTGTGACACGTATCCCACTTTTACCACCAATAGCCTGACCATACACCGATTTCTAATTGTCAGTGCTACGGTTGCTAGCAAAGTTATAGAAGCTCGGAGGCAAGCGGAAAGCCGTAAGGTTGGTCCACCTTAATCGAGGAAGCCGGGAGCCACCATTTTTTTCAACTGCGGAACTGTTTAGACAGGTTCGATTCAATTCAACTCGACTGCTATAATAAATTATAGCTAGCGAAACCTGGAAAGAACATTAATCGCCGATAGTGGATCACAACGAGTATCCTGAAAGCAAAAGGATGGGTGTAATCTTGAAAGCCAATTATTCATATTTTTATCATGTAGAGCAGTGCGGCTTTCCTTTCGGTCCCAATTCACCCGATGGTTGTCAGCAGTGTAGATGCCACTGCTGATAGCATGAGCGACCAGAGAGAGATCTACCAAACAGAATGATAAAGAGAAGAGCTTTGGGCTAAAGATCTGAGAAGAACTATTTGGGAATCCAATTATTTCGCATTCGCATGCGTGGTCTACACCAGATTACCGAGTGGAGAGACTACCGAGTGGAGAGATTACCGAGTGGAGCAAACTTTTCGTCAAAATTTCGATTGTGATCACTCGCAATCCCTGCATAAGTCAGAAGTGGAAATGCCAGCGGTGGAGGCAGAGAAGTCGATGCAGATCCATCGCAAGAAGCTCTTCCTGTCGTGACGGAAAGGTGTTCCAGGCGGAATTTTGACCACCTCAGCTGCTTTCGGACTACTTCAGAGTTCACGTCAAAGCCGTCTGGAGTTTGATACCCAATGTAATACCGGCCTGTGCGGCAGTAGCGGTAATTTCCCGATATTAATTTACTTGTGAAATGGTCAGGAAGAAAAGCGCCATCAAGGCGTCAATCTGCACATGCTACAGATTATCATGCCCAAAGAATATACCGTCTTAGCTACAAAGAGATTTAGCTCGTGCAAACCAAAGGCTCTCATCTGCATCATGTACTTTTTCCTCATACATTTTGGCAAATGTACAGTCGATAGAAAGAATGAGGCTAATAATGGCTAGCCATTTCTGCCGGAGTTGACAGCACCACTGGGTAGCCAATGTTGTAGGATAGGAGGATTATTGTGGCTATGGAATGATTCCCCATAAGGTAGTTGCACCGAGCGCAATAGGGGTCAATCAATTTGTAAATGTGGTCATCTTCAACCAGTTCCGTTGTCTGTTCCTGGTATGCCACGCATCTTTATACTGTACTTGTCCAGCTATTATCCTTACTTTGAACCAATCAGAAAAACACTTCACTGCTTGAATAGCGTGTAAAATGGTAAAGAGGAGGGAGCAGCATTCCACCTTTAGACTTGGGATCTTGGGGACAAATTGAGGAACTTTGTTGACAAGGCAAAGCTGGCAACGTTGTATTGCGGAATATTAATCGGGACCGAGTTGTGGAAGGTTGTTACTGGTTCGACTAGGTAGAACTTTTCTAATCGCCTTGTCAATCCGAATGGAAACACATTGCGCCAATGATGGTAGTTGCCTTCTACTGCGAGTTTGTATTTGGACAAGAAGCGAATAGGTAATAGCAGTTTAGGGAAGCCGATTGCAGCAGCAACCTAGTGGCGGGGCGTTAGGTCTGAGGCAAAGGCCCAAAGTTACTTTTAAACTGAGGAAGCGGCCAACGTCGGCTGAAGAAGCAGGAAAGGCAGGTTGGCTGCGGTGGCCGTGTGAGGGCAATAGGCTTTGGTGATTTTAACGACGCATTGCCCACTCCGTTTAGTACCTTGTGAACAGCGGTTGGCTCATCGAAATTCCCACCAAAGACCAATTCTTTCAATTGTCTGGGTGTATTTTGACTTAGAATGCGTACGGTTTGAAAGGAAATAAAGAGGTCCCCGTCAACGTCTGTAGATGTGCCTCTTGACTTCTCGAAGCTGGTCAAAAGACTGCGCATACTCCCGCAGAACCTCTTGGCTTTCTTTCGACAAGGTGGATTGTAGCTCAGGCTGCATGGATTTCGAATTTATTGGAGAGCCTGGCATCGGAGAATCAGAGACGAAAGGACCTGGGGCCGGTGACGATGACGGCGGTGGGTTTGAAGAGGAAATTTCGGAGGACCTTGTGCAGACGTATACTTGAGCAAGATATTTTGCAGGGTGGACATAGTGCTCGACGAGTCGAGATATGCTGCAGTGGTGGCAAATCAGAGAGATAATAAATTTAATATTGGCGTTTAGGTCCTTTTCAAGGGTAACTAAAGTGTAGACTTGAATTGCTTTGACATTGACTCCAACCAGCCAACTATCCCTTCGTGCGTCGGATCAAAGATAAACCAGCATTCTTGGCGGGTTATGCGTCATCGATAGCAGCTGCACAAATCAATTATCTGTGACCGCCCGGCACGTGCTGTACTTAATGGCATACCACAAAGCGCTTTCCAGAGCTGTATTCTGGAGATTGATGCCTACTCCTGGCGTTTTCAACAAGACCCTCAGCACATCAGTCGCACCGGACTTCAATGCTCTCATAATTGGGGTTTTCCCGCGGAAAAAAGCATTGATGGTCGGCGTGACATCTCAGCATAGCCTTTGCCAGAGACCGGTTGTTGGTTTCGGCTGCCAGATGCAACAGATTGCTGTTCTGATGTTTGATATTAAACTCGAGGAAGGTGCGTTGCAGTCTTTTGTGTAAGTTGCTGCACGATTCTCTCAAGGCGATCATTGCCTTGCCGTCCAGGCTTGCTGCAACGAGCAACATCTTATTGGGTAAGACTCGAATATGTGGCTGTAATTGTAGATGAGTATCCAAGCCGAGCAGATCAATGGAACATCCATGCACGCACCATGATGTGTGGAAATCGAGAGGTGATGAACCAGAGCTGATGTTGTAGAGGCTGCTTGGGGGTAGAAGAGCACTTTAATATGCTGCTCCCTGAGCATCCCCATCGCTCAGTTCTGAAGCAAGGGTGATCGACGCCGCCAGGTCGGCAGGGGTCATGAAGCATAAGCACGATAGGATGCGGTCGTGTAGTTCCTGCAACCCCGATTAGGGTCCCGGAGTCGTTACTAGTGATCCTAGCATCAAGCTGCGTCCTGGGAGCGCTCAAATTGTCTCCAGGAACAGGTAAATAGCTCCTAAACAACAATGTTTTCTCAATCGCGCGCGAGACCTAGCATGCCATAGTGATTCTAAAGAGGCAAACTCAGGTGCAACGTGGGCCTCGGTTCCCTGGCTGAATCGTGCGACACATTCTCAGCTCTACCATCCTCTGCATCGAGGGGCATCACCTAGACGCCAGTGATCACTGCCAGCAACATGCAAGCGTAACGCACCGGGAATGCTCTGTGGCGCAACCTACCGTCCGCTACCTTGAACACCACTATGTAGAACTGCGTAGAAATCTATGAATGATGGGCGCTGCCGGGTCTAGTCAACCCAAATAGTCTGCTTATCAACCACATTTGGTCGTCATCGTACAGCTGGAAGCACCAGTGGTCTGTGAGATCGTATTGGATCACTCGGTCAAAGAAGCACCTATTGCAGGGTCACAGGGCAGGGCACAGCCTGCGAGAACTCAAGGAAACAAAGAGTACCATCAAAGGCCATCAAATGACCGACTTTCCGAGGATTACATTTGATCTGGCCGGACTGCAGTCTTCACTCTGCCAAATTGGAGACTGCTTTCCCTGCAAGCGATGGCCCTGAAATCGACGCGGGGGTCGTGAGCCCTCGCCTATCATCGTCCTGGCTGACCTTAATGTGTCCAATTATGGCCATTTATGGGTTGCACCATATATCACGACTGCGATGCTGCGAGCGAACAATGTTCCATGGCACGTGTCACCAGCCCAGCCAGCGATCCTTTCATTCGTCACGGACATCTAGGAAGGTGTGCAAGATTTGACGCTCCACGGCGTCACCCTCAGTTCCGATAATGTCATATTGACAGCATCCACTGCATGTTCTGTTCGGCCGAGGATGGCGGTCAAGTCGATGAACGCGTGATTTTGCGGTACGTCGAGTGCAAGGGGCTATCGTACCTGGTGTGTACAGAGGCGTGGCTGGAAAGCGCGACACGAGACGTGGTGCTTCGTGCTGCATTTGGTAAGCAATTCACTGAAGTAACATATCTTTTGCGGAATGCTGATCATGCGCAGCCCGACCGAGACCGCCTTGGACGCCCTCTACCGCCCGCCGCGGAACACCTCGTCGCGACGGATTTTCACAACAGAGCTGTTGACATGGACACCACGTAGCCAAGGAGCGGGCCCGCTTGGACAGGAGAATCACCAGCTCAGCCAGCCACCTGCTCAGCCAGCTGGGACCAGGCGGCGTCGCAGAGCCTCCGCGGCGCCAGCGAAACGCATCGTCCCCGCCGATCAATTCGACTACAAAGACGCAAAGAGTCTCCCGTGGCAGAAGACTCTCACGCCTTTCTCACGTTTTGTCGGTCGGCCCGACTCCGTTTATAGAGTTCGGAATGGTGGGGAGGATTGGCATGGCAAGGTGAAAATTGCGAGTCGTTTGATTAAATCGTGGTTGTAGTCTCATTCATACGAAAGCAGACCTCATCAAGCAGAGTCCGATTTGATTAAGATTAGTTCCACATTTCAACAACGGATATCGTGAACTAAGCAAATACATGACAATTATCATTTAAATGGCGGAACGTGGGACTGCTGTTATCGTAGAAATGAAATTCAATTCGTTATAATACTGCAGTCATCATACAATCGGGCAGAAGGCTCCTCTGTTTAATCTTCAATAGCTGGTGAATCTAACAATGAAACATGATATGAAAATAAAATCAAAGCGGAGTCGCACTTAGAACATGGAATTCGGCTTTTTTATGACGGAGAGATTAGGGCTCAACTACTTGCCAAATTGGTACTCATAGAAATTGTTCAATCCCGAGAAAGGTCATGATATGATAGCTAACAATACTCAGAAGATTCTTAGGGCGATAGCCAAGTGCAAAATGTGTCTATTGACAGAGAACGTTGAACGAAGGCAGGGATGAGCGAGCACAGCTTCAGCGGCACAATCGAGCAGGGCAGTAATGATGATTTTGAATGCAGAGGATACGCCCCCGTCAATAATTACAAGGAATTCACTAGAACTAGACCGTAAGCAGATGAGTTTTTTAACCTTTGGGAAATCAGATCACATCGAACCCATTCAGGCTGGACCTAACATCAGCGGAGTTTAAAGAGTTAGATGCCTTGTTCATTCGAAATGTGAGCAATGAAGTCAACGGTAACAATCTGCAACATACATGAAAAGTTGTCTACGGAGTCTTTATGAAACTTTATCTGATGAACCCACTTGAGACACAGGGTCCTGGGACGTAGAGGACCAATGGATCCTGGAAGGAACTAAACTTCACTTACAGCCCGCGCCATTATCAGCCTAACAGTCGCCATCTCCATCCTTCATGTCCGCTTCTGCTCTGTTCCCTAGGGGTCCATAACTTTCTCCAGTCAATGCATCTGGCAAAGATGCGTAGACAAACACTCGCACACCGCCATTTCAGTCATTGATCTGCGCGCCAAGGGCCAGGAACACCGCTTTTTGTGTAGGCAAATCAAGTTTTCAGCACCACCACCCNNCCCCCCCCCCCCCCCCCCCCCCCCAACCTCCCCCACCGGCCCACTTTCCCGTTTAGCTGAAAGTCCAGCAGCTGGCATATATGATGATTACCATTTCCCTTTCATCCCAACAATCAGCAAGTCCTGCACTTCAATACAATCCATCATATCTTATCAAATTCTTCGATCAGCACTTAATATGAGCAACATCATTAAGGAGGTCGATGGCACGCTCGTGACCAATACCGATGTAGGCACACCTAACGTACACTTCAGAGACGCCACTGACCAGCTGAAAAGATTGAACCTCCAAATGACTGGACAAACAACTACGAGGATATGGGTGGTGATATGCAGTGGAGTGAATACGGCGAATTCACTGAACTGGTCAAGGCGTATGGTCTCACCGGCACGGTTAAACCCCTCTTTGCCATGGCATCCTACACGGGAGAGGCCATTTCACTCTTCGAGCTTAGCGACAACCACTACATTTACAACGCCATCTCAGACTCGTTGTTTCGGATTGACAACCCCACTGATCCCCAGACTATTGTATCGACTATTGATGACCCGGATCAGGGTATGGCTATGCTTGACATTGAGGCCGTCTAGGTAGATTGGCAGGCTTGGATTATGGCCTAGCTGAGGTTAGAGTAGGTCTCATTGTATTAAGTTCTATACTACACAGATTATATGTGTCAAAAAAGAACAAGTGTACCAGGACGTACTGGGACTCAAGTATCCTTTTTCATGGAACCTCACCTCATCTCAAAGTAACTTTCGATGATACATACAGAGATACAGAGACTACGGCGGTAGTGTAAGCCAATATCTTGTCGTCAACTCGACCACGCATGTCCGTAGAGCTCAAGCTTCTGTGGCTTCTCGATGAGAAGGGCAAGCCAGAAACTCAGGGAGTCGAAGGTGTCGCCTTCTCTGGTAATCGTTTCCGAAAAGTTTTCATCGGCAAAGCCACCCTTTGAGAGTGGCACAATGTCCTTTCCATGATGGATATAAGAATTGCTGATTTTGTCCGATATGCACGGTGCCAACTCCAAGTCACTGGGAGTGGGCTTATCTTCTTTTCTTTCTCTCTTTATAGAGGCATAGTCTCTGAATCATGTTTGCGCAACACGAAACCACTGCTTTGCCACTCGGTGAATAGAAACCCAAGGCAAAATGATACATGAGTAGACAGCGAAGCTCCAATCGGTACTTCTTCTCGTGATTCATCGCATGAGAAGGATGAAAAGAAGGTATAACGATAGCGTTGTTCCCCTCGACAATTTCGATGTGTTCGCTCCGTCACGGTAAGGGTCACACCCAAAATTAAATCTACTCATCCAAGGACTGTTATATATCGAATTTGTATAATCAATTATGAATTGTTGTCTCTTCATCTGTAAATATCGTGCAATGGTATCCTCACACCCGAGGCTTGCCGTGAAAGCATTTTTTTCAGCTTGCAATGAGAATGCGTTGACCACAGTGACTATAAAGTACCAATGTCCCGAGTCCCGAGTCCCTCAACTGCCAAAGTGGATGAGCTCGTCCACCGCTTTGGATAGGGCTCCTAAAGGAATAAAAGAATGCGAATATACGGCATATTCATATTCGGGCTCCGTGAATATGAATATGTTGAGTATCACGGGGTCTAAGGCCCTGTGGTGTGGATCATCAAGAAACATAAATAGATGAGGAGTCCCACTTCCGAGATAACTAGACAAGAACTCAATGCAATCTCTTACATCTCAACAAGAATAAGCGCTTTATTCATATTCATATTATTCAATTCCTTTTATTCATATTCGCAGATATTCATGAATATTCACAAATAATCATATTCCTTTCGGAGCCCTATAAATGACGCTTCACCGTTTGCGTATGTGTTATTTTTTGGATATAGAGTGGCTGATCTACAGTCAACTCTCGCTTATAGTAACCCCTCCCAGACAAGCAAAAGTTGTTACTATAAGTGAAAATTACAATAAGTGAAAAGTGGGGTGATATTTTGCTGGATAGCCCTGAGCCCTACTGCCTATTTAGGTTCCATCCTGTCATGTCGTCCAAAGTCACCTGACGTTTTTCATCGATCTGAACTCTGCTAAAGTCGCGAATTAAGCACTCAATCTGACGAATATGCTCCGGAGTACTGGATTGTTTGTTCCCCGCCCATAGCAGAATATCATGTAGATACGCTAAAATAGTCGTATTGGCTGGAAGTTCGGGAGAGGGCCCTGAGTCGTCATCTGGACCCTGTGTAGCCATGGTCCCATGGTGAGTATATATGTCGTTACCCTTTGGCAGCTCAGATACACTTTCGCCTGAAGGATCCAAGAATTCGTCCAATGGCATAAACTCATCATCACCAAGCTTCTCAATTACTTGGTTATACAGAGCCCCTATTTCCTCACGTAAACCGGGCTCGCTCACAAGTGGTGTAAGCTCGTTCGCGGGCTCGAGCTCGCTCACGGGTGCAGAATTGGATCTTGGACAGATTAGAGTGCTTTTTTTGAAGCAACTTTGAATGGTTTGATCCGATACTTGATTTCTCCAAGCCTGAGTAACCCAATGAAGTGTATGATTAAGGTTCATTTTCGTCCGAGGATCAAGCCCGCGATCAAGGATAGCAATCATCCAACGTATCCATTTCTTTCGGTAATGGTGCTTCAGGTTTTGAATAATTCCTTGGTCCAAGGGTTGATAAATCGACGTTGAGTTTGCAGGGAAAAAAACGATCTGAATGTGGGGTGGTGGTGGTGCTTGTTTAATACCCGCGAGATGCGGCGAAGCATTATCCATTAATAGCAAGACTCGTCTATTTGTACCTATATGCCTATAAAAGGAGCGTAGCCATCTTGTCATGATGTCATAGCGCATCCATGAGGCCTCATTCGCATTCCAGACACATCCCAGAGCTTGGCAATTAGTTGACCGGAGAGCGTGAGGAGTTTGATATCTCCCAATCAACCATAAAGCTATACGGTCTGAACCGGTCGCATTTGTCGCAAGAACAAGAGAAACTCGCGCTTTATCGAGCTTTTGCCCGGGAGTCTTTTGCTTCGAGAGTCCTCCATTCGGCATTTGTCGCCAAAATAGCCCTGTTTCATCCATATTGTAGATATCTTCCGGGTGGTATTGGTGACAAATTGCTTGGATAGGTTTGATATCTTCGTGTATAGAAGATGGGACCGAAGCAGACTCTCCATGGAAAGTATGATATTTGAGAGAATGGCGTTTTTTGAAGCGAGTAAGCCAACCCTCGGAGAATTGCGGTTTTGGGAGATCTCGGTATTCAGGTATTTTGGACCAAAGTTCAGCTGCTTTAGACTGGATCAAAGGGCCGGTTATTGGGTATCCATTGTTGATATGCCCTTCTGCCCAAACAGAGAGCTTTTGGTCCAAAATAGGCCATAGAGAGGATGATGAACGCATACCAGAGCCCGCAGGACCTAGATCAAGGTAGTCGTATTGGGACGAAAGGATCCTTGATACAGACGCACGGGTAATTCGATGCTTGAACCGAGTCTGAAACCAATCCACACACTCTCGTTGTGTAGGGCGAGGGATACTTTGGGACGAATAAGTACGCAGGGCCTGCTTCTGAGCATCTGATATACCCAGACGTGTACGCTTGAGGGGGCTGGGAGCGGAAGAATTGGCAGAGTAAGGCATTCTGATTGGTCAATGATGGTGATCAATCAGGGTGACTAATCAAAGACGGGAACAAAAGGGGTTACAATAAGAAGAAATTACAATGACCGGGAGATTTACTAGCAAATAGCCATAAAAGTGGGTCCAAACAAGCGAAGTGTTACCATAACTGTGGATTTACCATAACCGGTAGTACCATAAGCGAGAGTTGACTGTATGCAGGTCTTTCCAAAGCAAAAACTGTGCTGAGCCTTTGACCTGTGAAGGGCTTCAAACCAAGTTATCTGAAACCTTGCGAAAAGAACTCCTTATTGCAACTAATGTCCGCGTACTTCCCTACCATTTCAAAGATGACGGCGAACCGGGCTTTCTTACCAAACCTCACGAACCACACAACGTAGCCTGACGCCTATGGGGCCTTGGACCGATGACAACCTGTATAACCGATTGCACAATCGAGTAATCAAGGCTCTCACGGGCGAAATCATCACAGTTGGCCATTTTACCACCTGTATTTGGTGTCCAAGTTGGGAAGAACAAAGTCTGAAAGCGTCAAAATTACTGTTACTGGTATACAACGTCTTGTCGGATAAACTTCCTGCTGATCAGAATTAACCATTTGGACATAAGATTTGGCTAGTACATATTTTGAAAGAGTTAATGTCGGAGGGACGTGCGGTCTGACATCAGTGAGGGGTGTACTTCTGGACAAAGTCCGGTTCAAATTAAAATCCGCCGGGAACGGGCAGCAAACCCGTGTCTCTGTCTCTTATCAAGTGGGGGGCCGAGCCCAGCTGTCCCCCAAGGTGGCATGTGGATCACTGTCCGGTTGTGCCACAAAAGCTTGACTTCTCGATCCACAAACGGACCCACCCAATGTCAGAATCCGAATTACATACGTGTTACAGTTGCGGTGCTCTAAATGACTCAGTAGTATGTTTTCGTCAGTAATAAATAATGTGAATGGGCCAAGGACTAATTACCCTAATCCAGTTTTACAACTGATCGGGCAAGGTCAGTCCAGTCTGCAAGGGAAACTAAAATATACGTCATGTAGCCTCCGATAACGGCTACAAGTATGTTCTAGCTATAAGGGGCATTTGCCATTTGCGAACCGTTGCTAGTCTGGAGCGGCCTATTCTACCGACTTATTTGTGCATCCTGCTTCCATATTCCAGCGTTTCCAAAGCTGAGCTTAGAACACAGAACACCTAATTCATTGCTATCAATTCCGGAAGTAATTAATGGGAGGTGGTGTGAGTGGGTCCTATCCTAAGCGGACCCGGTAGATCTATCCTTGATACAAGCAAAGGGCAATCCTTCCCATTTCGCCCTCTAACAGGAATATCGTCGAGGATATTTCTTATCACGGACGTATATGCACCAAGTTGATGGTTGCATTGACATGTTAATGACGCATTTCAAATAAACTCAATATAAAGTGAAAGCACGAATGATCAGATGTCATTGGCGAACTTCTTCGCAGTAAGATTACATTGTAGATAAAATACTTTCATATTGGCGACCGGCCATAACAGAATAGTCGACCCTTAAGCATTATTGCTGAAGAAAATGCTCTTCTTGTTGTTTCCAGTTCTGATCGGGTTTTCGTGGTAGGAGCAGCAAACCATAAGCTTGAGCCTGACATCGTCGACTACACCAGATGGCAGTATAAATGCGCAAAGCACGAACTTACTTGGGCAAAAACCCATCATTTGCACGGTAACAACCGTATAATCGACACTTTTTAATGACTACTGGGACATCTGGTTTCATCACCCGGTCAAATTTAGCAAGAGCTACATAAGCAGCCCTGTACCATGGGGACAAAATCAAGATAAACTTTGGGAGCAGGATATTGCCCGGTGGATGCAGCAAGATAAACTTGGTGAACCGTGTATTAAATCAAGCTCTGTTGAGCTCTGAGCATTATGAAACAATTCTGACGTATGAGTAGCTATGTCGGTCGCCATGCAACAATATATATATATAGAAATCTTCACCACCGATAAAAGCTTTCACACTATCTTTTCTGAACACAATTGCAGGAAGCTCAGCGCTCAAGCCAATGTTACAAGTATTCAGAAGACATTAAACCGCTATAATGACCCTAACGTCGGTCTCTGTGCCACTCACAATTCTTACACGCTTCATGCAATGGTCAAGTGCTGTCATTGTGACGGGAATCACGTCGTACTTTATGCATAACTGGCCAAAAGGGGAGCACACTATCTATCAAGAAGTTATTGTAAGTCAATTTCGCATCCGTCCAGTGCCATCAGACGGTTCGAGTCTCTGACAAGGCTGCAGTCAACGATGTCGGTTGCCTTTTTCCTTCCAGCCTTCGTGTCTTCCTTCATGCCTGGCCGCCTCATAAAGTTTGTTACTCCGATTGACATCATCTTCTCATATCTGTGAGTTACGAGATTTATATTCAATTCTCTCTCTAAGCATAAACTGATTAGAGGTACCGTAGGTGGTTAACGGCCTTCATTTTTGCCGCTCAAGACTATAACTGGAAAAATTGCGCGGCCAAAGCTCCGGTGGGAGCCAGCTGTGCTCTCAAGAAAGCTAATGAGTCATTTATGTTTCTTGTCTTGTAAGTATATCTTTTAACGCCTTGCTTGGAAATATTCTGATACTAACATGACTCAGTCTCTTCACAATCCTTGCGATCTTCCTGGAGCTATTCAAGTTTTGGTCCTATCGCAAGGAAATTGACGTGAATGAAGAGAGAAAACATAATACTCAACATGCACGGGATGGGCCTACCGATACCGTCGCCTAAAGCACGGCATTTATTAATGAGGCCTACAATAAGTAGGACCTTGATATACAACACTCGCTTTAAATCATTAGTAGACGAAGCGAGGAAGCATAACCGTGGGTCATTTGCCGGTACAGTCGTGTTTCTCGACAGCAAGTGTCCCGCCAGGAGGCCCATGACTTTTGCTATTGTATTTAACTTGAATGAGCTGATAAGTGGTGGAAGTTACTACAATAAGTCTGGGATGGTATGCTCCTTATCATGTCACATGTTTGTTGCTTCATTTGGATAATATTCCTTTTGGTCAATATCGACTTGTGCTTTTTGCTACCAGCGTTATTACTCAGTATCAGGGTTCTGCAGAGTTCTAAATCTGGAATGGCCGTCAAACTCAATGAGCAGTAGCAATCACGTTTCCTGGGAAGGAACAATGTGAAAGGCTTTTTTGCACTATTATGACAATTATGGACGCAGCAGTCACCTTGTGTCAATGTGGTATGGATCCAGCTGATGATAAGCACCCTCGTACTTGGAAGCTATCGCAGTTGCTAATTTTTGCACCGCAGTAAACCATCCGATATGGGGCTGAGAGACTTTGTGCCTGACTTCGATTGTGACAATTTACCCCATCCGGTCATATTCGAAAACCTGTATTATGGTGGGATATGCGGTTACATTTTTCGAAATGCGTCATGACATCACGTCTAGTAATTTGTGGTCATTAAAATCCATTACAAACCAGAACACGAATAGAATAATACCGTATTATAAAGCATGTGCTCACAATACATGTCTCACAATATGGATTCGCGAATATAGATTGTTACAATGTCCAAAAGTACACCAAGTTCTCTTATAAGCATAGTGAGAAACCGGATAGTGACTCGCTGCTAGTGTTCCAAGCAATTGTTTAAAACGTACGAGGCTTGCAATTCTGCGCTTGGATACGGTGAAAGCCCAGGTGGGTGAATTAACTCTGTCGCGCCATGTCGCGAACGTAGTTATCTCAAACTAAGGATCGCTCGAAATACCTTCAAAGGTGCAATAAATCCGTCACACGCTTTTCACCACTGCTGACGTATTCTGGGACTACACTCACTCCCATAGTCATGAATGCAGCCGTTCTTATCACTATATAATAATCAGTAATATTAGTTATGTTATCTTACGTAATGTTTTTTTTTTTTTTTTTCTTAATGATATTTATATATTAAATCATAGCACGGAAGACCGATTCGAAGGCCCTATCAGAGGGGCCATCGGCAGGTTAGAAAGTAGAGTAGTGGAGTCTGATGTAATAGCAGGATCACGGCCACGCAGGCTGTTTCCAGAGCTTGTTGGGCCTATCAATTGGTCCAACGTTCTATGTACAAGATTTGGCGGGTGGCAAACTGGTTCGTGCTCTGTTTGTGGGAACGTAAATGGTCTCATCTGGGCTCACCTAGAAAATGTAATGCTTATCCTGGTGGCATGGGAAGATTGTTTTTAAGTCAGAACATCTGTCATGTCCTTTCATAACGCTAGTATTGAAGTTGACCCAGGTTAGTAGTATAATCCTAATCTCAGAGCGGGTAGTGCATTTTGTTGGCCAAATTCTCAAGTCAAGTCCCGCAGAAGAGATTCGAGATACTTGTCCGATTTGTCTGGACAATCTTGGTCCAAGTCCTGATTTTCTGAGGCTACAATGCAGCCATGTTTACCACAAGGCCTGCATTGATACGTGGCTAGAATGCGGTAAGCCTACATGTCCTTCCTGCCGCCAACGTGCCAAGGTCGGAAGGAAGACATATTTCCCACAGCTGTTGCTCGTTTTTCGGGAACCCAATATGCGTCTTCGCAGGGTAACTACATTATGCATGGGCCGAACGAGACGCGATTTACAGCATCTATTTAGCCGAAACACTCTGCGGTAGTGGCTCCGGAGCAAGCCCAACAGCATCGGTACAAGCACGACGCCCGAGTGCTTCTCAGCGCCAAGTTAGTGCTCGACAACTTACAATTAGCGTGGGAAGGAGTAGCCTTTTAAACCACCTATCTTCGTCTCCAGCCTCTTCTACTGTCCCTGTCTTTTTGACGCCGGCTTTTTCTTGCTCAACGGCTGCGCGACCCTGCCACTCATCCTATGACACGACCTGTTATCGCTGCCACCAGGCAACTACGCACACGACGGCATTTTTTACCGGGTTCTGGGTGTAGACCGTGCTTCTGATATGCTGCCTTTTTATGGCTATATCCGGCATCTTTGCCGTGCCCCAAGAGCCAGGCAACCTCAAATATGATGACATTCAAAGCGAGCCCGATGAGCCACAGAAGGAGGGTTGACTACGCGAGGCTAATGTGCTTCACACCCTCTTGTCAAACCCATTGCTGCTCGGTTATTCAATGCAGCCATCGCCAATGACTGATATTTCCGCTCGCCTATTTGGAAAATTCTAGTTGCTTGAAAGTACCTATCGGGAGTCCGAACCTGAACGTAGAGCACCGGAAAGGAGTTTAAATCTAGTCTTGTATGGCTCTAAATGTTTCGGACCACAGGAGTTGCCACTCCTCCTCAGTCCATATGCTATGTTATGACAAGGCGAGGAGAGGTCACATCCCAATCCTTACGAACAAGCTCTCTATATCTACCATAGACTCTTTGGGAGAGGGGCTCAGCCAAAGTGATCATCAAGCGAGGCCAGAAACGACTGGCGGAAAATGCCAGAATGAGTGAGAAAAGCGATCCAGAGGATACCTCGCAGTCTGTCTCGCTCGATATTAAGTATAGCGAGCAAGTAGACAGCAAGAACCTCGCTTTCCCCTTTGCCTGGCCTCGGCTCCAATTCCGCCATGTAACAAACGAGAAGGTTGCATCCGGGGATATGCAGCAAAAGTTCTATTTGGGTTGATCGCAACCCTATCTATCGGAGTCAAAACTACCGTTGCCCTAACAACATCATCGCCTTCGCTCATCATTCGCGGCCGGCACCCAAAAAAGCATTGTCCACGTGAAGGTAAACCCTTGTTTGACGGCTGTTTCTGCAAGAACAAACGAAGGCAAATAGACTCTTCTGTCAGGCCAAAATCCGGATCTGGTGCAAATTGATCAGGGCCGTGGAAGATGCCACGACCGCCAAGTGCAGGGAAAATTTTGGATTTGGATGAACAAGATGAACAAGACTAGGACTGCCTGAAAAGTCTTTATATACACATAGCTGGTGGACATCAACAAACCTTGATTGAAATGCACAGTGCATTACCTGATTGATCCCTTGTTTTAAGACAATATACTGTCCCAAAATCCGACATAGCAAGTATAAGCGCACATGATGCACCCTGCTGGCAAACTCTCTACTGAAGTACCGCAGAAGGGCTTCGAGGTCTTTGCCCACCTTGTCTGGCCGGCTTTGGCCCATTTTCTGATTATCGGCGGCTGCATTGCAACCGTATTTATCACAAAAGCCATCATTGATGCGTGGCTGTACCGTACAAGACCGTCGGATTAGGGGCCTACTGTTTTCAACGTGGAAAGTCCGTCAAAGCTAGGCGTAGTCATCGTTGTCCCAATCCTTGCCTATTTATAATCACCCCCGAATTCGGAGAATCGCACAAGGTCATCATTGCCCCTAGCTGCCGGGCTACCGAAATCTGATCCGGATATCATTTTGCCTTGGACACTCCTTGTAAGCTTGGAACCGCGTTGGTTTCCTAGCCTTGCTGGGCGTCTTCTTAGCTAAAAATCAGCGGGACACTCCCATTAGTGTAATATTTACATAAACTACAGCGGCTGAACGCTTTTGCTGGCCTGGGTACTGACCCAGGTTTCCTATGAGCGAATATAGAGTTATTTGGCAAGCCCGTGAGAACACTGCAGCCTTCCGAATAATCTGCTATTAGTACGGCTAAACGGGATGCTTATCTTTGGTGTAAAGGCTCATCAGCTTCACCGCGCTCTCCGTCATCTGTATTGCCGATCTTTTGATGGCGTTTTCAGAACCAGGCGCGAGTACCCCAATATGACTGTCTTCGACCTTATCTTAATTCAGGCCTCAGTCGTCCATACCACAATCTATGATATAGGCTTGCTCCCAACAACATAAACACCAGTACCAAAAGTTGTACGCCCTTCGGTACTGAACTTATACATAGCTTCCAAATAGCTCCTTCCATAGTGAAATATTCCCTCCTGTGGTACAGCCACGCATCAATGATGGCTTTTGTGATAAATACGGTTGCAATGCAGCCGCCGATAATCAGAAAATGGGCCAAAGCCGGCCAGTTTCGTGCATTGCATTTTGTTATCTGTTAACTTACACATTTGAAGTCGGTTTCAATGTCCCTTGACCGCTATAGCTCGGCTGAATCATTAAATTGACCGACATGCAAATCCATGGCGTCCAAGTCCCACTAGCTCAGTTCAGTAGCTTGCAGGGCATCGCATATTCAAGCAGTGAAGCCTGGCACTACCATTGCTTTTCATGCATCATTTAAGCGGCGTCCTGGTTATCACCTTCCACGGAGCCGTTCTCCTTAATGCGAGTGTCAAAGCATTTTTTAGCCATCGCCGTTCCTCTTTGCTTTGTCTCATGCGGTTGTGTCATGGCCTTGATTTGATATCTTTGCTTCTTTCGCAGAGCCGTCAGCATCCGCAAAAATATTAGATCTCTGGTTATTCTGATGCGTCCCGTTTGGCGGCAGTGGATCGCCCCAGCCGGCAAGCACGAAAAGCATCCACTTCCACCGGAATGGATGCGACATAAGGCTAAGCACTACCCACCACACAAGCTCATTATAAGTGAAGAACTCTAGTGCTCCCCCAGGGGCTCCTTCTTTCAAAGGCCGCGTCCAATCAATACAAGCACGCATTCAAGCCGGGGATGGCCCGGTACTGGGGTCGACAATGAACATCAGGAGCAAGCGAGTATAGAGGCGCCATAACACAAGTGTCGCCATCGATCAGACCTTCGCGCCCCGGACCGCTTCGGAGATTGCCTTTCTGCCGTATAAAGCGTATGTAGTTATAACACCTGTACTTAATTTACCTAAATTAGTACTTAAAGATACTAATCCTTTTTCTAAACCATGAGGTCCTAATATTTCAACAGAACCTTTATCAAGAAAATATCAATATTAACTTTATTATTACACTTAGTTCATTATACTAATAGTGTATATATTACAACTGAAAGCCTTTCTCTCGATGGTTGAACAATATTCTCTTCTCCTCGAACTCTTTGATACCACCGCGCAGCCATTCAATCCGCCCTGATCGGACTTGCTCAAGAAATTCATCGTTAACCATGGGCGTCTGGGTGTATAGACCGGCATTGGCTGGCGCCAGATCCTGTAGGCCACGATAGAAGAACCTTTTTAGAAGCCACTTTGGCATCCATCCTAGACTAGTCTCCTCGCCGAAGATATTTAGCATCAGTAAGCCATCAATAAGAAGATTCCGAGGACTGATCCATTTGTTCGTCTGTTACGCCTATGAGCGACCTTCGGAGATGGTAGTTGGGATCGGAATTGTTGGACTCACCCGAGCAAGTATACTCGTCTTCGAAGCATGCTCCTATATGGCAAATTCCACGGCCTCGATAGCGCTAGCTCCACCGCCAATTACGAGTAGGCGTTTGCCCTTGAGGCCTTTGCCAGTAAGGCGCGACGATTGATAAACTTGGCCCTGAAACTTCTCTTGGCCGGGAATACGCGCGACCTTGGGGTCGCCGCAGGTGCCAACAGCGGCAATTATCATATCGAATTCCCCGTTAGACGGGTCCTGAACGTACCACCTTTCACTTCTCTTGACATGCACACTGCTCACCACTGCCCGTCAACACCGCTCTTCAAATACATCCTTCAAATCTTCGTTTGCCATCTTCGACACGCCGCAAAAATCAACGGCTGTCGTCAAGGCCTATGAACGAACCCTTCATATCATCAGCAGGAAGCACCAGAGCACACATGATTGAGTGAACTATCGCGTTGCCATGAACATAAATATACTATAGTACATTTTCGATGGGGCTTTGTCTAACTACACGTCCACCGTTCTGTCTCTAATCCTCCTCGGAAACAATGACTTCTCGCTTACTGCTATTTACAGTGCAGAACTTGGCTTCTTCGAGTCATCCTGAGATACTCGAACACTAATCTCCAGCGCCACGAGTGAGTCGTTGAACCGGCTGCATCGGACGAAATTATGTTGATGTGTATGAATCTTAGGGTTTCGAAAGGAATTGTCAAAATAGGATTAATTTTTTTCATTGAGTTCTGTCTATCTTGTCGGAGGTGGGACTCCCCATCTATTTATGTTTCTTGATGATCCCCACCACAAGGCCTTGACTCCCGTGATACTCAACATGAATAACGTGTTTATTCGCGCGAATAAAAATTCATTTATTCTTATTCAAGGAGCGCGAATATGAATCTTTCATATATTCGCATTCCTTTATTCCGTTAGGAGCCCTAATTTTTACAAAGCCGATTTTCCAACTGTCCAAGGCATTCCCAGCAACGGCTGCTTGGTGGCTCGATATAACTGATTCGGCTTTTCGACCCACTATCGGGCCACTTAGCGGCCATAATTGGCCTACGACCGAATGGAAATCGCTATCTTGGCGTCAAAGAATGTACGTTCATTCCCGACTCGCATGTCCCACGATGGAAAAACATTAAGCCGGAAAAAACCTTAAGCCGATATAAACCCCCGCCTTAAAAGATGTTCGTGCCGGCTCTCAATAAGAACGAATGGTTGGCCGTGAGACTAAGAATCCTAATTTTGAATCACGCGATGTGATTTTTGCCGTTCAACAGCCTCTCTATGCGACATAAGCTGTACCAACGTTGATCTCGAACCTTCCATTCACATTGATCACGCCTCTTCGCAATAGACTGTTTTGCGAAAGAATAGCTTTCAGCTACTCCAATTCGGTGATTGGTAGGAAAGTCGGACATACGGTGAAGACCCACCAAACACCGGTGAAAAATTCGTAGAGAACCCTGGTAATCTATGTTCCATATAGTAGGTACAGCAGACGGGAATGATCTGCATCAATAAAGCAACCGCATAGCATGAAATTTCGCGTTCCCATCTAAATTTGAATTTTTATCTAATTGAATGCCCATGTGCTGACCTTCTGGAATTTGTCGAACAAATTCGTCTTCAACCAGTATTTTGAGATCTTTGTCGCCAACGTGAAATATATTGAAGCCGTCAGTTAGGGAAATACCAAACTTCGTACAGATTGCCAGTGCCAAATCGTGAGTTGTACGTTCTGACAGGTAAATTGCACGGTAAAACTGCTCAGAGCTTTCCAACATGAGCTGAACGTAGAAGCATGCAACTATGGAACCTCCAGTCAGCTCTGTGCCGGACGTAGGAAATTGAGCTCGAGAAATACCTAACTGTTTGGGCTGTTTTGTGAAGACAGCACTAGACGTAGATCCCATGTGGTGTTTCTGATTCGATCGCCTTCCGTACGCATCGGCCTTTTTCCCGTCAAAGTTATCAGAATCAATTGGCGTAAAACGTTCCGAGCCACTATCTTTCGATTCAGTTGTCACAATATGCCCGGAAGTGATCTCAGAGTGAAGATCGCTCTCCTGGTAGTCTGACATATGAACTGGGTACAGATCTGGGTCATCTTCCTTGCTTCCACGAAGGGCTAAGATGGTTCTAGGCTGTGTAGAAAAAGCCATATGTTGGAGTTCGACAAACTTTGAATCCATCCCGTGATTGCTCTGGTTTTGCATCTCAAGCTTTGCAGAGCGCATTAATTCAAGAACCTGGTTAGTTGACCCCAAGGCTCTATCCCTCTTGCGCTTCTTTGCAACTGGCTTTAGCATAGCACTTGACATCTCCTGCTTCAGCTTCTCGATCGTCTTCGTCAGATTCCTGTTGTCGTTGATCATCTTCCGTTCAGCGCCATGATCGCGGAAAAGCTGTATTTTACAGAAACAAATTTCTGGGTCTTCGGGTTTCGATAAGTTAACCGGGAACAACAATTCCTGGACCTTCACACAAAGGCGAACCGGCGTTCCCTTGACTCCCTTTGAACGGGTAAAATCAGTCGATAGGAAATGGAGCCGAAGCAAGATGTTACAGATATTGAAACCTGTAGTATGGTCCATTTCCCACGTAATACAGAAACCATCGACGAATTCCTGCTCGATCTGACATTGAAAATCGGAGTTTGCTGGGCCAGCGAACTCGACAGCAAATAGGGCTCCTTTTTTTTGAGGACCTCTATTCACTACTTTGGCTTCTTTCCACAGTTGCCAACAAGCGGCTGGGTTCGATCTCGACGGCTCTTGATCAAACGCTACTCGAACAAACGCGCGATATCTTTTGGCTTGATCACTGACCATCGGCGGTTTTGAATCTAATATTGACAGCTTATAGATTTGTCCCTTGTTCAAGTAACTCAGCGTTGGGTCTTCGCTATTCCAAGCCATCGCAGTCGGGGCTCCCAAAACCGCACAAAAACGAAAGCTACACAGAGTTCATTATATCAGTATATCAGTATCATGAATTGAACCTAAGTTAGGAAGTTGGGTGGACTTACCCCTCATTTTGCCACTTTACAAAAGACCTGTCTCTTTTGTCCATGGGCAGAGATGTAGGGTTTCCATCAAGATGTATCCCATCATCAGACTTATCCGTCGTCTCGTAACCTGAGTCACGATAAGGAAGAGGCGTGTCCATCATCACATTCGGAACTGTTTCTACTCCAGGGTTTGCCAACGGGTGAACTGCATAGGACATATCGAAGCTAGAATCCCGAGAATCATTCTTAGGGATACTAGATGAGCCGGCCGGGATAGGATTGATGTCTTCCATTTGAACGAGCTCCTTGGGAGAATATGGACCAGCATCCCCGTACTGCGCGGCTCCAGCCTTGCCGGAATGGTTAATCAATGGCAGTTCAGTATAGTCAAACTGGCCAGATTTAAGATCCGCGTGGAATGCTTGCGGATCATTCGGGTATGACAAGGTGTGGGACAGAAAGCCTGGATAGTACGCTGTATCATTATTCAACGTGCTGTCTAAGCTGTTCGACTCGCTGTTTATATTAGTTTGACTAATGTATTTGCGTTGATGTAAGGTTGCGTACTATGTAGATTGATCTTTCATGCGCTTCTTAACGGTGAACCGAGGGTGCGACAGTTTGTCGTAGGGTTGATTCAAAAAACAACCAGAAAACTTATTCTGAAAGGAGCTCACTAGCTCCGCACTCGGTTTGTGCGAGTTTCTATAAGTAAGTCCGAATCGATACGTTAGCAAAAGAGTAATCTATTGAATGCTCTTCGAAAATACAACGAATATACCTATCGTGAATCATAGCGGCCGAATCTGCTATAAAAAGGAAGGAATTGAACGTTGCGAAGGAATTGAGCTGACTAGCAAGTGAGCAATGGTTGGGACATTGCACGCTATGGGGCAGCATTTGGGTGTATGAAATTTTGCTACTTAACCAGGGCGTTCCAGACGCCGCGCTATATAGTGAAATAGGCTGATATCAGAACACCCCACTTGAAGCTACTTATATCTTTTTCTCGGTGGAGTATTCCTTTCTGCTGCAAACGGCCTGACTGCGTATCATTAGACGACAGACGACGAATAACGTCATATTAAGTGGGATTTTGTGGCAAATCATAGTTGAAGACTGAACGGCGATCACTTCTATGACGTGATTGATTTCAAAGTGATAAGATAATCAGGAATACTTCGCCAGGATTGGCCGGTGGGTTTCTCCGATTCCCGCGTGCGGGGTCAAACCACAAAATAAATCGATATGCGGCGCGTAGACCATTCTCCGCGGGCCCGCAGGTCTCGGAACCTCCTCCAAGCGTAATTTACGCATTGCAGCCCAAAGGCTTGTAGTCATTCTCTGGGTGATTATAGAGAGGTCACGTACCGCATGAAGAGTGTGTCACCCTGTCTAATCTACTCAAAGTACGTGCTTTTGCACAATACATACTTTGGTGGCAATATGTGCCATCGAACATCCATCTAAAAAGTCGAACCCTTGCAAGTCCAATTGTTGTATCGGTCGTAATGCAGATCGGTTGTAGTAGCTCCGAAACAATGATGGTATTATTCCAGGGCACAAGGCAGCTGCTTATAAACACCGACTTGTGTTCAGACGTGCAAAGAAAATCAGAACTCAATCTTGGTTCATGGGAAATTTAAGAACATACATCGTTGTTCAGGAATTGTCAAACGCTTTGCCATTGATTTACGTGCACTCCACTCTCGCAGAACAACTCGTTTCATATGTACAGTGCTCTATCATCTTCACACCACAATGGGTGTCACTACAATCTAGGACTTGAAAACCCTCCATTTCCGCCGTATCAGGTGTGGAAAAATGAATTTCCGACATTATCCGATTCAATCAGATCATTCAATTATGTAACCCCCATCAAATCCCGCCGGTCCTCCAGACCCCAAGTGCAACGCCAGATGTCTCCCCCGAGAGAGCGGAACACCTTGAGCGAAACCGCACTCCTGCAATTGCATGCCGAGGAAAAAGGAACAACAGCGAGCGCAGTTTCGAGTAACTCTTGATGCTGCATCTGCCGAACACAACAGCCCTGGAGGCTGAAGTCGACATTTTACGAGAAGAAATCTGGCATCTAGAAAAACAATTGTTTGTGCACGCGTACTGCGATGATCAATAAATCAATACCCAACTCAGTGAGATGGCCAACATTGAAGGGAATGGCTGGCGGTCCATTCAAGTACCCTTCGCCTCCGCTATCCTCCGCTATCCATGGGTACGCCGTCAAAACAGTCTATGGTAGACCCTGGAATGACCTTGGGGACCGAGAATGGGACAAAACTGGAAACGTACGGAGACGCGTTTAGATCCCTTTTTAGATTTACTTTGCGTTGTATGACGTACCATGTAAGTATATACGTAATGCAGTTAATCGATATTTTCCAAATTGGAGATCAATTCGGTCTGCGTGTCAATGAGACTCAATCCTGCCTTGGTGCAGAAGCCGACGATAAGAGGGCCTAAGGAGCCTATCGCCGTAGACCACGAGATCCCAAAAAGAGGAAGGTCAAAAAGGAAGACGCAGTCTTCAACACTATGGAGAACCAGATCTGCAAGACATTGTGGAAGATGAAGTGGGCTTCTGCCCAGCTAGACTTTTTCTTATGGGTAAGTCTTCATGCTCTACCGGACGCATCATTTGTGAATCTAATCCAGTACAGTTTCTGCCGACCCACCAAAAGGAAAATTCTGGGCTCCAAAGGAAGGACTGGCGAAGTCACATGCTTTCTGATAATCAATTGAGAATGAATGAAGGACTCTATCACCATGTATCTACATTTTGAAGTTTGAGAGATGAGTAACAATATGCTACAGGAATTAAGTTGGCTCCATATTCCAGGAGCAATGTTACAGCATGGCAGCGTAGTGAGCTTGGAACATCCACCATAAGCGCGGAGAGGTAAACCGTGGTCTTTCTCAAGAAAGACATAGCTAACTGGGAAAGCTTAGAAAGAAATGGTAAACCGTGGTCTATCCCAAGAAAGGCATAGCTCATTGAGAGCTTAGAAAGGAGAGAAGGAACGTGGTCCGTCGTGAGAAGCCATCATGTCAGCCTAGTAAGAGGGGAAACCGTGGACCTACCTGAGGAGACCGGCATCAAGGGAAGCAAATCTGCTCAGGTCAGTCTAGTGAGCGGAAACCGTGGACTCTTCTATGATAGAGGACCTAGTTAGGCGCCTAGAAAAAAAGGAGAAAGCGTGGCCCTTCCCATGACAGGCTAGCAAGTTAGGCGCTTAGTGGTTAAGAAACCCCGGAGGGAAAACCCTGGTCAAAAGAAAAATCGTGGTCAGAAGGAAAACCCGTCTAAAGGTAAAAGCCAATAAATAAGCAGAAAAAGTTTCTTTATTCATAAATCTTTTTGATATCCTGTCATATGTCTTCTAACATGGAAACCATTCTAGCGCAACTTGGCGCCACTTTTCTTCGACATGCCATCAGAAATTTCCGAGCGCAACAAGACGAGGAGCTAGTCAACTTACTCAGAAGCTTTATACAAGACCAAAGCGCATCAACATCAGTTGATATATCAGACGGTGTGACCGACGATGGAGTCAATACCTCTGATACCCCTCAATTGCTGGTGCCAATGACGTCGGACGGCGATTCAGGGCTGAATGACGTGCTCAAGCCGGACACTCAAACATATGTTGTTCCCCGAGCTCCGCTGAACAGAGGAGACTTTACACTTACGGAAAATGATCTTATTCGAAATGATCAGATCACGTTTCCCAGGGACCAATATCTTCATTGGCGGCAAATACACACTGAAATCAACGCCAAAACCTCTGTATTAGACCGTATCGTTACCGCCACCAAGTGCATCAACATGCTGAAAAAGAAGAAATAGGATTGATACCTTCGGAAATGACCTATTTCTATCTCTTTTCAAATTACCAATGATATAGATTCGGTAAAAATGTCCCCTCTTTTGTAAGAATAAATAAAGGCCCCTTCAATGAGGCTCTTAGAATCTATTAAAAGGACCAAGTTGCGCCATCGCTTCAGAACCAAAAGTATATCGTCCGCCGATGGTCTATTGCAGTTGACCACTTATCCTCTGGGGTAATACTTCTTGCTGATAAAAGGATATCGACTTTGATGTGAGTGAATATTGTTATTCACGTTCTCTTACATTTTCAGAATACTGACAAACTATGAAGCCGTCAGAAAGAATTCAATCTATCAGATATAAACAATATGCTTACTCATGTTGCGAAGCATTTCGCTCAGTTTGTTGACTTATATAAGAAAGCTGACAGCCTTGAACGAAAGTCGCCGGCATCAGGCACTATACATCTCCCGGAAGCCCTGAGTAGATTGACTGGAATCGAGTCATTCCTCTATCAAGGGCAGAAACAGGCAAATCAATGAGGTATTCAAACTCACCGGAGCTGTGTATTCTATTCTAGCCCAGAGCAATTAAAATCATGCGCATCCTGCGTTCTTCTAACCTATAGGGGTAATTCCATCATGGTAGGATGGATCTAATTAAGGTTTCTTAAGTATGGGAAGAAAAGTGGGTCAAGGGTAGGATGGATTTAATTTTTAAGGTCGGACGAGTCTAAGATTTTAGTATGTTTTATTTCATAATAAGATCTACTCTATAAGGGCATTTGTGAGGACGAATTCGCAACAACCAGGGGTTCAACGTAACAAAATTTTACTATTGGTAGAAAGCTGAATGTCTGCAGATTCCAAAACATCTTTCTTGTTTTCCATTGGCCGTCTGTAGCTCTTGCTGTTGATGCTCAAAGTTGCTTCTTTTTGGTGGTTTGGTGGGACTTGCGGAAGGAAGCCAAAATGGCGCTAACCCGATATGGCCGAAAATTCTCACCCTCCTTTTCTGATCATACAGCACCAATTTATGAGATACTATGCTAAAACTGACTATAACTAATCTTGAATGGTGTCCAAATATCATATTCAAACCTGTGCAGAAAAAACCCATCACTGGGGGTGTGAGTGGCCACCAAACTTAGGTCATGGAAGAACCCCATCTAACCACTCTGTTTCTACCCCTCTCTATCTTTATTATACCTTACTTCCTGAAACTATGCTGATACCTTTATTAGCCATACTAGTAAGGTGTGTATGAGTTTCGGCTTGATCCAAGCTATATAACACCTATAGATGACTGTGAAAGTTGAAATTTGGTCAGGTCCAGCATAGATGCGGGCAAAAGACGCGCTAACCCGATTCGGCCAAATATTCTCACCATCTGTTTTTGAAAATACTCAACTATCTTTGAAGAAACTATTATCAAAATAGACAGGCGTGTTAAGAAATGGTGTCACAATCGTTCCACGAAAAAATAAATGTAATCGGACTTCATTTACGGTAATAGGTCGCCGCTGAAGTAGAAGCATATAAAAACTTAAGTCATAACCTTCGCTTATCGTTCCATGTTCAAAAATTACCATATTTCAAAACCAATGAATCGTGTTGACCATCTTATTATTATCTTAACTTCAATTAAATACATCAAAGGTAGATCAAGACCTTAGTAGAGGTAGAGTCTTCCAGACACTACAGTTTTAACATTCGCGATTCTCACTCCCGCTTTTCCCTCTCGCTTCTCACTCCCGCTTCTCCCTCCCGCTTCTCCCTCCCTTCTTACTCGCGGTCCTCATACTTCAATCTAGCTTATAAGGGTGCCTGTATCGCTGAGCTTCCATGTCTTAGCACTAAGCATGGCCTTGTTCCCTTTAATACTCCTGATTCTATTATGCTTATATGTAGGCATACAGGGCTAAGGTGCTTACTACGGAAGTAGTGTAGTAGAGGAAATATATATATATTATACCACCCTAACCAGTTGGGCTGCTAACCGCTCTAAATCCTTATCTTCAATCGCCATCTGCCCAAATACCACAGGGACCTCAATATTCAGCCTAGTAGGCTTGTTAGTATACAATCTCTTCTAATGTCGTCTTTTACTTACTTTTTCATCCAGCCCGTCAGCTGGCGCATCTTATCCTTCAGGTCCACTTGGGTCCGCCGCTCTAGCTGTGGTTCCGGCGATACTCTATCGATCTCCTTGATCTCCGCCCATCTATTCCCCAACTTATACCATAGCGGGACCAGTCGTCGTATTTCTGGTAAGGTCCATGGGATTGGAACGCGGCGCTCTCCTTTCGGCCGGTGTCGTACCCGAGCCTTCGTACTACGTTGCCGTTCTATCTCTTCAGCTTGCCGCTTACGGAGCTCATCCGCTATTTGCTCCTTCGAAAGGCCTTGCTGGAAGAGCTCCCGATACGCAAGTTCTTGCTTCGATGGCCGCCCCCCGCGGGGCCGTGAGAGGCTTGGTATCATGTTCACATCCATACCCAGGATTTCAGTGGCAGATCGGGGCTGGTCATGTGACGGCACCGTGCTATCTGCCATCCGCTCCCGATGCGCACGCCTCGCCTCGTCGACCCGCTGCCGCTCGGTCAGGGTAGTCGGGATTTGCTCACCACTAGGCTCACTGCGCTCTCTAGCTGGCGGTGGACTAGAGCCAATGATCGTGGAGTTCACCCGCACGCCGCTTAAGCTCGAGTCTCGTGCTCCTTGTGTACCAGGCAGTCTTGTAGATAAGCGGCCGCGTCGGTCCCATTCTGCCAGTAGCGTTTGACCATCATCAACTGGCCTATCTACTTCACTCATCACAGAATCTGCCTGTAGTACACTGCCAACGCGGGATGGTCTCGTGTCGTGATGATTTCCCGTCTGGCTATATAGCCGGGGTGTATGCGCAGTAATGGTGCTTTCCCAACCCACTGTCGCTGTAGCCTGGGGTCGGTTGCTTTCGTCGCCGTCATCACACTTGGCTGCGGTGCTAGAGGTGCTAGAGTGGGAGACTGGAGGCCAGAGGACATATGTTGGCTGTTGGGCATATGCGCTGGCGGAGACATTATGCTTATGCGGGACTCTACCAGACTGATACGCGACGGCGACTGCTCTGGCGAGGGACTATCCTCTTCCCGCCACCGAAGTCGTGTTGGCCTTTGCTGGCCCGACACTTCATCTGCCACCCAGCATAATTGTGTTTGGTATGCTCCCGGCCTAGTAAGCAAACCCGAGCTTGTCCCTCTACTTGCCTGTGGGGGGGCCGATGATCCATGCCCTGTCGACTGTTCTTGCTATCGAGCCCGTTGTCTCTGTTGTGGTATTTCTGGCGGATTGGTCTCCTCCCCTTCTGAATCAGGTACCTCGCTTACCCTGGAAAAGTCGGGTTGGTTACGAGATGGGGGTTCCGGTCTCGAAAAGTTATCCTAAGGCGACTGGGTGTGCTGACTGGACTGGGATCCGACCGAACTGTGGGAATTGGCGATTGCTACCCATATTGATTCCTATTAGTACTTTCCCTATTCGCCGCCCGAAAGTTTACTTACCCTGAAGCTCCTCCTGTAGCAGTCGAGCTCGTCGCATAGATGTTGTGTTCGGTCCGCGACGTTTCTGTATCCGGCGTATCGGTTTGTTTGGAGGTAGGCTAACGGATGCCGAGCTCCGTCCAGAAGGGACTCCCCCACTCCCACGTGGTAACATATGAAAAATCTGCGGCAAGGGATGTTAAGCTTGAATTCTATCCAAACTTAATCAGGGTGAGAGGAGGTTGGCGATAGACTAATGCGTCCCAGAAATGTCAGAACCGCGTGCGATGTTCTGAGTACGCGAATGCATTAGGGGTTAGGGTCATATCGCGGACCTAAGCTAGATATAGTAATCAGGATCTCCGTAGCCAACCAGCGGCGATTCTCCCGCGAAAACAGTGTGGAGCTAGTCCTATTCCGCCCGTGAGTAGAGTAATACTGTAATACACACGCGTGCGCAATAAAGGCAATCCATTTCTCTCGTTATCGTGTTATCGTTCTGCCTTTAATCATCTACTTATTCCATTCTCTCAATGCCTACTCGACGCCAGCGGGAACTTTGGCGCGCTCGTGCATCCCGGTACTACCACCGACGAACACAACCCGACCCTACAGAAGTACCGACTTCGTTCCACAACACTTTCCTCTACCATGACCCCCGGCTTCTACCGACCACAGAACAGCCTCCATGGTCCATTGTCGATGATCTTCGGGAGGCGCTTGATGCGAACCCTACACCACGCCAGGAAGACCCAATCCTACCAATCCCATATAATGATGAAGAGGAAGAGGGAGCCCCATCCCCAATTATTTCCCTAGGGGACCCCTCTGATTCTCCTAGCGACGCTGAGTCGAGTGGTGGTCGTTTGTCATCCCCTAGAATTTTTACTCGACGGACCTTATATCGAGATTTTAGATGAACATGCCCCAGAGCCGCATGTTATCTCACCCATCTTAACCACTATCCCAAACACGCCTACCCGTTCTTCCCCCGTTACAACCCGCGGAGCCCATCTCGGCATTTCTAGCTCATCGCCCCCGTTAGACGTGACTCCGTTAGCTCAATTTCTCGTGGAGCAATTGATCCAGCATCATGGATGCGCCGAGCATCCCACACCGCCAACGCCTCCACCTTCTCACTCCGTCTCACTCTCTGCCGCCTCCGCTTGGCCTTGTCCCGATGTCCTATCTACTCCTAATATCGCACAATACGGCACTACTGACTGGGACACCGTGTTCCCGGTGAATGAGCGACAGAAAGTCTACACTGGCCATTCCCCGTCCCCCGAGGACGCACCAACGTCACCACCATCCCTCGACCTCGACTCCGATACATCCCATGATACCAATGACTTACAAATTCACTTTGATATTGATAGTGCCGGTGGTCTCGCGTCTAGCCTAGCTGTCGCCCGAGAAGGTCTGAAATGGAAAGCTGGCCGAGCCGCGGTCAGTAATCTACAAAGCTCCCTCCATCTAGACCGTATTGCTGTCCACTGGCAGGAAGACCGGCCACGCACCACGCGACAGCCGCTACATCAAATCCCACATCTCCCGTTCGGTCGACTAGTAGGATTCCCTGAGGTTGAATTATATTTGATCTTCCCCTATCTTTACCACCCATCTCGTGAACATTGGGTGATCACCGTCGAGGAGTATACCACTTGGACTGACCGAATTCTGCTTCCTGCCATCCGGACCACCTACCCCGCGTCGGTGGTGCAGCACCTCCCAGCGAGCGCGCAACATATCACCCTGAACGGATCCGCCGCACAGATCGAGGGCCGCTCTGGAGCTCACACCATCCCGGCATACGTACAGGACCTCCACTATACCCTCCAGGGAGATGGACTGGCTGCCCTTTGGGACCAGATTCAACAACGAATCCGTCTAGACGGGCTACTCCAGTTCCGCGACTGCCACATCGTCCTCACTGCGAAGAATCTGAAGCTTACGACCCAGCATCGCACTTGGTCTCAGACACGTGATTCTTTTTTTCAGCAGTGGCATCGTGGCATCGATCCTGCTTACCTTAGTCAGGATTTCTACGATATTGCAAAGGAAGTCGTACCCTCTGATGCGACTCTGGCCGCACGAACACTCAGCTGGCGCCGATGTTGCCTGGAGCGGTTTGGAGATCGGCTTGCCGAGGATAGCGCAGCAGCCGAGCCACCTCCCGAGGAGAGTTCCGGGAGTGATACCGATACCAGCTCCGCCAGCCACTCTGACAATGCCGATGATGTAGTTGATGCGATCGCGACCGATATAGCTGATGAAGCCGATCCCGCCCGTCAGGGTGAATTTGACGAGACTACCGCTACCGCACCCAAACGTCGCTGGCGCCAGGAGTTTTATCCCCAGTCTCTGGTTCATGACCAATGCTCTATGACTATCACCCCCTATGTCACTAGTCCTCTTTGGCAACGAGGGTTTCGGAAGAGCCAACACTATAACGTATCTAAAGAACCCTTCGCCGCGGGGAACCAGTATATATTTGCGAACGAGAATCTTGACTCACTGGCCCTCGACCCAGCTATGCTTCGGACCTGGCAGCATGTTGGTGGTGCTATTAGCCATTCGCCGTTGACCTTAGTGCGTGGCTATGTGCATAATAAGCAGCGTAGCCACATCGCGCTACATGCCGGTCGTGACCGCTCATATAGCATCCGTGAGGAGTACCGGGTCAGCGGTGCGGTCCTGGTTGCCATGAATGAGCTTCTCTCTACCCGTGGCCTAGTGGCTACACCACTGAACATGCCTGCAGAGCCCTATCCCTTTTTGATCCATCCGAGTGCGGTGATATTTGACTGGTGGCGGTGGAATATTAACAGACTCTGCGTTGGCTTCGAGATGACGTATAGTCTCCGCCCCCGCACCGTGGTGCACTGGGAGCACACCCGGGTGATGATGATGTTTCTTAAGTGTCTCCTTCATGTCTATGGCGGTCAGGGTGGCCATCCTCGCCGTAGCCTCGGCCTATGGATCGACCGTCGCACTAAACCACAGGAGGGAACCGATGTGGCACTGATCCAGGAGGGCATGGCCATTGGACCAGGTTTACAGCAATTCGGCTATGGATGGCTAGCAAATAAGCTTAATTGGTCTCTTATGGTCTTCTCCCTTCCTGCCGGAACCACATGGTCTTCAATACCCCCAGTCTCCAGTCGGCATACCACGAACGGTACACCATAGTGAAGCAGGTTAAGGGGGACTTCTTGCTCTTTCATGATGTATTTCAGCGACTACAGGATCACCGGGCGGACCCCCGACGGTCGGCGCTGCTATTACAGCTTATGGTCGATCTCTGTCTCCGTGCCTTCCGTCAGGATGTCTTCCGCGCCCTTGGTGCCCTACGGAACCACCAACCCTTCCACGCCGACAATCTCGCGCGGGCCCAGGCCGGCGAAATCCCGTTAGACTTTCATGGGATACAGCAAGTCTTCCAAGACGGTATCTTCCAGGACAACCTCCATGTGGTCGATATAGCACGGGCCGAAGTTAGCCACATCGAAACGCTATTTGTGCGACTCTGGGGCTGGGATGGAGATGGGAACCAGGGTGACTGGCAGCGTAAGCACTGGGAATACAAGCCATACCGGGTCTTCTTCCGGCAGTGCTTTGGCTCTATCGCGCAGATCCATGGCATGGAACAGGCTTGGGAGTGGCGTGCCAGGCTCAAGCAGACCTTCATTCGGTCGCATTGGATCCTCCCATACCCGAGCCCTGTTACCTTCTGGGCCCGTAGCCGCACCACCCAGCGGCTCCAGATCTGGTCTAGTGTTCACCCGGGTGTGTGTGCGTACTGCGCCACTAAGTCGCTTGATAAAGCTATTTCGTTTTCCCCTGCTGCCCAGGTCCGGCTTCCGCTCTTCGGGTGGACGTGCGGTCCGCCTACGTGGCGCATCCAGATCCAGCTGCCTCTAGTGCCGACTGACCTAGACGACTATCTCGATCTGGACGAGGATCCCACCTATTCTGTGCCAGCGCCTACTGGAATTCCTCTTCGCGCAGCGGGTGTGGAGTCATCCTCCCTTGCCCAGTTCTGTCGTAATCATGGTCCAGAACGGATGACTCTTCGGAACTTCAAACGGCAACAGCAATTAGATCTGCCAGATGACGAGGTCCACAATCATCGCCTTTGGCTTCGCCAGGGGCTGAGCGACCATATCCGAGCTACGATCCGACTCCACCGGCAAGAGATCAATCACCGCAATAAAGCCGTCATCAGCGGCCGTACCTCCGCGTGGCGGAATCGGCCCCGTCCGGTCCTCTCGAGTGGACTGGCCCAGCTCAATATCACCGTAGCGGATCTTGAGCACGATGACTCTGATTGGGGGAATTTTCACTCTGATCAAAAACGGCATGAGAGGCGTCTTCGGCGGATGCAGCAGCGACTCCTGGATGTCGAAAGGGAAGTTACGACTGTGGATAGAGTGAATAAGTTTCTTGACCACCATCACACCCGGCTTGAGACTAAGAATACTGATTGGGATTCGTGGGAGAGGCAACACCAGCGAATTCGGCTTGAATGCCAGCGTAAAGATGCTAGTCACCGGCGCCTTAAGATGTTATCAAGGAATTGTAGTGGGACGTGGGAATAGTTTCTCTTTATCTGAACTTTTAAAATACTAGCTAGCCTATAGAATATAGTAGAATTTTGAATAATAGCTTGATCGTTTAGTTATTCCTATCATCTATACTTTACCTTACAGTTCGACTATCGCTGTGGCAGAAAATCGGAGAATTAGAAAGTGAGGGCGGTGGGAGATCCGCGAGTGACGGGCATTATTCGCGGTGCTCACTTTGTTTAGAGCCAGTCACTATATCAATCCAAATCATGGCGAGTGGGATTGGTCTGAATCCCGTGGATGCCTTAATCCAGGATCTATTCCACTACCATGAGCCGTCTCGTGTAATGATATGCTCGTTATGCCAATGCATTGTCTTAGATATCCCCCGGCATCTTCGTGTCAATAAGGCCCATCAAGAGCACCCTGTCATCTTAACACCATCAGAGGTTCTCCGCCACTTCCAAAAGTTCCCCGCCCGTGTGCAAGCTTGCGAAGATCTTAATATCCCTACCGAACAGATCCCCGCAATCCCTCACCTTCCCATTGACCCGCACACATTACAATGTCGGATCGGGGATTGCAATTGGATCGGTCGCACAGCGCAGCGTATGCAGGAACATATTCGGAACAAACATCCCAGTACCCACTTCAATCACCCTGGACCGACCTCACGAGATCCCCAAGGTGCCTGGACATCTGTCTGCAGTCAGCAGTATACTGTCCGTGGGCCTGGAGCTCAGCGCTTTGCGGTCCTGGTGCCGTCCGACGATTCAGCACCCAGTCCGGTAGAGCGTCGTCCAGTCTCGACTTTTGAGCCTGCTCCAGCTTCCCTGTCCACTATGCATTTGGTTCCTACACCAGATCCAACCTTGTTGGATCCCGCTTTGGCACCCCTTATATTTCCGACCGGAGTTGACACCGGCCCACTGGCTAGGGCCCGCCGCCGAATCGACCCAAGTTCATCTCGGAGTGCAGCCAAGACTTCACGTCAAAGGGTCCCCCAGGTGGTCATCCCTGGCCCCGCACGGGAACCCACCAATATCTCTCCTCTTTCTCTAGATCCTATATCATCACCACTTCCTCCCCCTCTGGCTCTTGGGCTAGTGGCTCTTGACCCGGTCGTGATTGACCCAGTTGCTCCCCGCCTATCCATCTCCGCAGTCACTCTAGTTCACGTGCTTCTTAAGCCTGTTGTGGTTGAACCTGTTGCTGCTATACCTCGCCCCCCTCTGATCGCCCTACCTCCGATTGGGCTACCCGTGTGCCCTCCGGCACCTCCGCTTCTTGAATTATCGCCATCAACTACATCTTTGGCCTCCATCTCTACCACCCGGATGAATCACGCCATTTCTACCCTAGAGACTCCTAATCCATCCCAATCACCTACATCCTTGATTCTTGGGACTTCCCGCACGTCCTCCATATATCAGCTTCTTCATGACGCAGTTGAGGCCTGGGCCGATGGCTGTCCACTATGTCGTCTGCTAGGGAAGACTTTATCCGAGCAATCGCATTCCCTAGATTCCTGCACTCAATCCAAGGCTCGAGGGATCCGTAAACAATACAATCGGATTGCCACTTTCCTCGAATATAGTCCACCCGGGACCCAAGCATACTGTCCAAAGTGTCTCCTTCCTCCCACAATCTGCGGCGGCTCTACCAACCCAAACCTACCCAGCGCGTGCCGATTTCCCCGGGTGGTCATGAACACGGTCAACGCTATCATCATGACCGACGATTACCTAGTCAGTCAGTATGTCGTCCCATGGATGGAAAGTGATGGATTAGATCCCGATCCCGATGATCGTGATATTGCATACCGTTGGTTTGCCAGCGAGAAGGAGATTGATGGTCTTCAGGTGCCAGTTGTCACTCACTTACTCTGTCGATTTTACGAAGCTACCAGAGCTCGGAGACCAGCACCGCCCCCTTCTGAACTTCCACAGCCAGCAATAGCCCCGCAAACCACGTCTAGGGTGGCTACCCCTAACATCTCTAGTCCAAAAATGCATTCGTCAGGCCGACAGAAGAAGCGGAAGTTAGGTGACAACTTTGAGTGTTATTAATATTTGAATTATCTAATATATGACTGATTGTATTATAATAATAGAGATGATTTATTGTAATAAAGAAGCATTATAGAGTGGTTAAGATAGTACTGGGAGTAGGTCAGAACCACGAGTGAGAAGCGGGAGTGAGAAGCGGGAGTGAGAAGCGGCAGTGAGAAGCGGCAGTGAGAAGCGCAAGTGAGAAGCGCAAGAGAGAAGCGCGATTTAGGGTGTGATTATATTAAGAAGTATTATTGAACATGTTTATATGATGGCGGATCAGTTAGGATATGATGCGTTTTCCAGCAAGTAACATGATTTCGATAGGATATGAGCCCGTTTCTGGCAGACGGCCAGGTCGGTAATCGTGGCCACCAACGCATTAGAGATGGATATTCTATACTATAGTGGTTAAACGCACTGCATTACATCTAGGGCAGATTTCTTAAGCATGGGGGAAAAGAATTGGGTTGGGTTGCATTACATTAAACATTTTTATATTACGACATAAAAAGTGGCATAATATCCCAGACTTAGGGAGTAATTCCCACCACTTATCGGCCTATTCAAGACCAATACAATAGCAAAATTTAATCCTGACACATTTGCTGCCAAAAAACCCGACAGTACTGACAAAAGACAAGCCTCTTACAAACGCCGTGCTCTAGGCGACGGTATTGGTAGGCCCATCTCGTGCATGTTGAGCATTTATATGTTTTCTCTCTTCATCCACGTCAATTTCCTTGCGATAGGACCAGAACTCGGGTAACTCCAGGAAGATCGCAAAGATTGTGAAGAGACTGGGTCATGTTTGCATCGGAATATTCCTAAACAAGACATCAAGATGATACACTCACAAGGCAAGAAACATGAAAGACTCGTTAGCTTTCTTGAGAGCGCAGCGTGCTCCAACCGGAGCTTTGGCTGCGCAATCTTTCCAGTTATAACCTTGAGCGGCGAAAATGAAGGCCGTCAACCACCTACGGTATCTCTAATCTGTATATGCTAAGAGGAGAGAGAAGTGAGTGTTATAAGGCACGTAACTCACAGATATGAGAAAATGATATCAATCGGAGTAACAAACCTCATGAAGCGGCTAGGCATGAAGGGAGACACGAATGCTGGAAGGAAGAACGCAACCGACATCGTTGATTGCAGCCTTGTCAGACACTCGAACTGCCTGATGGCACTGGACGAATGTGAGATTGACTTACAGTAACTTCTTCATAGATAGTGTGCTCCCCTTTTGGCCAGCTATGCATAAAGTACGAGGTGGTTCCCATCACAATGACAGCACTCGACCATTGCATGAAGTGTGTAAGGATTGTGAGTGGCACAGAAACCGACGTTAGGGACATTATAGCGGTGTGTAATGTCTTATGAATACGTTTTTTTCAATCTATGATTGCAACTCTGGCTCCAGCGCCTGGATTTTCTGCGACTGAATTCATTGAAAGATTGTGTGAAAGCCTTTATCGGTAGGGAGGGCTTCCCTATAAATATCGCTGCATGACGGCCGACATTGCTGTCTACTACGTCAAAATTGCTACATGATGCTCTGAGCTCTACAAGACTTGATTTAATACACGGCTGTGCAAATGCATCAACCGGGAAATATCCGGCTTTTAAAGTTTATCTTGGTTTTGTTCCATAGTACAGGCCTGCTATGCAGCTCTTGCTCAATTTGACCGGGTGATGAAATCAGATATTCAGATGTTCCAGTAGCCATTAAAAGTGCCGATGGTACAGTTGCTACCGTGCAAACAATGAGTTTTTTGCCCAATAGGGTGCGTGCTTTGCGCATCCTATACTGCCATCTGTTATAATCGACGATGTCAGACACAAGCCTATGGTTTACTGCTCTACTCACGAAAACCCGACTAAAACTGGGAATAGCGGAGAGAGGGTTTCCTTCTGCAATAGCGCTTAAGGGTTGGCTATTCTTCTTATCGCTAGTTGCCATTACAAAATAATACAGATCCACAATAAAATTTTACTGAGACGAAGTTCGCCCAATGACACTCGGTCATTAGTGCTTCCACTTTATATTGAGCTTATATTGAATACGTCGTTACCATGGCAATGCATCCATCAACTTGCACATACAGTTCTGTGAGTAAAGGTTAAGAGGTTCCTCGGCAATATTCCTGTTAGAGGGCGGAATGGGAGGGTTGCCCATTTCCCTTGTATCGGATGGCCTGGGCTCTGTTACAATCAGGTCGACCACAACTTAGAGAATGGGTGGTTCTAAGCCCCGCTCGCTGGCAGCACAACACCCCCCTACCCGCGGTCGATGCGCTTAGTTTTGTAACAAGTGACTCTATTTGAAGGCAATACGGAGCAAGATTGGTGTTTGCGGCATTCGTTCAGGATCAAGCCCGACCCGCGGCGAAGGGATGGTGCCTTTTTTGCCTAACACTAAATGGGCGACTGGGTGACTCGTAACGCTGAAATGGTGGATCCATCCACCCTTACATTTTCTACTCACCGATTCCTGCTTACCGTTACCATTGTAATGATGACGGCGCATACTCATGAGACTCAGTCATACTGTGTGGTTGTGCGGTCGTTCCAACCTCGTTAGCATGGCCGTGCTTATGAGATAAGTATCGATTTCATTCAGACATTTTGGATGAACTATGGTGATCCGGGCAAAACGCCCAGTCACTCAGCGGAGAACCATCCCACGCCAGATATGGTCTGGGATTCTGCATCACATGCTGTCGGGCCCGATTGTCAGAGCGTTGTTTGTAGTAATGGATCGCGTTGAGCGATCTGTGAGTTCAAAGAGGCCAGTTGTATCACCAATACGGGCGCTTAGATCGCATTACATACAGAAAACCAGTGCACTGGGTTCATAGCACGCGCTGAAACATCAATTCGGGATGGGAAGGGTGTTATTTGGGAATGGAAGCATCGTGGAGATAAGAACGCTGGGCTGAGTCAGTGGAAGCCTGTTGCCATAATACAAATATCCCCCTCGATCAGCTAGCTCTACGTGCCCCGGGCTGCCTTTAGAAATGCCTTTCTTCGATGGTCGAACAACGTACCCTTCTCCTTTGAACTTTGATATCACGGTGCAGCCATTTACTCCGCCCAAATTGAACTTGCTTACAAATTTTATCTTTGACCATGGGGGTTGTCGACAAAAGAGGGTCGCAACTTTACTAGTGCGCCCGAGGCATATTCAGCACCCCTCATATGCCTGACGATCGTAAGGCTCTCAACGACGTTACTAAGCTCAACCCCTTATTTATTCAGCATCTTCGATAGTATTTAGCAATACACATTCTCAAGTACTCAAATGGCTATGCCCGTACTAGTTCGTACTGTAACGACCACGTTCCGACAGGGGTGGCCGACTCGCTTGGGAAATACGTTACCGATACCTGTGACGTGATGGGCCCAGGTCGGCGATTCGGTCCACCTGCTGATGTCAGCATAACCGGCTCCCGTGTATTTTGGTACTCAACCTGTTGAAATGTAAGAGATTGCATACAGTTCTTGTCTCATTTATCTCGGAGGTGGGACTCCTCATCTATTTATGTTTCTTGATGATCCCCACCACAGCGCCTTAGACCCTGTGATACTCAACAAGCTCTTTATTCATATTCATATTGTTCAATTCATATTATTCATATTCACAAAAATCCATGAATATTCATGAATAATCATATTCCTTTCGGAACCCTAGATTACCTTTTGCTCCTTACTTTATATTTAAAGATTTAATAACTATATTTATTTTCTGGTCCAGAGCATCCCGTTCCTGTTATCCAAAAAGGCCCTTTTAAGTCTCGGAGGGCGCGATTGTTTGGATAATATGCCGTGGGGTTCTTTCCCCATGTGATGAGATCATAGACTCTGTTTGGGCAGTATGCAGAAATACCAGGAGTTAGGGAAGGCAAAATGAAATTTCAATATTTCGAAATTTCTGTAATTTGGCCTCTTGAAATGAAATTTGAAATGGGCCTTGAAATCTTGAAATCGAGCTATTCCGTAAACGGCAGGACTTATTTTACATGATACCAATCAGCACCCTAAATGCGGAGGGCGTGAATTTGCCATTAGCCTTTGTTTCCACTCCGCCGTTGAGCTGGCTGCTCGCAATGCGCTGCAACTCCTTGAGGCCATTCAGATAAACGCTTCTTCCCTTTAGTGTTGCCAACCTCAGCTGCTCTATCACTACTGGTTCTGATCGAGCTCGGTTCTATAGGATGAGCTGAATTTGGTGTCGGTGTCGTTGGAGGACCCAGGAGAGGCTCCGAACCTGGCTTAAGCAAAGATTTAAGCCTCGAATTCAACGCTGAAATCAGAGCAGGGTTCGCAGACCCTGAAGCTGAATTCAACGCAGAATTCAATGCGGAAACTAGTGCAGAAGTCGGTGCAGAATTCGGTGCAGATGTTGGTTCTGGATCTTGTTCCGAATTTGGTTCAGGTTCTGGCTCGGGATTCAAGTCGGGGTTTATGTCTAAAGTTGACACGAGATTGGATTCCACACCAGGCGTGGGACTTGGCGTAGGACTAGATGCGGGACTCGATGAAGTATCCGAAGTCACAGAACCCTCTGATAGGTGGTCCTGCACCTGCTTACGCTGCAAAACCCTCTCTATCTCGTCGTCTTCTTCCTCAAGAAGAAACTCTTGGGTGATTTTAGGCGGCTGTTCTGTCCGGAATTGTCGTTTATTGATCTGAACAAAGAGCAACTTCTCAACGCGGTGAGACTCGAGCCGATTCCGGACTTTTGTATGCTGAAGGTTCATCTGTGAAAATGCTCTCTCTGCTGCTGCGGAATTCGCCACGGTATTACAAAGACGACGGGCAAAAGGAGCAAGAATAGGAGCAAAGTCCGCCTATAAGTGAATCCTAAGGATAAGTAGTCTTTCTCCATAGTTGAATGCTTCGACTTACGGCTTCAAGCCAAAAGAGAGATGGACAGTTAGCCTTCCAGCAAGAAGCATTGTAAAATGCACCTGTCTTCTGCCGAAATGACAGGAATTCGTGCCAGGCAGACGAGCTTCTATCTTCGTTTTGAAGAGGCCGTAGAACACCTTCAATATGATATCGAGAGCTCTCGTCAAGTTTCCCAGGGACTCTAGCAGGGTCAAGATGATAAGCTACCCAGTGAATAGGCTCTAGCTGGCGCATTATACGACTTTGCCAGCCTATGCCATCCAGATATGATAAAAAGTCATCCTTGAGAGATGTTTGGGAAGCTAGTGTTCGCAGAGTTTCATGGAGATATAACCACCGTTGCGTTACTTCCATGATTGACGAGTTCCGAGCTTCCGATTCCTTCTGAGCTATATGCAGAGGCTTAAGTATCTTGATCAACTCCTTTAGTTGCCACCAGAAAGAATGAGAGTTCGCAGTCTGAACAATCTCCCTTCCCCTTGTAGTTGAAGCAGCAGGAGTGGTGAGGGTCCACTCGCAGATAGCTTCTTGGCAATCATGAAGTGATGACAGCATATTATATTGCGTTCCCCATCGTGTAATGACCGACGCAATAAGCGCTTTTCTATAGCCCCACTTCTCAATCTGCTTTGCTTGCATCCTTGCGTACTCAAGTGGTGAGTGGTGGAAGAAGACAACAATTTCAAGGGCAGACCTAAACACCTCTTTCGCCCGTGGAACCTTTGAGGACTTAGGATCAACGATATCCTTCATAATGAGCTGTAGGCCGTGAGAATCACAGGGAATCATAAAGCAGTGTTTGAGTTCTGGAGTTGCCTCCAGTTTCTCCCAGACTGACTTCATGACATGACATGTGTCTGTCGAGATAGAATTGATCCTCTTCCAGTCAACGACTTTGTCTAGCTGTAGTAGGATGCCTTGGAGCCTGTTTAAGATCCAACTACTAATAGCAGGAGCATCAAGAGTCTTGTCCTCCATGTCATTAAGATGAATAAACCACGACTTCGTCGGCGTTGTTATAGTCATCACAACCACCCGCTGAGATCGGATGTTGGTGGTCTCATCTACCGTCACATTCAGGAACTGGGTCCTTCGCAGCTCCTTTAGCACCTCCTGCTGTAGTCCATGGTATGCTTCATCCAGCAGATCATCGGCGATTCGGTGTCGAGATGGGATTTGATACGTTGGACTCAATGCATAGATGAGGTCGCGCATCTCAGGCTGATCAAAGAGATTGAATGGCCTGGCTCCACTAAAACAGACCTGGGCTATTAGCTGATCAATACCCCGGGATGGCTGAGAAGTAGAAAAACTTAGCAGTTTCTGTTTCTTCCCCTTGGCGATCTCGGGATCCATCAGAGCCCGTGCTTTAAGGCATTTATTAACGTGCTCACTCTGGCGAGTAGTGTTTTTGGCGCGAATTTTAAAGCATCCGAGGCATTTTGCTTGGGGCACCTAGCCATAGTTAGGGGGTACAGGGTGGATTTAACGAATCAGTCGTTACCTTTTTATTCCCCTGTATGATTTCAAAGCACCTTTGAAGTTCTAGCTCTGTGTAAGAGACCTTGTTAAAAGAGTTGTCGGCCATTCTTGAGAACAAGTGACTACGGAGGGGTGACAGCATCCCGGACATATAGATATATATTGAGCAGCTGTTGCCAGGAGTTACAGCAGATATTCTAGACAGAGAAATTAGACGGCAGAACCTTCTATTACGGGCTACTATTGGCCGAAAGCGTTCACCGCTAATGATGACTCATCAAACTGTAGCCCCTTGAAATGTAATTGAAAGGGGGAAAAATATTGAAATTTCAAGATTTTCCCGCTTTCAATTACATTTCAAGGGGCTACAGTTTGATGAGTCATTGTTAGCGGTGAGCATTTTCAGCCAATAGTAGCCCGCAATAGAAGGTTCTGCCGTCTCATTTCTCTGTCTAGAATACCTGCTGTAACTCCCGGCAACAGCTGCACAATATATATCTATATGTCTGGGATGCTGTCACCCCTCCGTAGTCACTTGTTCTCAAGAATGGCCGTCAACTCTTTTAACAAAGTCTCTTACACAGAGCTAGAACTTCAAAGGTGCTTTGAAATCATACAGGGGAATAAAACATAAGGACTGATTCGTCAGTGTTGTGATATGAGGCTGGTGCAGATCAGGAACCAAGCCGAACCATCGGAATTAATCCCGAGATATCTATACGAAGAACCAAGTTGATTTTCAATCAACTTGATCTTCTTGTTGTATACATAGCCTCATGTTTCTTTCTGAATAAAGATAACAACAATCAATACCTCTGAATTACAACAGTATTCTACGTGGTTTTTTGAGACGTTTGCTGGTTTGGTCTCCCAGATGTGGCGCAAAAGCCTCCTATCCGAGGCGCTGAGAGCAAAAAAGAAGTTCCTTCGGGGATTTTCCATCGAGTCCGCACACCGAACCATGGCATTCTCGGTTCAGCGGACCTCCTAGCTGAAGAGATCCAATCCTGGTACTCAAGCAAGGACACACTCGCAGCACCAAAATCAGCTGAGAAGCCAATGATAATACGTTTGCGTTTGGATGAACATTCAAATATCTGAATATATCAATATGGATGAGAGGGTCCGATCCGTGCGCTGAGCGGACGGTACGAGCCTGACAGAAATGTTCTATGGCTGATTAATCTTCCAGACGGTCAGGTGAGTGGCTAGAGTCAGCACCCTCATCGCAGGGAATAGCCTGGGACTCCCAACTCCCCCACTTCGAGTAGAATCAGACCCAGTGCGACCGTTACTGATTTAAGCCAAACTGATTCATCCAAGACCTCGTGTCGTTTTTAGAGACGGTACGACTACCTCCCCAACTTTGTCTCATTTGAGATTCGCTTCAATCAGTAGCATCTAAATTTACATTCACATCTGCTACGGCTTTACCAAAGGAATCGAAGCAATATTTGTCCAACCGCCCGAAATGGCGGATCCTCTGAGCATCGCTGCCTCCGTGATTGCTGTTACTATATCTGCCATTAAGTCAACGCAGTCGCTCTGCGAAACTGTCAAACGCTTCAAAGATCACGATAGAGCTTTACACAGGCTTTAAAACGAGCTCGAGGATCTTGCCCTGATTCTGGGCTCATTGGCAGAAGCAACCCGTGCTGAGACGTAAGGCTCCAGGTAATTTTATCGAGCACCAACGCAGCTGTCTAAATGAACCAGGGGCCCAGTCAAAGTTTATGAAGACCAAATGCGTGTCGCTGAAGACGCATGGGTTCGGAGAACTTCTCATCGCAAATATTGCATGTAATGATCGTGCTTAAAGTGAGGTTTTCCAAATGTTTCCGCTTAATATGATTTGTCACATCAGCGTGTGAGTGGAATTTTTGTATTCGTTTCGTGATGTCCAGGTCTTTTTGACTCAAACATATAAAGCAGAAAAGAGGACGATGGTCCTTCATAACGGATCGAAGCGCAGACTCAAATGGCATTTCCGGTTGAGAGAGCACTGCCTCGCCCCCGCTCTCGAAACATTTATCGTCAACAACCTCAGTCTCGACCACTCTGTTCTCAATCCCTTTATTTCGTGGCAAGCGACAATGTTGTCCGAGGCAAAGTTAAGAGACGCTTGATGAGTCGTTGCTGCGGAATCGGGACTTCAGTGGAGCATTTCAGCGGTTTCTTGCTCGAATCAGCCGGCTCAATCCCGGAAAGCTGGCGCTTTATCTCCAGCATCGGCTGCTCTATCGTCTGTGCTCTGTATCTGCAAAAGAAGGGCGTCCTGCGCACGCTTTTTGGCGCCGACTAACTCCTGGTTCAGTTTTCTATATGTCTCATACGCCGGCGTTCCTTTATTCCGTGATAAAGGGCACCCTAGGGATCGAGCGATGTCATCACGCTGACGTATCACGGTCGCAATTTCTGGGAGATGGTTCACAGACGTGGATTGATCGGTCCTCAACTCTTATGGACGGTCTGGATCAATGGTCCGGCTCATCCGGCAAGCCGCACGCATAATATGCTCTTCTGGATCGAGGCCGCGGATGATCGCCGGTAGATTTTTGGAGATCCTTCTACTGAGATAGGACTTAAGAAAGTGCGAGTATCGGCATGATGCATCACCAAGTTTCGCAAAAGAATCACTGACAGAAGCTGGAGTATAGTTAGCCCTTTGAATCCTTCAATCAAACGCAATACTCACCACTACTATCTAACGCCGACCCCGCCCCATATCGCAAGCTATATGGTCGTGTGGTCTGTTTAATGCCTGTAATGACACCCATTCGTTTTACCCATGGCTCTATAGTTGAATAAGGAAGAGCATTGCAAGGGGAGATGCCGATTCCATACAAACTTCGTTCGGACATCCCCAATACCGGCACATCGTCCATCATCGGGTCAAGTTGTAGTCGTAGCTTATTACACTGGTCACGAATTTGAAGTCGAGGAAGTTGCTTTGCAGACACAAGTACTTCTTCGCCATCTGCACGATCAAATGCTCGATCTGCAAAAAGAAGACCTAACAGGAAGACATGCGAACTCAGGACTAAGGAAGGATCAAAAATAATCTCGGGCAGAATATATGTGTTCCTGGCAAAGAGTCAGGATGAAGAGAAGGATTTGGATATCAATTAACTTACGCGTCTTTGGCCCCTAGCCACTCCTTGGTGAATTCGAAGGTGAACTCGATAACAATACGGTGCGGACCGCCGTGCGGGTCATGTAAAAGACTGACTTGGATGTGATGATATTGCAGATCGAGTATGGCTTGAGGACGATTCGTTGTGAGACCTGCAAGCTGTAAAAACAGCCTAAGTTCAATACGGTGGCGACCATGGCCAAACCTCTTCTTTGTTGTGCTCACGGCGGTCTCAACCACCTTTGCCAAGTCCTCCACATCCATAGGAGGCTTTTCCCGCCCTTTGATTGACAATTTGTACTTCTTTGCCAATCGTCGAATCACCTAATTCGAGTCGGGTCAGCCTTCCAAAAAGCCCTATACAGCTGAGTGGTAGTAGAAGGGTTTTTCATACCCGACGCATCCTCCGGTTCATGATTCCCAATCTTGTTGGTAGTGGACCTTTCATACACGAGCCAGATAACCTTTTAGAATGTGTCCAAGAAGCTTTTGCACTTAATTCCTGGAAGCCTTCGCCCAGTCCTGCCCCGTCGTAGATTAAGAGTCCATTCAAGGAAGTTATACAGAATTGGGATCGATATACGACGGTATCTTGTTCGGGTCTTTTCGAATGAAAAGGCAGAACCTTAGTTGTACATTTGTCAGCTCAGGTGTGTCTCAGGTAAGGAAAATCATACCATTTTCGACTTACTGAGTCCACTTTTCCTCAATTCGGTCGAGGAGGGCCGTAGTACCTTTGCCGTAATCCTCCTGAGTGTACACCGTCTCGTCCGTCAAGTCTTGGAATTGTCGGATGTAGTACTCGGGCAAGTGCTCATTGTCGGCGAAGAGTAGAGCTGCATCGTTGATGTCCCCTGATTGCTCTGCGTCATCCTCGAATTCCGTCAGATCAGTGTCGGATTGATTGTCCCCGAAGCTTTTTTGATGAGACAACCCGCTCTCGCTGGATGAAGGATTATGGGCCTTCCGAGCGCGACGAGCAATGATGCGATAGATGCGGAAACGAGGATTTACGAAGAAGTTTGAAAGCCAAATTATGTGGTAAAGGCGCAAGACATGGTCTAGAGGGTGGATGAAAATAGGGGTACACGCAAAACGGACCAATCAGGATATAGAGAATGGCATTGGAGTCGAGTGTAGTTAACCACTACAGTATAAAAAAAAAAGAATGTTTAGGATGGCTGTGAATACCTAAAAGGGTTTAGTCTTGAGGATTTAATTCGAAGGGAGTTAGTTTAGTTTTGAGGGCAAAACCGGCCTCTGAGATCACGTAAGCAATTTCGGCCATGTCATCGAAAAGTGATCAACTTCAACATAGGTTATTGTATGTACCACTTAGAAAACCAAGATTCTGGTAGTGCGGAAGAAATATCCAATGGTTTTCCTACCAGTCTAGAATCAACAAGCTCCATAAGATGTGGGGTGACGATAGATCAAGTCAGGTTTTCCCTGATGGTCTATTGTTTACGCATTGCTGCCCGATGTATGCCCTATACACATGCAACCCGACAATAAACATCTTTGTTTTGGTTACCTTGTCATTGTAAATGATTGATATAATCTTGAAACTTACTCAAAAATACCTTTTCACGATGGTGCACCCTGATGCGGAAAGGGTCGAGCCTAGGTTCGTGGGCTGCTCTGCAGCAGGTTGCACAACGACAACTGCGAAGGCAGAGTACGACTCAATGACACTCAGGATCGGATATTCGAACTGCTGCAAACACTTGGATTTTTCGGAGGTGAAGAGCAGAGTCCGGAACATGAACCAGGATATGAACGAGAACAAATTCACGCTTATATTCTACGCCCTTGGTTTGAGTAGGCACGGGGAGATCGAGCAGCTCTCCGCATTTTCGGAAGGTGGTCACAACTTCAGTGCCTTCATCAGGACGGTAGTCAGGGCAAACACGAGCCCCAACTTAAACGCAATTCCGCCCATGATATATAATGCGTTGGCATCCGAGGCCAAGGACGCGATTTCGAGATTCGTTCAGTGGATCAGCGCGCAGCACTCCATGAATACGAACGGGGATTCGGATATGACCAATGTCATCCTCGCCGCGCACTTCGGCTCATGTCACGATCATGTGTCCCTTTTGAGGACCATGATGTCCTTGAGCATAACACCGCCTTCCGTCAGGTTTTCAGACACATTGGCGCTCTTCAAGGTAATCAGGGGCATGGAAGAGAAGGCAAATTTGCCCACACTGGTGGCCAAATACGCGGCCTGGGTTCCGCACTCACCCCACGACGCAGATAGTAATGCACGCACCCTCAGGCATGTCGTTTTGAAGGAGTTCTCGCCTGCAAGAAAGGCCTGCTACGCGTTCAGCTCCGACTTCACGGGCTTCACGGAGAGGATCGGCTTGAATATGTATGGAGTGAGATCTATCTACACGATCAAGGGCGACATCTGGACAGATCCTGACCTGGACTCCATCGTGGACTCCGAGAGCTCGGAGAAGTTTCATCAGCGGGAGTCAGACTGTCGGCGCGGACTAGATCGTGATTTTAGACGTCGGCTTACCTAAAAAACGCACTTCGGGGCGTCGAAAAGAATAATTTGGATGTGAGAGTTTTCGCGGCTTCTATCTAGGGCTCTTAAAGGAATAAAGAAATGCGAATATATGGAAGATTCATATTCGCGCTCCGTGAATAAGAATAAATGAATTTTTATTCGCGCGAATAAATGCGTTCTTCATATTCGCATTCATATTAACCGGCCCTTACAAAATTTACAATTTCTTTACAGAGACTCGCCTAGCTCGGATCCGACATAGACCTTGACAAAACCCGTAACGGGTCGAAGGTTGAAACCCGAACCCGCGGGTTGAGTCTAAGGCCAGGACCCGAACCCAAAACCCGTCAAGCCGTGCGGGTTTCTGGGTAACCCGCGGGTCACCCGCCAAGCACCCATGTTGCATTAACTTGCCATATTAGGCCGTGCCAAGATACATAAAATTGCTGATTCATGCCATTAAAATACGGTTTTTTACGGCTGTTTCGTAATCAGTATGTCTGATCTGTGAAATTCTGACCTTTTGTTTCGAAAACTTAGTGCGAACTCTTCATCCCTGTCGTTTCCTCCAATATTGTCTTCCACATTGTATGCTAATAGCCTAGTCTAGGCAACCATCGACCAGCCCAGAGACTTCTTGTTGCCTTGCATCAAAACTATAAAAGCATCCTTTATCCGGCTTTCGAAAGACACCGCTATCTACGTCCGTATCTTTACACGCTTTACCCGCACGTCGCATCCCGATTGTGGCGGACGATCCATCCCTCGGAGTCTAATACCATCCACCCCCCTGCTAGCCCCCCTACAAAACATATTGTGCAGTGCTCGGTAGATTCTATCCCCTTATCGTCAACATCATCAAGTGGCCTATCAGATCCATTAACAAACATCCGGGGCGCATCAACAAAACCGGAGCCGACAGGAATCTCGTACTGCTCCCACAAGTGAAATGCAAACCTGCGGTAGAGCATTACGATATGAATTTTCGTGGACTATGGGGATTAAATGGAGAGCCCAAGTACGATACGAAGTCAGGGAAGCGACGAACATCTATGAAGAAACCTAGAGATAAAGGACAGCAAAAACAGAATACTTAGACAGTCGAAAATTGATTAGGATAACTGATCTGGACTTACCGAGTCTGCTCGCTATAAAGGCTACAAAGTAATATCAATCTATCCGGGGCCCACAAATGAACACAAACATCTATATCTGGCTTCTATGAGGCTTTATTACGAAGCATTGCCTCGAAGTCTACATTGTGATTACAGTAATCTCGCTTTGCATGACAATGCCCTGGCAAAACAGAGATAGGCAGTTATATGGGAATTTCTCTGGTGTCCAACTTCCGCATACCCTCAAGGAACGGCTGGAAGCTCTGGAGAGAAGAGCAGCACGCATGGACTCTAAGCTCCGTCCGGTGAAACTAATTGCCTTATTCGTGCCACTGTGAATCGTGAATCCGCATATTTACTTGCATCTGAGACTAACTACCCTTATTGCAGAATAGGCGATGTTTTCAAGACGTGGATGGCAGTGAGTCTTTTCAAAGATTGCAATGTCCTTCTTCAAGATTGCAATCTGGCAGCGAGGAAAGCGTACGAAGAGCGGAATTTAAGCCCAGATAGTATTCCTTCAAGTAAGAAAGTAAAGATGATATGGAGAATTATCATCAGTTTTCTTGTTTCTTTGTGTCCATTGGGCTATTTCTATTCACCAAACGTGAAAAGCGTGAAATTGGTCAACAAGATCGTCAACGAACTTCAATCCATGATTGATAGTATACAGACCTCGAGAGACGGTTTTGATGTTGAGTGAGCTTGGTGCCAAGTCAAGGTGACTTTTAGGGTTAGAGAAAAGAGGCATGGACAATGTAAAAATGTTAGGTTTCTGTCGCCAAATCTATTGAATATATATGCATATTCGCATGATTCAGAAGATCCAGCTCCGCCGCATTAATTACCCTTATTGCCTTAACTTCAGTATGTATTTGTGAGCCCCTAGAATCTATACCGCACCACTAGTGTTGCTACTGCCAAGTTCCTGATCGACCTCCAGCTTGGTCTCTTTTTTGGATGGGAATATATGTTTTCGGTGGAATTGCCTGATCACGGGCCTGATCGCGTATATTATGTATATATATATATATGTATATTTATTTATTGGTGATCTCACGCAGTAAAGAGGAGCAAGAAGAGTTTAGTTTGGCCGCAACGGGTCACCTGTCGCTGCGGTCGTAGACCGTGGCGTCAGATAAGCCCGAATGACCCGGGCCAAACTAGGATGGTGAAGGGACGGTGGTGGAAGCAGCAGAGACAGCGGCACCGGACAGCCTGTCTGGAACTGGTGGTTGAGCTTGTAAAGGACTGACGCATTTGTCGTAAAATAGACCCTGAATGCCTCCGAGGTCCATCTCCCTAGCATCTGAATCTGGTCGTCGAGTATCCCACTATCGTGCGCATGCTGAGCCGCACCCTTCCGAAAGCTGTGACCTGAATATCCGTGTGTCGGTATACCAAGTGCTCTTAGCTTAGTAGATAAGGTCGAGAGGAAGTTGTTGCGGCTAAATGGTCTTCCGCCGAAGGAGAACAATGGGGCGTCGGGCCCTTTGGGGTCGAGAAGTAGCAGTTTCCGAAGGGCTTCAACTGGGCATGCGCCGTCTCCCGTCTTTGCAAGAATAATTTGCACCCATGCGTGACGGCGGTCCGTCTCACTGCGCTTGAGTGTGAGTTGCGCGTGGTCTAACGAGGGTGAGAATCTGACGGCTGAGCGCGTTGACTTTGTGGCGGAGTAGATAGAACGTGTGCGGAGGTCTTCAGTCTTATAGGTGAGTGCTCCGAGGCGGAGGAACCCAGCAAATGCTACCCGACACGCGGCTGCGAAGTTCAGGTCGTCTAGGAGGTTCGCAGTCATCTCTAAGAGAAGTAACGGGAGTGCAGCGAGGCCTGAGGATAGTTTCGTAGTAGTGTCACGCGAAATCGGTTTTCTGAGCCGTACTTTTGTCATGGGATTGAGTCTTCTCGCGCCGTCTATAAGACTTCAGAAATTCTTGTTATCAAAGAGTTTATGGTCAAGGAAGTTGTCGATATGGTAGGCTCGAAGAGCGGCTAGGTCGGCGAGTGCGGTGTCACGCTTGACGGCCTTTTGACTAGCGTTATCAAGAAGTCGTGCGCTTAGCCATGAGGTCAACGAATGTCTTGAAACTGGCCATGCGGATAGATTCTGTAGCGCACACTGCTTTTCGATTACGCTGAACGGAGAGGTAAACGGAACGTGTGTTAGCGCTGAGTCCGTTCCAGAGCAGTTTCAGGTGGCCTGCATTGAGCTGAGGAGCTCGTGAAGAGAACCACGCGGGCGGTTCAATACCGAGAGGTCCTGCCAGTGGGGACAAATGTTAGCAATGTCTTCAAGATTATTACGTGAGAGCGCATCTGCTAATGTATTTTCCCGGGAGGGGAGCCAGCGTGGCACGATGTGGATGTCTCTCGCCGCCCCTAGGATAAGTAGGCTCTTTAGAGGTGCGTTAGGCGGACCATGAAGGAAGCCTTTCTTGAGTCCCATGTGCGCTGTGGAGCTATCCGTGTGGATAACGAGAGTATGATGGAGCCAATGGTGGCTGAAGAGTAGGAAGCCTTGGAGGATGGCGTCTACTTCTTGAGTATTGATGTGCGCATGTGCGTCTTGAGCAAGGGCCAATGTGGCAGCATTGCTTTGATGAAGCTGGTGACAATGGGCCAGCCAGCAGTCTAATGTAGACTTGGATGAGAAGAAGAAGAGCCCCTGGCCTATACTAGAAGCATCTGTGTAGAGATGCGTGATAGTGCGGCGGCAGGGGTCAATCAGGAGTACGCCGTTGAAGGGAGACAAGGAGTCCCTCCACCATTCCAAATCGTCACGTACCTCGTAGGGGAAACGGCGGCGCGCGCTACTCCGATGTGGGAAAGCGGCTTGGAAGGAGTATAGAGACTGTAGCCTTGTTCTCCCTAGCCGGAAAACTCTTGAACAGAAGGCTAATAAGCCTGCGAGGCGCTCTGTTTGCTTGAGTGAGAGACTCACTGCCGTCAGACAAGCTGCGGCGTCCAATGTGGCGCGGCACAACATTCCTGGTGCCAGACGAGCTTCCATTGCAATAGAGTCGATCTGGATACCTAGAACTGTAACGCAGGTCCCTTGTTGGTCCTTTTTGGTATTGCGGGGGATACGTAAGTAGTCGGCGACCCTGTTGTAAACCTCGTCGAAGGGACCCGTAGGCTCGGACACCGAGGGAGACCGGGCAATGACGATGAAGTCGTCTAGGTAATGATTGATATGGAATGCAGGTAGGTGGCATTGGAGTATCCAATGGAATGCCTCGGTGAAGAGATTGAACAGAAATGGGGCCGTTGCGAGGCCAAAGGGGAGACAGCATTCGACGTAAGTCGAGCCATTCCACTGGAAGGCAAGGAGATGCTGGTTATCCTAGGCAACGGGGACGATTCGGAAGGCGTCCTTGATATCCCTCTTGATGATTGTGCAACCTCGGCCAGCTTGTATGACCTGCTCGTAGGTATGTATTCGATCGCTGACCAGGAGCCCGGTATGCCCTGGTTAAGGCCTTGTCCAGGCGGCCAAGATAGGTCATGGATGCGGCGCCATCCCCCATCGTGCTTAAGAACCAACCCAAGCGGTGAAACAAAGGAGGGCCTAGAGGCTAGTCTAACACGGCCGAGGTTGAGGTCTTCTGCTAGTTGGGCCTTGATTATGCCGGGTTCGTGTATGTGATGGTTAGAGGAATAGCGAAACCGCTTCTTGCCCCTATAGCCAACCTGGGCACCGTAGGTCAGAATGCCAGCGATAGTGAAGCCAAGGTCGCCTGGATAGTAGCGCAGAAGATTGCTCCAGCCTCTCGCATCGAGTGGTGACGGAGAGGATTGTAATCTTGGGAGCTCTGGGTTGAACACGGGGTATTGAATGGCAGTGTTTGGTCTAGGTGGTTGCCCCTGCGGTGTGAGGCTTAGGGACAAGGGGTTAAGAACAACGTTGCCGGTGTCACTAATGCAGTCCTCAAGGGCTATCGCTTGCTACTTCTTCTTGCGGCAGGAGGAGGCACCATGCTCGCTTAGGCCGCATGCCGTGCACTCATGACGTCTCTTGCAGCCTTCCCAGGAGCACCCTGTCGTATTAAACTTATCGCAAACCTCTGTCTCGTTATTCGAAGATCTGGTATTCCTGGCTTGACGAGGCCGGGCTGGAGGTTTTGTTGGTGACTTCGCAGGTAGGGTGAGATTGTGGCGGAGATATTTCTCGCGAAATGGGCCTGTGACTAGGTAGTTGTCCATCGATAGCTCTCTTTATCTAGTATGTATTGGTGGAAATTAAGGACAAGTGGGAGAACTACTTCCGACCACTGATAAGTCTGAGCGAAGTCAAGGTTCTGTCTCATAAACATGAGGTTGGGAACTGCCTTAGGATGTTTCTCGCACAAGAGATATCATACAACGGCCAGATAGGCAAGAAAGCAAATTGTCCATATCTGAGGGTTAGGGCCCCAGTCCTTAAGCGACGCTGCTGCCTTCTTGAAGCCCACTGTGCCTCCCGATTCGGTCATTTTGAAGACTCGACCTTCCTGACCTAGCTCGGTGACTGACTTCTCTTTGAAGCGTATAAGTTCAGTCGCCTTCAACTTCCTCTCGAAGACGCGGATAAGAAGGGCGGCGGAGACACCCGGAAATATGTCGGTGAGTGATTTGACCTCAGGGGGAGGCTCACGGTTTTCCTCGAGATTATCGTCATCTTGCAGGTCCACATGAGGTCTTCTGCGGCGTATATCGTTCTCTGTTACATCCAATTCAAGGCGTCTAGCCCTGTCTCTCTGTATCTGCCCTAACCAACTGGCATGGTCTGCCGCATCCATGGATTCCCAGATGTGGGCCGGCGGCCAAGCGGAGTCGAGCGGGGCAGGAGTGACGCTGCTGGACTGGCTGAATGTCATGGTGGAGAGAGATATAGTCAAGGCTTATTGATGCTGTTACCGTTGTGTCTCTCGTATAACCTGCGGTGGCTCGTGATCTTGTTTTGTGCTAGATTGACCTACACGTCTCTGAGCGTGCTGTCAACGAGTGTTCCACTCTCCGATAGGTATCTAGTTACACTGCTCGTTTGTTGTCATCTGAAAGGGCTAATTCTAGGTGGAGTAAAAGAAGCTTTATGATGATGAGTCGATCATCATTCTACTCACTGCAGGCTTGGAGTGGGATGTGCAAAAAAACGCGAAAAACGCGACTTATATTACTGAAAAGTGAAACTAAAAGCTAAAGATTGGCTAGGAAAATGACCACGGAAGCGTATCAAGAGAGACTGTAAACGTATTAGGCCAAGCGCTCGCCTTTCATTGCGAAACTGGCTGAGCGCCAGGACCGAGTTTAAACCATTCTTCAGGCAATAGCATCTTCTGGTATCCCATATCAGAATAGTCGAAACGACCCTTTCCGTCCCGACTAAGCGCTTGATGCCAGTCTTTGGGGTCAGGTACAACTTTCGGGTGCCATTCATGAAGGACCTTGCCATGCGTCCAATCTCGGGGTGCGGTAGTGTCTTGATTTCTCCTGAGGGCTTCATCAAAGGCCTCCACAACCAATTCGAGACCTGGTGACTTCACCATACAATAACGGTCACTTTGCTTCACATTGCACTCTGTAGCCAAGTAGTAGGCAGCGTAGTTTGAATCATAGGGCCTCTCGGCATCCATGTCTGGTGATGCTTCCTGCCCCCCAAATATGTGCAGGTCCGCGTCGTTGATTGCCTGCTGGAGGCCCTGCGGAAATTCCACGTCTGAAGTTTCCCCCAGTTGATATTTCTGAACAGCTGAGACGGAATTTCCAATCCGGCCGGTGTCTCCTGCAGCGCCGTTTAGACCTTGTTTGAAGCCGGACGGCTGTTCTGGTTCGCCAGAGGGAACTGACAAGCCATAAGTACCCAGAAACACAATTTCAATGTGTGGCATTGTGACTTGGATTGCGGCGAGTTTTCGTCTCATATCATTATCCATATTCTCGACTTTTGGGACGGTCCCAGTGCCGACAATATAAACAACTTTGATGATGTTCGGGTTTTCTTTGTTCGATTTCGAGAGCACACGTCTAGAACAGAGAACAATGCCTGCGCGTGCCGCAAGTTGTTGTGTGATGAGCTCGACTTCTCCGGCTGAAGCGAGAGAGTGAGGATGGAGGACCGGTATATCGACTGCGACCATGGTGAATGGGAGTTTTTTGTTAGAAGGAAGGAAAGAATAAGACCTGGCTGAATATTGTGTTCTATGGATGGCATGGCCTCTTTTATAGGGCAAGTCCCTGCATTTCTATATTTAGCCTGCGTCGTAATATAGTGGGAATTCGTAGTATCCCGCCGTGACTCATTACTTTTGGATTCGATCACCCATCTGGGATCATAATTTGACGCTACATTCGAGGCCATTGCGACCTGAGAGCACTAAAGCGGAACCTCTGATTGGAGCGATACTGCAAGGCTCCCTAGATTGTTTAGTGGACTGACCCCAGTTAGCTTCTACTCAGGGGCTGAGCACTCACCGACAAGGCACCGAGACCGATCAACTTTTAGCCCTATAGCGTCTGCCTCTTGCTAGGTCGCTGGTTACAATACCTTTACGAGGCTACCTTAGAGAGCATAATTTAGCTCTCTAAGAAGAGGGGAATAGAAGCAATAGTCTTTCGGCAAAGATCAGCTCTCTAGACACCTAGACTTCGCAAGGTTGATCTCGTAAGGTTGACTAGGTCCTGTTTAGGGAAAGGGGGGCGCAGAGGCGTATAATATAGTACATCCTTCTACATGCTGAGCCATTTAGTAATGTAATGTTATGCCCCACAAGAAAAGCCAATCCCAATATGGCCTACGTAGACAGCACTGAGTAGCCAATTCACATGACTCAAAGTCATTCAAATTGATGTAGGCTGAATGCGGCACAGAAAAAATGACAAATTACAGGCGTCGGGCGCAAGACGGTGAACCGGCATGACCTAACCGGTAGGTGAGGTACGTATCACGCTAGTCAAGCCACATAGATTAACAGACAAGGCTGAATTGTGCATAGCCGCCCGGTACGGTAAGGTTATTGGGTAGATTATATTACCGTCTCACATAGTGGTGACCAGAATTGCTTTTCGTTGTCAAGCTTGAAGGATTCTAGACGTGATTTAAGAATGGTGATTGGGCAAGGCGATTTTCAAAATGATGGTATCGGTGCTGGGCGTAGGAGTCAAATCGTTCTGGTAGACTGTAGAAGTTACAATGGTCACTGTATCAAGAAATAACAAGATGAAATATTTGAACCAGGTTTCTGACCAACCTGTCCTCGCATGGACACGGTCTCAGGTAGTCACCGGTTTGCACGCATCATATCCGGGACCGCCACTGACGAGTTCACACCAGCACGATCAGACAGGCTTTTAGTGTACTTCCAGCCACTAGATGTGCACTCCGGTCAAGTGGTAAGTCAGGTGGGCATTATGGTACCATTGAAACCACAGAGGAAATTGATATATCCCTTATTAGTGGTCATGTATGCTGACATCCAGCCCACTTATTTTGGGTCGAAGCTTTGCACCCACCCATTGATGCTTCGGTGGCCCTACTGGTTGATAGACCGTCCGATTTTAGCCGATAGGCCCGATAGGGCGAACCGTCGCATCTGGCCCAGATGGGCCTTGTTCGATTTTTCTTGTACATGTACTGTCATTTATCAAGCCGCGTAAGTGTATACAGAGTAGATTTGACATATAAAATGGGGCTCATAGGTGACCCGATTCAGTGGAATGTGCATCAATCAAGATCGCCCGATGCTACATTGCTTGGCATTAACTTGGGTGTTAGTTTCATACATAGGATAGTCCTATTGGGTTCTTGCCTGAATTTAGTCACTTTAACAGCGACAAAAATCTAGTTGGATGAAGCTCGCCAGGATCTCACATTACTACAGTCTTGCAAGGCAAGAGTCGTACAAACGTAGCATTGCAATCTTCGGATAGTGTTGGTATCACCAGCCAGGTACCGTGTACACAGTTAAGTGCAGTGTTTATGCTCCTAAGCAAAATTTGAATGATTTATGTATGATAATTGTTTTTAAGTCAAGTTCAGAATACTCCTGAGTCTCATACGCCGGAGCCGTGGGTTAGCGCATGGTTACATACGCAGAAATGTGATCTATCAGATGCTAGCTCGTTCTGATAGAGGAATATGTCCCGACAGAATCAATTGTGAACACCGATTTACCTATCAAGATAGAATTCATTAGAGAACACGCGTTCGCAAATTCGCGTAATTGGATGTCGGCAGAATATATGATGAGGAGGGAGAGCGAGTCTCTATCCTATTTGCTGTCCACCACTAGTCCAGGGCAATACCGTGAGCCTTACATATAGTGCAAGCTTAATAATAATATTGCTCAAGTAGGTCTTAGGCTTGGAAATCTCCATGCTACTTATCAAGGGCCCTTCTGACTTGGTCCAGTGTTTGGCTTGTGGCTGAGGTCTAAGAGTGTAATGGATCAATGGCAGGGTACTAGACCCTGGACTAATATGTTAAGAATGCCAACAAGATCCATGCTCTTAAAAGGACGGTAATAGAAAGGGCAGGGACTCTCTCCGCCGGCCTTTTGTTTCTGGCGCCTGACAAGATTTCTACAGTCTAATCCTTGGGGCCTGGGGGTCCATTGGCACTCTTACTATACGGCCCACGCTCTTTCCCGACAAGCCCTTCATCCTCGATGAACTTCCTGGCCACTGGCGGGAGGCGCCGTATCAGTCTCTTGCACTGCGAGTCATTTTCCTCTGACATGTTATACATATAGTCGTCTTTAGCCTTACATGTCTTGGCGAGAGCATAGGCTAGGCGCTTTTCTTCCGCCGGGACGATGTTCATGGCGCTGCGCCAGATGCTCGCCGGGCGCGGCATGAGATAGTCCAATGCATCCTTGAAGCCGCCATCACCGCTGTACGGAGGTTGATCGATGGCCAAGGCGACTGTGGACCTGTCGAAACCTGGCTCTGGGAAGTGGAATCTTGCGACGGGCGCGTTGAAAATGCGCCGCTCCATGAAGTCACCGCCGTACACTGCAGTGAGTTTGATTTTGTCCACCCCGTCTCCCGTGCAGAGCTGAATGCTGATCGAGCAGGGTAAGATGATGTCCGTTTGGCGGGTGGGTGTAAAGTCGAGTCTGCAGCCTGTCGAGCTGACGGAAGGCGTAGACCACTTGAGCAGCGCATCCCATAACCACCACAGCAGTGGGGCCTCGCCCCTGAGGCTGATCGGCTTCTGGAAGATTTTTGTGAGCCGACAGGTAAAGCTGTCAGCGTACCTCAGGCTCGGCAACTGGAGGCGCTTGCGATTCGCGAAGAGCGCTTCCTTGCAGCGGGGTTGCTGGAGCTGGCTAGCCATCTTGAAGCCGAATCGCCCAACGATCTGCGACACATCCTCGGCCGCCTTCTGCAGCTCGGTGAGCAGGACTGTGGGCTCTGGCGAGAGTGGTATTCCGACAGAATGGTGTAAAATTACGTTGCTCGCCACCCAGACCGGGGGACCCGTGTCGGCGGCGTGCTCATCGCCAAGCGATAGAGTGTTCGTGTCTGTTGTGGTGTTTGGAGGGAGAACACCGCTATCGGTGATGCTAGGGGTGGCTATATTTCCATAGCCGTCCGCAATCGTACTCGTGTCGACTGTGTTGTCAGACCGACCAGATAAATACCAGAAAGTATCATGTGTAGAAGTCGGTCTCGAGAAAGGCTCAGTTTTAGCGGAGGAAGATTTCAACGCATCGGAATTGAATCTATCGCCATTCTTGAGATTGAAACATGGAATAGAGGCAGTCGGCCTATGGTTGTAAGATAAACTTGCCGCCAGAGGTAATTCTGATTGTGAATCAGTTTCGCAGTATGGATGGCGATAAAATGCCATATTCGGCATGTACAGCAAGAAGTGAATGAATCAAAGCAGGCTTGGTCAACCAGGATATAAGTATTATTTGCCAGCAGTATTATATGGCCATGTAGGTATTGATGACTCAAAAGACGCGAGCCAGTCATAACAAGGCGTTTTTTTCAGCATCTAGGCTGATTTTAATAAGTAATCGCTTGATTAATTCCAGAATCCTAACCTCTCCGTGCAATTTTCCCATTCGGGGGACGTGATATCGTTCCGTCATCCCGCCACTTGTCTGTCCAATAAAATTTGTCTTGAGAAAGAAAAACATATCGAGAATTCTCATTGAGCCCCATCCAGTGGCTCGATACCAGGTCATGGCAACGCGTCTTTGTGATGTCAGGGTTCCTAGGCCATCCAATGGAAATCCCGTTCCAAATTAGCAAGAGCTGGAATCTCGAAAGGAAAGTTTGTTTTTTGCTCTCAGTGATCAGCGCGGTGCAAAGTCGTCTTCATAGCCTGGTTAGCCTGATGGGCGCGGTAGATCTCCTTGTTGGCCTAATTGGGGGGCTAGCGGTGGCACTGAAACAGATTTATGTGATCTACTCTGAAAGTTACTAGCGGATTTCTATTTACGTCCAGTACGTTTTGCTCCGCTACTCAAGGCTTAGAGCTTGCCGAACTACTTTCCAGACAAGTGAATAGTAACAGTCCCATCCTGAATTGACTTGGTTTTTTTCCCATAAGACAACCAGGAATATTTCGATGGGAGACAAAAGCGCAGTGGTGCTTGGAACCCGATGTAGCATGTGGCTTAGATCCCCCGTTCACAATCCACCGACGGCATAGCATTTCCTAACACCCGAGGGTAATTTAATTGGCCACAGAGACAATAGGAATTCCGCTGCGGTGTCTTGACCTTTGCTAAGCCCCAACGTACAGCCTTCTTTGAGCGCGCCTCTGTCTCACCACTATTCCGCTTTGGAAAAGAAAAAAATGCGCCTTATACTGTATAAGATGTAATCATCTTTGTCTCGATCGAACTCTGTACAAATGGCTCTTCAACAGGTATTCTGCACGCTGACTTCCATATATTGAGATTTTTCATACCTTCACCAGAGATTTTCCTCCCAGGGATCCATACTGAAATGTCGCAAATTGAGAACTTGAATTCCGAACCAGAAGCCCCGAAGTTCACTTTCGCATCGCAATTGAGAGCCACCGTGCTCAATTCATGGTTGAATGTCCTCATGTTGGCAATTCCAGCTGGCATTGCGCTTCACCAAGTGAATGCAAACTCCATTGTTGTCTTTGTGGTGAATTTTATAGCTATCATTCCGTTGGCTGCTATGATTAGCCACGCAACAGAGGAGCTTGCGATGCGGTGTGGCCAAAGCATTGGTGCTCTCTTGAACGCGACCTTTGGTAATGCCGTGGAGCTGATCGTTGCTATTATTGCCCTGATTAAGGGAGAGATCCGAATCGTTCAAGCCTCCCTCATTGGCAGCATGCTTTCTAATCTACTCCTTGTCCTGGGCATGTGCTTTATCTTTGGTGGTATCAATCGGCTTGAGCAAAGTTTCAATATTACGAATGCAAAGACTGATGCCGGCGTTTTGGCATTTCTCACATCCAGTCTTACCATCCTTGCGGCCTTTGGGCCCCTCTCTAACGGTAAGTAGGGCTTCGAATACATGGCTTGGGTAGCAGCTGATATACATGATTGCGATTCGAAGGAAGCGAAGCCAATATTTTAGCGCTTTCTCGGGGCACGAGCGTCCTCCTACTCCTTGTTTACGGATGTCGCCTATTTTTCCAGCTGAAATCCCATGCCGAAATATGCAATCGTCCTGGTGACAAGACCGGTGAAGGTGATCCGCACTGTGGCATTCGTTCCACCAGCCTGTCTGCTACCGCGACCGGTGGACACCATTCTCAGCTTCAACCGCAAGACCCAGATGATGAGCTGGAGCAGCCGCAGCTACTGCTTTGGGTTGCAGTACTTACCCTTATGGTTTCCACCGCTCTTGTTGGCATATGCGCTGAGTTTATGGTGAGTCGAGCGCTCCTCGGCCCTATGAGCCACATGTGCAATTCGATTGTCATTAACGCCTTGCATTCATCATCATAGGTTGACTCGATCAATGCTTTGACCGCCACCGGAGCGATCAACAAAACATTTGTGGGTCTTATACTGCTCCCTGTTGTCGGCAATGCAGTAGAACATGCTACTGCTGTCACGGCCGCATGGAAGGACAAGATGGATCTTGCAATCGGTGTCGCCATCGGGTCATGTACGCAGATCGCCTTATTTGTGCTACCGCTGATTGTCATGCTTGGATGGATATTATCTCGGGTACCCAGTTTGAAGATGCTCGTACAAACCATGGTAACTTGCGCCACATCTGCGAAATTCGCGAAAGGAATGAGCTACTAAAGTGATTGTCAGTCTCTTGAAATAGATATCTTTCAGGCCTCTTGCCTATTTTTGTCCGTTCTTCTTGTATGTTTCCCCCTGCTTCGACTCCCACGATCATATGAGCTCAAATGTCTGTATAGGTCAACTACCTGATTTTGGACGGGAAGTCAAACTGGCTGGAAGGTGCCCTGCTTGTGGCATTGTATCTAATCATTTCTCTTGGAGCTTGGTTTTGGTTTTGAACACATTGAGACTGTCAGACCACAGCAGAACAGAAGTTTGTTGAGTAGATGGCTGCGCACAGCAGCTGCATGTGGTGGAGCAGTTGATACGACAGCAGCTGCATGTGGTGGAGCAGTTGATACGAGGATTTCTAGGAGCAGGGTGTCCCGCATGTTGACAGTAATTTATATTTGGTGGAATAGCGTGCCATGGTGGAAATCGGAGCCAAGGCTTATAGATACGCTATTCCGGTTATTCGATTCGATCAAGCAGCCACTATGTGCTTCCACTGTCATGAATTCAGTGTCTGCAAATACTATCGTTCTTCGAGATCACTGAGACACTTCTTGCTATTTCTGTAGATACGCAGCTACATAAATATATATTTTTAGCCCCGCACTAGGACCATTTGCATATTTAAAGGCCATCGACAACACGAACCTTCACAAACCAATGGCGTAAACATCTAAGACCTGGGATGTTGCAATGGTAGACTTGGGCAGTAGTGGAGTGAAAATGAGGCAATCAATGGACTTTGTAAGAGACTGCATAGTCCTCGTGCAGATTCATATTTGACGGTATGAAACTATACATAAGATCCTGCGCAGCTATTACGTCAATATATATACACGGCTGTTACAAAAAGGTACACGAGCGAGTTGCAGGAAGGCCACTCTTCGTACGGGAAAGCATTGAATACACAAAACTAAGCCATCATGACGGCCACGTCTTTATTAAGACCTTCCCAGTAGTTTTGGCTCATGGCTTTCAGGCAAGCTGGCGGCTTCGAGTGCAATGGGACCTCCTCTTCTTAAGGAGTACAAGCCGCGCGGAATCTGGCACAACTTGCCCTGGTCGACAAATGAATACTTACAGTATACGGTGAGACTCGCATGGCAGATCCAACACGGCTTGTACGGAGGATTTAACTATAGACTGTCCATTAATTACACTCACACAAGTGGAAGAAAACTCGCAGGAAGCTTAGAGTCATTCAAGGGGATCATCTCAGCGTCGAATCTGACACGCGCAATCGCACCCACGAACACTCTTGGAAATATTCTTCAAGCAATTTTCGCCCTGCGCATCTCTTGAGCGGTGGTAGAACGTCCCTCCAAGGACGCGGCACCAGGATCAAGCTTCCAAAGTGTTTTCACCGATGCCAAGGAGTATGTCTGGTATTCCCCCGGCAGGAGACAAGGACAATGCATGTTGATGAAGTTTCTTCAAATTTCGGGTCCTTACTCAAATATTCAGATGACAGAAAGATTTAATTTGTAGTCCTTAGATATCGAGAAGCTAAAAGACGTGCAGCTCAGTGCATGATTTCAGAGAAGGATATCGTGGCATGAGTGACTGAATCATCCGGCCCAAAGCACTATCGAGCTGGATTTGAATGTATCAGTGTACTGTCCCTCCCGAATCCTCCAACTGGTACAAGTTATCATGGTTGTTGACTCGACAGATTCCGTCCAGGGATATATATGTATACATATATTTCTTTGCTGTGAACGGACAAAGTTGATCGTGGCAACCTCTTTACCAGCAATTTAGTTCCCCACCAGCAAAATGACTGGCACGTAATAGATATCAAGCTCTACAGGCCGCTTTTGTGCAATGTATGTCGCATGTGGCAAATGCAAGAACGACCCATTGAACTTGATTATCAGCTACTCTAGTCTACAGTGCTGTTAGAGATGCAAGCTATTGACATACACAGCTCTTCGCGACTCGACTGGCACAACATAGTTTCAATTCCAGGTCACAGTTCACTGTATGAAGTGAAAGATACAGTAAGAATCCAGATACAAACCCAAAAGACTGTCACTTCCGTATGTGAAGACCCATGCATCGTCAGGGCATGTACTTTTGCAGCTAATTCTTGACAGTGTTCGTAGAATTAATAAAAGGTTTGGGGAAAAATCCGCGCACATCTGCGAGAGATTGTGCTGTCAAATAGAGTCGTCAGGTAGAAGGGGAATGTATCTTCAATCTCGTTAACCCGCATCATTGTCGAGTCAGGAGCACGGCTGAGGGACGCATCTGGCACTGAGCTTGGCCAAACAGTAGTAGCAGCACGGGTGATCTCAGACACGACTGCATAGTATCTGAAGAAGGCAACGGAAACATTGTGACTAGGTATGCTCTTCGCTGCGCGATGTATCTCTCGTACCGGCGTTCGGCTCTCTTTTCGGACATCAGTGATTCAATGGTCCAAGTCCTACCAAAGGGGATTAGGAGGTTTACCAAACTTACACTCCTGGAGCTCGATAACCGATGGTTCGAGCGATGAAGTAAAAGGGAATCCTGAAAAGCCTGGCAAAGCTTCATTAACGCAGCGTTTACCAGTGTGTAAAAGTCAGCATTATTCCAGTCAATGTCATCTCCAACTGGCCGCTTCCAAAATCTCTTGGCCCAAGCCATGATGTCGCTTAGATCTCTCAAGTCACCAATCATGCCCTTATAGACCGGCCTGCATATCCTATTATTGGCCTCACACTGGTCACAGTTCCTTGCGGCTCTACTGTTCCGGGTACAAGTGAATGACAAGGGTTCATCTGAGGCTAGCAACCCTGGCGCTGCGTGCTCGTATTCCATTAACTGGGATTGGAAACATCCCATACACCACTGTGGGGAAGCGATACGATCACGGCATCGAATGGTCATACTTCAGTATAGCAAAGATGCGGTGAGTATCTAAGGTAGCATGGAAAATTGCTCTGTTTATACTAGGCAGTGACTTGTTGAGTCCCATAGGGGCACCGGAAGCGACCGATTGAAGCCTCTTTTCTTCTACCGTCGTTCTATTTACGTCGATCCACTTGGTTCTACTTGGGTGGCCCTGATTCTGGCCCCTTGGTGAACCAGGTATGAATATATTCACGCTGTGCACCAGGAAATCGACGATCAATTTTGTAAGTACCGATATTTGGTGGCGCATTAAAACCTGTCCAAGCTTGAAATATCCTCACGAGTGCTCGGAAGATATAAGTCAGGTCCTTTTGGTACCTACCGTGCATTGCTTCGCAAGCGCGCACCATTCTCGTCACCCGTAGTGAAGCTTATATACATAAATATATATATATATATATATATATATCTCTTCTCTCTTAATAGAAGAGGAATATGACCAATACGTTACATCGTATGATTCGACAGAAGACTTAAATTTTATAGCCTGTATACACACCCAGTTTATTAACGTCCGGCGACCAAGCTGAAAGAGCCACTGTAGTTGACCTCCTATACATCTCATAGCCAACAATTCTGTAAACCCCTTCACGGCATACACAGAACCTCGCCATTTGTGTCTGTCATTTTCAGTGCCCAGTGGCGCGGTTGATCCTCTTTGTTTGAAATTTTGTTGGTAAGCTGGCATGAAGGCGCTTCTAGAAGTATGTAAAATCCGATTTTGGGCAGTTGAAGAGCGTCTATTATTTGTAGCACGAGGTGATTGATGGGTCAGAGCATAAATGGGGTTTATTTGTGTTCGTCCATATGGTTAAATGACCTCGAGTCTGCCCGTCGCGATGGTGAACCATATAGAGGCCTGTACCGCTTCTAATTTTGCTGATTCGGGAACACAAAACGTTGCAAGACCTGTATGCTGCTGCTTCAGTCCCCTGGGCACTGTCGTCGTATACAGCGCGGCTCTCTTTATCGATACTACTCTCCTCGTACCTGTGCGTGTGGCTTATGCGCGCTCTCTCCTTCATGCTACTCGAGTCTGCGTATCGTTGACCGGAAGCCCAGGGGCTTTACCGGGAACCCTTTCTCTTTCCCAAAGACTGTTTCGGCGGGTTTCTCTCCTTTTTGAAAGCTCATTTCATGTAAACTGCAGCGTAATCGAATAGATAAGCGTGACTAAACGGAAGACGCATTCCGAAAACGTGAAATCAGGCAGATCTCATAGGGAAGACAGAAGAATATAGATGAATTAGATCCTGCCAAATGCCCAATCAAATATCAATATACACTTATTCAAGAGCCGGCCATTGATCTGGTTTGCCACTTTTTGCCAGAACGCCATTTCAATCCAGCTGATAGGCTATACCATGAACCTGCATGATACACCGGGGGTGTAAGAAACTTTGTGTGCTCTAATCAACACGACCATATGCAAAGATTTGTCGATATTGTCCACACAGGCTTCGTGTATAGCTGGCACTTATGATTGGTTTTGCCCTTTAAAATGATGCAACATAACGATCGCTCTCTTCGCCATTGTCAAGGTCTGTGCAGGTGATATTTTGGTATCGGCTGCTCAAGAGGGATTGTCGCCAAATGGAAAGAAGGTAGTGGTCTCCCTAAGCACAGCGCCCAAGGCTCGAGTTAGTGAAATTCGAATAAGGCAGGAACACTCTCAGCATGGGAAACTAGCTGGAAGATGTAAAGGTACCAATAGATCTCTTGCCACTGGATTCAAGCCCTGGTCGTTATCTGCGTGAGATTCGCTAAAATGAAGAATTCAGCCATGGGTATGAGTGCCAGACAAGGTCAACTGACAATTCTGACTGTGAGCAGCAAATAGCAACTGAAACCCTCCATCTTTAGGTGAATTCTACGGGCGCGGTCAGACCAGTTCCCAGTCGATCAAGGCTCCACTCGCCCCCCGGGTGCCGCACGCTAAAGGTATAAAAGGTGGCCATGTGCGTCCTGAGAAAGCTTTTTTTTTTTCTTTCCTTTTTTCCCAAGCCTCTGCTTTGTTCCCTCTTTTGAAAAAGAATATCTGCAGCCTCCAGTGTCCCTCCTCATGAGCGTGGCATAGTGAAGCCATTCACAGTGTGGTCCCCGAATCAGGCGGGCCGCCAGACGAAGCCTTCGCTATGCTGCCCTGCATGCGCGTGTGTACCTGCAGCCTTCAGTATTCTTCTTCACGGACGTGGCGCAAGCAGAGGCTTCGCAATGGTCTTGTTCCCCCAGACGGACGTCGATATCTGCAGCCTTCAGGGTCCCCGCTCATGAGCGCGACATAGTGAAGGCATTCATAGTGTGGCCCCCCAACGTGGTGGATCCCAGATGAAGCCTTCGCTTTGCTGCCCTGCATGTGCGTGCGTACATACCTGTAGCCTCAGTGTTCCTGTCCGCTGGCGTGGTTCTCACCAACCAGAGCTTCAGTGGTATTGGCCCTCCAGGTGAATACGAACATCTGCAGCCTCCAGTGTGCCTCCTCATGAGCGCGGCATAGTGAAGCCATTCGCAGCGTGGTCTCCCCCATGTGGTGGACCCGCGGCGAAGCTTTCGCTATGCTGCCCTGTATGTTTGTGTGTGTACCTGTAGCCTCCTGTATTCATCTTCACAGACGTGGCGCAAGCAGAGGCGTCGCAGTGGTAGTGATCCCGAAGTGAACAAGAGTATCTGCAGCCTCCAGGGTCACTTCTCATGAGCACAGCATAGAGAGCCCATTCACAGTGCGGTACCCCTACGTGGTGGACCCGCGATGAAGCCTTCGCTATGCTGCCCTGCATACGTGTTTGGACCTGTAGCCTTCGGTGCTCTTCTTCACTGGTGTGGTCCTCTACAGCCGGATGCTTCACAATGGCGTTGAACCAAATGGAACCAATGTTTCTGATTAGCATGTGGTATTTAATGCCAGTTAATTTCCGCACGATGTCCCGCTGTTGCTCCAGCGGGCGCAATACTGGACGGTATCCAGTTTCCCGTGGAAGCGACCGACCAAGAGAGGCTTTCATGGAGCTCTTTGCAATTACCGGGGGATCTGAACCTCACGGAAGGAACAAAACTTCGTGTGTCCCAACCTTGAGCCTACACATCAATCATGGTGGTTACGATTATCACTTCGGAGACCCTGTGCCAGCATGGCAGCCATTTGTCACGAATATCAAAGCTAGCAACCGCAGTCTGCCCCTTTCCTCAAATCACCAAATGCCGCATTTTCAACACATTTGGATTACAGCGCGTGACAACCATGCATGTCTGCCACCTGTTGCCCTTTGTATACATTGCACCCGCACCACCGACATTTCAGCCAGCGGAGACAAATTTACCATTGATAATCGACACATTTCCAAACAGCTCAGCAGTCGCATCAGGATAGTTTTATTCTACGACATCAAGAAGGTGTGCCTACAGAACGCAGACCAGGACTACATATGCAGCTGCTCAGTGAAGCTCCATGCTTAACCAAGGACACATCTCAGCGTGCATTACTCGCGATAAAAGTCCGCCAATATGTTTTCGTACATCAGGCCTTGACACCCTGCAGCAGCCGGTGACTTCAGACTGACAGTGCAATCGATTCACGTACAAGTGGTGAGTGGTGACTCTGCAAACTGTCACTTATGGAGATCGGAAAGAAGTGCCCCTACTAACATGACCCAAGCCTAGATATTTCCTGAATACAAAGAATCCGCATACAGCTTGTCGAACGTGTATCTCCGGTTTCCAAAGTCCTTGATAATTTAAAATGCAACTTATTCATGCGATTCAGAACAGGCCGCCATAGGCGGACAAACAATAAGCAGAACCCGTCAATTTACGTTCCCAATAATCACCTGAGTGTTCGTGATGTGAGCTGTATCCTCAGCTTAAATGAGGAACTGCGTAGATATGTGCTCGTTCTATCGCGCTGTGCCGTCGGGTTGGGTTTCGATCTTCGTGAACACCTCAAATTTCAGAATACGACTGGACTTGAATTGTTAGAATCGTGCAATCAGAGCTTTTCAAGAGACTGCATTCAATGAATTGACTTGCAAGAATCGCAGGGTTCCGTGCTTTTTCTTCTGTACGCTGGATAGGGAGCCTTGGCAACTTGAGCCCAATGACACAGGTCAAGATATTGGCTGAACAGAGAAAAGACATGATTCCTTCGCTGCCCGTTCTGCACCTGCTTTGAGTGCCACTTGTCGTAGGAGAATGATCACTGCTGTTGATCCGTAGTCGTCGAAAACCGGCGGTTGTGCTGCAGGAAGGCGTCATAGTCTTCCGAGGGCGGTCTTGAGCTTGAAGATGATCTTTGATCATACTTTATATGGCCAGCCCTAGGTACAATATACCTGGGGAATTCATCTGGGCCGGGGGATTCGTTGTGGAAGGTCAAATAGTTCACCCATTATGCTGCCCCTGAATTTAATCTGGTGGATGCGCTCAGACGGTGTGGTAGCCAGGGACTTCTCGTCACTGGAGTTCAGGTAGTCATCCTTCATAACGTACAGGTGTCAATTTGGGAGCTTAAACATTGTGCAGCAATGTCATTTGGAGCTGGCTCAGGACAGCACATGGAACTGTTATCAACCTTCGTGTGACAGAATCGGTCCCTTGGACAGGGCCAGATGCAATGATTTTTCCGATTGAGTGATTGAATATTCCTTTTCGATCGAAAGCCTCTATCATGCCATTTGGGAAATTGCACCATGCTCTAGGCAGAACGCAAAGGTGCTGACCAGCTGACGTGGCTATTATCATCCTGCCATGTTCTCGAAGAGCCCTTCAGATCAATGCGGAAAGGATGTTCTGCACGATCTCACCGAGAAAAAACAGGGGGCATGAGATCTTGTCAAGGTGGCGAATTTTGAAGTTACTTCATCATTGTAGGTCCGAACGTTTCAGGCTCAACGTCGGTATCACACGATGATTAGCTTGTTTCGTGGGATCAATGTTCCTCGGTAAATGCAAGGAATTCCATGAGAGCCTATCTTCGTTGCTCACTCCCACGAGAATCATGTCTTTACTACCGCTGGGCAGCAATGCGAGATGGGCACTCGCACAAGGGACCATACGGTGACGTGTATAATTGATGTCGGCACGCACAAAGCTGCAGTGCAGAAGCCTTCATCTTGGGGCCCGCCATTTTGAGAACGCCACACCGCGAATGGCTCTAACATGCCACGCTCATTGGGAGGAGCAAGGCGAGAGGTCTCGATCTTTAGTCAAGGGCAAAATACCATTGAGCAGTCTTTGATTGTGCCACGCCTGTGAAGAAGAACACTGAAGGCTACAGGTCCGTACACGCATGCAGGGCAGCATAACGAAAGCTTCATCGCGGGTCCACCACGTTGGGGGGCCACACTGTGAATGGCTTCACTATGCCGCGCTCATGAGCGGAGACCCTGAAGGCTGCAGATGTTCGTATTCACATGGAGAGTTAACACCACAGAGCCTTTGGTTGGTGAGAACCACACCAGCGGACAGGAACACTGAGGCTACAGGTACACACACAAACATGCAGGGCAGCATAACGAAAGCTTCATCGCGGGTCCACCACGTTGGGGGGCCACACTGTGAATGGCTTCACTATGCCGCGCTCATGAGCGGAGACCCTGAAGGCTGCAGATATCGATGTCCGTCTGGGGGAACAAGACCATTGCGAAGCCTCTGCTTGCGCCACATCTGTGAAGAAGAACACTGAAGGCTGCAGGTACACACGCGCATGCAGGGCAGCATAGCGAAGGCTTCGTCTGGCGGGCCGCCTGATTCGGGGACCACACTGCGAATGGCTGCACTATGCCGCGCTCATGAGGAGGGACACTGGAGGCTGCAGATATTCTTTTTCAAAAGAGGGAACAACGCAGAGGCTCAGGAAGAAAAGGAAAGAAAAAAAAAGCTTTCCCAGGGTGCACATGGCCTCCATTTATACCTTTAGCGTGCGGCAACCGGGGGGAAAAGTGGAGCCTTGACCGACCTGGGATTTGATCTTGAGATTCAGCCTGGCCTCAGCACAGGTCAAACAACTTTCCAAAAACCTTTATTGAGAATCAACGGAAGACTAGAAAACTGCTTTCTGGAGTGAGCAGCAGTTTTTTTCCCCGTCTCGTACTGGACTGATCGTTGGCACTCATGATCGGTGATTGGCTTTTCTAATGCAGCGAAACTCATATAGACAAGGACTCATGATTTCGTGTCCAGTACGAAAGCGAATACACATGCCTAGAAACTCCTAGCCAGCTTTCAGAATAGAGCGCCCCTCCCTTCTTCATATCAAAAACAAAGTAATGAGAGCACGTTGAATGAGTGATGACTACCAGCTCAAGGCGAGCACTCTAAATACAATCATCCACATTGGTTCCTCGATCGATGGATAAAGCAATGCAATTGAGAAACTTCTCAAATGGTATGATGATCATCGAGGGCCGTTAGGATACCTCCGTGTCGGGTGTTTTTGATATGAATCTATTTTGATAACCTGACGTGAATTTTCAATGCTACAAACTCCGACGGATAACATGATGAGGGAACCAGGTTTTCTATGGCTCTATAGAGCACTGGAAAGTCCTTCTGGTAACTTGGACGCAAAGTAAGTCGACTAAATTCTACTACTTGCATCCTTTTCGGTGAATCGGATGACCACATATACAAACGCAATTTAGTTAATTGAACCACCGCTACCGAGTTTCCATGAGCTTAATACCTCCCCCTGACCCCAGAGAGCACTATAGTGTACTCTGTACAAGTCCAATTTTGAGTTCAACCTTTTGGAAGCGTAATTGACGGGTTTTCATTGTCGTCCTAATCCAGTCCGTCCTTGTAGGTCTGGCTACCCTTTATTTCTTGTGCTCAACATTCAAGTTGCGACTGTCCAATTCAATAAAACTAATGTCTAATTGTGGTGCGTATCGGTGTGTTTTGTGTCTTTTCTTTAATCCTGCGATGATACGTTCTACAGTTTGATACGATTATTCAAGCGGACTCAACAGCATGCTCAGTCTCGCGCTACCGCTGCATCTACAGGAGTCACAATTATCAATTTTAAATAGTCAATACTCCAGGAGGCGAAGGCCGGGTCGGCTTCAACAGATATCACCGTATCGAGGATAGAACCTCTATCTTTAGGGAAGGATCCTCCAGCTGAAGAGATATCATATTGCGTGCAAGCCGCTCAATACTCCTGCTATATCTATCTCTTTACTGATGGCGAGTCTACGCAGATACTCCACTGGCTCTGACGTTGGAAATTTGTCTGTAAATGACATAGTGCTGCAATACCAGAATTCTTCAATCATGTCATTGTGATATGATCATTCTTCCTACACCACCACTACCGTGACAATTGCATACCATCATTTTATGTTCTCATAGTCACTTTCGACCAGTGCACTTGTCTAGCAGTGACAAGTCAGGTAAGAGAAAAGACTATTTAAAAAGAGCTGCTTTCTATAGCCTCAATTTGTACAGCTTTACAGTTCTACATCTCCTACCAGAACAGCTCGCCATTGGTGCCTTGACAAAATCCAGTAAGGGTGGGTTTTCCAACTATAATGTGGTCCCTCACTGTGACTTTGCGTCTTTGCCATCCATGTGCGACTCACTGTAGGAGATACTTGAAGTTACTCTGGAGGCTTTCACCCATGAAGGAATGCACATGTCGTAGGAAAGCCAGCATCAACAACATTGGTTCGCATGAAGTTACGGACAATTTATCATCGCCAACCCTTACAGTAGCCGACGCCACTGATAGCCCAGGATGTTGATATCATTCTTATGTGGAATCAGTATGTGTTTGGGCATAAAGTTGAGAGCTAATAACTTGTCTCTAAGTGGTCAGGGTCAGCTTAGTTAACCCGTGCATTCTGGGGATGTGGCCCAGGATTCTGCTTCATAATAGTAGCTGTAAAATGACATGGGAGAGTCTTTGCGCTTGAAATCTTGTTTCCTGCGATAAAACTGTTGCGTAATGTTCAAATTACCCAAAAAGTGGTGAGGCTTCTCCGCTGAGTGCTTCCGAGGTGAGCCAGAAATCCCAGTCAACAAGACCTTCTTGATTTCCGAACAGCCGGTCTTGTAAATTATCCCGTTCAGGAAAGAGACTTTGAGGCCACGTTGGGTTTCTGTACAGAGCAAGGAGGTTTGGGAGGAACAGCTACATTTGATGTTTAGTACTGTACTGTTATGTGGGCACCTTCTTTCCAGTATATTTACTTACTCGGCGGCTTGCTTCGTTCCATGTTTGGCACAACAAGGGAAACTTGATTACGGCAATTCGAAAAAGTTTAGTGAGCCAGGAACAGAAGAATCTGACCGGCGACTCTCCTTGATGCGGATAAAAAAAGAAAAGGCAGGACTTGAGAATACTAGGTCAAGCTTGAAAGTAGCCTTCACAGGTACCTAAGAGCAGAACATGGCAACGGCTTCGCGGTCAACATATCTGATCAGTAAGACAGCCAGATCTGCTTAATTGCTTCTCAGCATGAACGCATGGTTGTGAAGGGTACCGTCATCAATACGTGAAGAAGAGGTGAAGAATTTGAAAAGAGGGTTCAACGTCGAATCTGGGCCATGGAGTTGTGGAAGCTTAATATGGCTATCAAATAAAAGCTATGTTCACTGAGCAGAACTCCTTGTATTACACCAGGAGCCATGTTGAGGGGCTTTTCAGGTGCACGTATAAGCTAATCACCACCCACTGCTCACATTGACTAGAGCCATCAAGGATCGGACTTCAAACGACAAACTGCTCTATGGCACGCAGCTGAACGTGGTCACTATCACCTCGTTGAATTGCTTGTACGTCAGAGCCATTGGAGATTGAACGATCCTGATCAATAGGGGGTGCCGTCTTGCAGGTCGTGAAGTTTTTATTGAAACAACCGCGTGTCAACTCGTGGTCTTGAGAGGTCGTACTTCCGTTCTGGTCTGCATTCTGCGCAGGCAACTTCCACGTGGTGGAGGCTCTTCTTCGTCCGAGGTCAATTCAAATCAACCAAACAAGCTTCACGGGCATCACCCCGCTCCAGGTATCTGTGATTCTGGATCATGTATTCATCGTCTCTCTTCTGCTCCAAAGAGTGAAATTGGTCCATATCAATGCCCCTGGCCCGCAACAATGGACTGCCATTTTCTTTGCTGCATCTAACGGACATTATTGGCTGACTCCAGCATTGCTAAGAAAATCCGGATATCGACTTTGACGTAACTGATAACCAAGGACGGAAACCATTTTGGTGGGCAGAGCTTGGAGGCCCATTCGGAAATTGTTCATCTGCTGCGCAGACACACCCAACCCAAGAGGCGAAAGCGTTGTCTGGAGCGGGGTTTGTCTGACTGAATTACATGTCTAGATGCATCATGCTGGGCTATGTGCTGCATATCAAATAGTGCGCTTTACTGTACGATAATGCAAATTGATTGGTGCCATTGTCTTTCGTTCATTGCAAAAAGTCGTTACTAACTTGGCGAGAATGATAGATGGGCCTACTGGAAGATGACTGAACGTGTTTATTCAATCCCGGAGGTCATGTGTGGAGACGGAGTCGGCGCAGTGCTCTCATGTTAGATAGAAGTGGGATCTGTATATATCCCATTCACATTGTAAAGCTCAATCCTCGGAGTTGGTGTTAGCCAAAGTAGATCCAGAGAAAACGGTTGATGGGCAAAGTGGAATACTACAAGACATGCACCGAAATTACTGTCAAGCAGTTCATATAGGGGTACAGTGCTCTCAGTAGCCATTGTCAGTCAGAAGCTCTGTACCTTATCCCGCGCATGTTGTTGATTTTTAAATCATGGTTGTAAGGGCCTTGCATAGACAGAAGCAGCGACGTGTACTACTGAGGGTCGGTCGCTGAATCAGGCGTGTCACAATTTAAACATAAGAAGCAATGGGTGTAATGCATTATACCCAGTGCCACGGTGGCTCTGTGGACGGAGGAATATTCGGAAAAGGCTTTGACACGCTGTACCAAATTGAATCTATTCACTATTATGTAGTGATGCATTTTAATGTCACTGATCACATATTGTTTCTTTTACCTGGCTTGCTCTTGCTTGGTTAAGCAAGAAAAACTTAGTCGCTGGAGCGATCGGTGACCCGGAACGGCTTGAGGTATAGGGAAGGAGTTTCGACCAAATGAACGTAATGCTTTTGATATAGATCTTGCCCATTGTCGTGTTTTGATGGTCTACTTCTAGGAAAATTACGGTTCTCATGCTCTGGCAGGTGCAGTAAGCCCGGCAAATAGTTCCTGATCACTGCAATCCACATGTAGCCTTTCCTCAGATCTGCTATTGAGACTGCATGTAATGGCGGCGCTCCGCTTAAATTACTTTAAGAGCCCTATCTTGCGGCATTCCTGGTAACCAGACAAGGGTGAATATATTGAGAAACATCCAATTGTTGGTAGATAGTAAGGCAGGCAGACAAAAGAGCTGCTGATTTCATGTCTCGTATGCATTGCTAGGGAACGGATCTAGAGACTTAGAGACATTTCCTGGATCAAGCAATGTCCTGATCGCTCATTGCATTTATAACATCAGATGCAGCTGCACGTCAATAACAGCTTGAAAGGCTGGGAGGCTGGGCGTTATCCGTCATAAGTGTCAAGGGAAGCGCATTGGTTGTATTGGTACAATGCCGTGACGGCTCTAATACTTGTGCAAACATGCTGATGTTCTGCAATTTGATTTGATTGCAAAGTGGCTGCTGTGTGGATGTGGTATAATCTAGGTTGGACTCATGTGTCCCTCTAGCCACGCCATATTCACTCAAGATAGATCTACGACTTTGAGCAGAGCTATAGATTCACAACATGCGGCGGACTGCAATCGATAACATAAGTCCATAGAGACGTAGTCCAGTCGAGGCATGTCATGTCAAAATGCTGGAATACTTACCAATGAGAATCAAGCGCAATGAAATCTGTCGACAGTCCTATCTGCTAGATTAAATATGGCGAACTGGTTCTGAGAGACCAGCAGCATGACTCACCCCCCGATCCTGTATAGACAAGATTTGTTTCGATGGCTAAGGACTACTAGTCTATCGCTTGCACAGTGTCCCAACGTATCTTCAAGACCACCACTGCTATATTCTACACAAAGTGAATGTCTAGGTAAAGCTTCCTGATGTATAAAATCAATGACACAGTAGTTTCGGTGATACAGAGACACGGTCCCGCCACACATCTGGCATGCCGAAGCGCAGATACAGATAGATGGTGACGCCTCCACTTCAAGGTCCATAAGATACAGAGATCAGGTGATGGTACCCCACCGTTTGACCGCTTCTGCGAACGCAGCTACAACTTTGTTCCTCTCCCTTCTCCACATATCAATAACGCACCATCTTTGCTGATCATTACTAATTCTGTTCTGGAACCATATTGAATATTCGCGATCTTTGAGATTCTATATCGCATGAAATAGGCGCACACCCTGCCGTTACCTTCATTATGCTGAGGGAATCCGATATAGATTCCCTGAACAATCACTTAGCATCCTTGTCTCAGGATAATCAACGCAACTATGAAAATTTGCAGGGTCTGCTGAACCAATTTAAAAATCTCCTCGATGACTACAGCTCCTTGAAAAGTGATTATGAGGAAGTCAAGGAGGGTCGAGAGAAGTACAAAAGACAGGCCCGGGGTCAAGTACGCAAGCAGATGCCTAAACACTCCGGGAAGGTCACTGACTATATTCATAAGGAGCGCAACCCATTCGTTCTAGTGCTTGTTGATGGCGATGGGTACATTGTACGCTTAAGCTATTTTGCGTTTCCGATTCTGTGTTTCCATTTGATTGCGCCAAATCACTAATCATTCCCCAGTTCAAGGAGCATTTTCTTAAAGCCGGGAGCGAGGGCGGTGTCAAGGCCGCCCGCGAACTGAGCGACTCCGTCCGAGAGCTGATGCATTCGACAATGGGAATGCAAGCTGATTCGTGTCGAATCATGGTCCGTGTCTACGCCAATATCCTTGGGCTGTCCAAAGCCCTCGCTCGCGCGGGAATGGGTGGGCATGAAGCTCGCTCCTTTTCACCATTCACCTCTTCATTCACTAGGGCCCAGGACCTCTTTGATTTTGTCGATGCTGCCGAGAAGAAAGAGGGCAGCGATTTTAAAATCCGAGGTACGCATCTATACTTAATCACCCTGATGCTGATCTCATGCTAATTGCCGTCGCAGAAATGTTCCGCTTGTTTGTGGATCTCAACCAATGCCGTCACATCTATTTTGCAGGTTGCCACGACACTGGTTTCTCCTCCTTACTCACTCCTTACAGGGGCAGTGACCGAATGACCCTTATCAAAGCGGCCTCGTTCCATCGGGATTTCGAGGACTTAAAGCTACCAATCCGAGAACTACCTTCAGTATTCATGTCTACTCCCCTAGCTATCACAAAGCAGACTGCACCAGTCTGCAAACATTTCCAAAAGGTAATTCCACGCATGGTATATTCGAACATTAGGAAACCATGCTCACGCATCATCAGGGAATTTGTAAATTTGGAGTCGGTTGCAACAAGCAACATGTGCCGTCAAATCAACAATTGGCTAAATCGGCAGACTCTGACTCGTCATCGCCTAAGCAACCGTGGGCTTCTCCTACAGTCGTGGGTCACTCACAGGGTTTTTTAGCCGCTACGTTGCCAACGCAAAGTCTGAAATCCGAGGAAAATATCCCCATCAATAAAGATGGTGACCGGCTCGATACTTATTGCCCTCGTCCATCCCCTGAAGCCTTTGACGAATATCACCGCCGAGCCAAGGAACACAGAGTGTGCAATAGCTACCACCTCTCCGGCGAGTGCGGTGATATGGACTGTCAGTACGACCACAGCGACGTTTCCAATACCATCATCGAGGTGCTCAGATACATCCTCCTCCAACACCCCTGCTCCCGAGCTGGGGCATGTCGATCCATTAAGTGCTTTTGGGGTCACATTTGCCAAAAGCCTAATTGCAAGGCTGTCAAAAGTTGGCAATGCCGCTTTAATCATCGCACGCACACTCTTGACCTCCAAGTTGCTCAATGGGTTGCGCCTATTGAGCAAACCGAAGCTGATGACGACCGCGACGACCAGTCAACTATCAGTAGCGAATCTTTTCAAAGCCAATTCCAAGTGACTAAGTCTGCGTGATATAATATGCTCTAAAATACCATCCCGGTGGTAGATTTTGAAGGACCAACCGACACTTACTGATGAAGTACCTTAGTGCTCACTGTATGCTTGAAGAATTGCGAGACGATAAAGCCGGGGATGTCGGTTCAGCTAGGGTGAATTTAAATTTGTCATTTTGGAGCACTTGGGCTTGTTGCTGCAATGTTGCCTTCAAACAGGCGATTTCAGTGCTTCCATTCAACTAGATCGAATACGTCCTGATTGGTTTGTACTTATTTTTCGAGAGTGCCTTTACCCACAGACTAAGAGTGCTGCGGTAATGGTTGTGGCAAAGCGTCTAATACGCGCAGAAATTATTTTGGACGGTTGACAGTATTCCAATTTGCAGCCAGGTTTGTTCCGTGTGAGATGAGATAGATTTTAGGGTTACTGATTCCTACCACAATGACATGTTTTCCCGTCCACTGGAGCTTGATGACACAGCTTTTGGTATTCTAAAGGCTTGAGAGTGCCCCAAGAAGACTTCTAATATTGATACGGAGACAGCTTTGTAACTTTGAGCGCAATATGCAACGAGATTTACCAAGACGCCAGCAAGTATTGAAGGATATAATTGAAGGATATATAATACATATATCCTCCTGGCATGCTTGGTCGAGGATGGCAAAGCTTTGCCGCTGAATGATGGATTGCCCCAATGAATTTGGGTAATAGAGCTTAGGAAGTTAGCAATTTTGACTCAAATCAAACATTTTTCATTAGTTCCTTCCACACATACTTTGCTCATTACCGCAGTTTCATCTTCTGTTTCAGTTAAAATCGCAAGAGATGCTAATTGAAGTCACAACTTTCACCCTGGCAGGTACAGTATAAGTGCCACACAGTTCCCAATATCTGCAATCCCACGTATTACTTTGTTTCATCTTCTGCGGAAGATTTGTGCGAAGGACCCCCGGAGTGGCCTTAGAATTTCCTTCCTTGCGACAGTCCTGACGATTAGCATCGAAATATTGAGGGACATTTATTTACTGCTTATAACCGGGCATTATTCTTATCTGTAGAAAACTAGATCGACAAGTTTAGGGTCGTTTCCTTGATCAAGCAATGCGTTAAAATCTCGTTGCTTTCGTACGGCGAAGCGAAGGGCTACATGATTAGTTTCCCTGGAAGGTTGAAAGGTTGTAAGATTGTGTGTTGTCTTTGAAGACTGTTGAATAAAGGGCATCAACTGTAATAGTACAAAGCCGGGCCGCTGTAGTACCGTATAGAAGACTCTGCTCCTTTAACTCCTATATTGTACATCACTTGCTGCGTGTATGTTTTATTATCCCGACTTTTGAGCAATGCTCCAAAGGCCAAACCTGCAGCGGACCCGGTCACGAAGGTATAATTCTATGGAAGTGCCGTCCAGCTTAAGCATATATATGTGTGTGTCAGAGCTATATCGTATTCTCAGGTGAGGCTAAGCTCAATTGAAAGACAAACATGTCGATATAGAGCCGCCAGCCCCTGCATGATGGCTATCCAATATTGTACTAGTAAACTGCCTTTCGCTCTATGCTATGCAAGAGGAGGTACTCTAAGAAGCTCACCCGAAGCGGCGGCGCTGCGAGGAACTGACAAGATCTGTATTGCGACGATTGGGATCAGGATCGAACCGCAAATATTTCTCAATCGTCCCCATACTGCCCTGTTCTACGGCCATGCAGAAAGTGTCCTGGTAGGTCCCTCTAACAGTTCTTCTCTTTCGCCTGAGAAGACCTTATCACTTGCAACTGAGCTTCGATTTCACCATATTCATGTCTGATAAGCTAATTCAGTAACAGAACTTTTTCTTCATTCCTTGCGCCCGTAAAGTGTCGTATCCCCTTTGCCCGCGTTCATATGTCGTAGATCCAATCGCACAAGAGCTACACCGTTGTTGAAGTGGTTCTATGTTCGATGGAGGTCATTTGCCCTCCCTGCTTGCAGAAAGGTGTTGCAAAGGCAGTGTTCATCCCTTCACATTCCTGGTTCTTTGCTTTGCTGCCAGGTGAGTGGAGAATGAATAGATTTTCCAGCTTCAAGACTTCAATGAAGGGCCATCGACAAGCCGATTGGAGTGTTGCGGGTGTATATCAAAACCCAACTTGATTCCTCGCGGCATCTGTGCCAGTGACGAAGCAGAAAATCCTGTATGTAGACATTCCGGCAAAACAATTTGGCTTTGAGCCAAATAAGCTATAGGGCACTATCAGTAGATGCAAGCTGGCCAGTCTTATTTTTGAGAGAGAAGCAGTCGGGGCCTGAATATTTTACAATGATGGTTCATGCGTGGATGTCAAAAAACACTATTGATTCCCACAGAAAGCAGCAATAAGCAAGCGAATGCAAAGAAGATCGAATGTCGATAGTTGTGAGAGTCTATTATTGTCTGCTCCCAAAAAACATGTGAGGCTTCCTTTTCAGCGACTCAATGACCTAAATATCCAACCCATGCCGCGGAGGAGCCACAAAGTCTTCAACTCCCTACTTACCCCAGATATTCTACTGTCATGGTACAGCCTAAGCCACTGCTCATGGATCCACATAGTCACGCGGAAGTGTTCCAGAGTTCTTATTTGAACAAGCTGAGAGGTGCCACCAAAGGAAAGGTCACATCGCCCTTGTTGGCTCTCGAACTTGTGTTGGAAGAAACAAACGACATAGTCTCCGAATTAAACCACCAATATCTTGCCGACCCAGATGCGGAGCGGCAGGCGCGGGATAAGCTCCTTCTGAGGACCACGGCTCTTTTAACCGACATTAAAACATATCTGAAACAGAACACTCGCTACAAGTATCTTCTCAAGCGATCGCGGCATGAGGAATATGCCGTCTCATTATTTGCACTAGAGGTTGTGAGATCTCGTCTGGCACGGGGGATGGGGGAGACGAACATGGTATCAACTATAAAGGCTTGGGAGGAGATTGCCATTCTGACGAAAGATTTATATTGGTTGATCCAGTTCGGCCCAGAGGTCCAGCCGGAGTCTATTCGCATGCATAGCCGCAGGGGAATGACTACCTATCTCCAGATGATCTGGCATTCCTTACGACGCCGCAAAGTCGATCTCGTTCACTTTTGAAGCCCAGTGAAGGCGCTCCTCGGTTTCATGTCTCGGAGAGCGTAGGTATTCAGAAACCGCGCCGTGTAATTGGTCACGAAGTCGTCGTGAACGATGTCAATCCATCTGCTGCCTGTATACAATTACATAGCTTAAATGGATTGTGGACTATGACTTCGCGCTATCTCTCTTGCAATTGCTGCCTTTGTCACATTGATCCGGTCACTAGAAGGATGGGTTTGGCTAGATACAGCCTATTTGCCGTATGGATCGCTGCGTGATCAGCCTGGCCAGTCATGACTCTAGTGGGAATGGTTTCGCCGTGCTCCAGCCAGCTTAGTTGATTGTGGTCTTCGGCGACGATGACGCCCTGCAACTCCACCAACATGTAATTTTCCAGTATGCCACTATGAACCTGCGATAGTGGTATCGAGAACTAGTGAAACCAAGTGAGCCGATATGGCTTGACTTTTACTCCCTCTTCAATTATAGCGAATCAACGGATCCTTGGTCATTCTTGAGGAGTCTTGCATTACATTCAAGTGGACCAACCTCAGATGATACGGTCAGCTCACATATACGGAAGACCCATCCCGTCGCTCGTAGTTTTAGTATAGCTGGACGAACTGTGCGTCTAGTCTCTCTGTGCCCGCCAGGTAGTCGTTTCAAGAGGTCCGCTCTCCATTCAATTGCGATACGAGGCCATTGAGGGCTACGATAAGAACTGAGTCAATGATTTTCGAGTCGAGTGTACCAAGCCAGAAGTTGAATTTTATCTGTCTCAGCACGTAGAAACATTGATTCTCTGTATAGAACACTTTTGAATCATCGTGAACCAAGACATGCCATTGATTTTCCTTTTTCAATCTCGTCGCCTCGATCATCATTTGAATTTTGTCGCTTTGATCATCAATTCAAGGCTACGTCTTGATCTGTGAGAAAGTCATTCTTATCCAGTATCAAATGGTTACCTGTGCCTGGTATACCGGGGGCGCAAACAGCACCTCATTCATACGTATCAGACGTCACGAAGACACTTTCATTCTACGTAAGAATCCTCACAACTAGCAAAGTCTAAAAGAATGGTTTGAAAGATCCATGAAGGGATAAATGTAGTAAATGCGGCTGCTTACAGAATTGACGTTATGAGACGAGACGTTTCTAGATTTAGTAGGGAATGTTTGAGACTTGCAACACATATAGTACACACGCAAAAGCTACAACTGGCTTCACCCACAGATTCACGCTGTTCGCTGTGGTGGGATTCTATATGGCCACACGATGGGTGCGAAATTTCGACCCAATCGCTCATACTTGTTCACAGCATCGCACTCCATCCCTCATGCTGAATGGTCCAGGCGGTCAACAAGCAGATGTATGTATACATCCATGGTTCCTCGATGATAATTCCAACGCCATCGATCTTTTGGTTGCTTTGAACACTCTTCATGATCTCTTTAATACCGACACGGAAGTCCAAGTAGCCATTTGAGAGTGTTGCGATCACAGCACCGGCTTCGACCTCGGAGCTGATGTATTGCAACACACATGTCTCATGTGCAGATGATTGTCGCCTTTCCCATTGAAATTGCAATCCCTCAATCTCTCTTAAACGAAAATTCCAGCTGCTCCGGCCTGCCGACCTGCATTCAATGGTTGCTAACGGCACTTGACCGAGTGGAGAGTTCAACACGATCAAGGAACATGAATTGGATTGAGGGCTCTTCAAGCTCTGGTATTGATCCCATCCAGCAACGGCGCTCCCTCGCTCCTCATATTCGCAAACTGCGGCGGATATGTTTGATTTGGCGAATTTTTCATTTCGGGCGTGGACATAGAAGTTTCCAGTCCATTCAAGATAGGGGATCCCGTTTCTCGCCCAATTGATCTTTAATGAAGCGGGGGCTCTCCATACCTCTAAAGTAGGTAAAAAGCGGGCGTGAATGCCAGGTTCTTGTATCTGCAGTTGAAGCTTTGGAGCCCATGGGAACGAAGCATTTGGCGGAGGGCGAGCGAATCGAAAGGTGGGCATCATCATTTATATGACAGGCAAAAAGGCGTCATAGACTTGAACAAAGCTTCCACCTGGATGATGATGGGTGTTTAGAAGAGGTGATTGGCTTTATGAGTGAATTGTACCCGCCTAATCTTTCCCAGCTAGCAGATCAATGCCGATGAAAGCGCTCTCGGAGAGATACGAGGAAAGAAAGAAAAGAACCCCACAGTCGCTTGAAGTCAGAGAAATCCCACTAGGCAACTGCTCCGCGTCGCTTCGTTCTTTTTGGATGCAGAGGAGTCATAATTGGGACGCACATGGGACGCACGCTATCAGAAAAAAGGCACGATTCGGGGCCACCTTTGGCATCGCTCCATACAATGCTTCTCCATTCCTCCTTCAAGGCCGATTCGCAGAACAGCTGAGTAGCGGTCAGCTATTTGTCATCGTTGCTACAACATTTATCGTCAACCTAAGTACTGTACTAACCAGTTGTATTCACGCTCTATCACCCATACGCAAACGCGTCGCGAGAGTGTATGTTCACACTAGCAACGTCGTCTTGTATTCTGTTTAAGCTTTTGGTAAATCGACTTCAGGCAGAGATGCCCATGCTGAATCTCCCTCATTACAGATATTTGAATGACATTATTTCTATACCCCTTCATTGCCGCCTTATGATCTTATCTTGAGGAAGCCGCGAAGTCGGTCAGGTGCTCCACTCATTTTCCCTTTCTAGATGAATGAACATTAATTCTCAAATGGCCGTATCTTTAGCAGCGGGCAAAGAATGACCAGACGGTATATGATGCTTGTTCATGAGTAATTAGGACATAATACAGTAGCTGATACTTGTAATAATCTGGTTTCCTACCAAGAGTGACTCCCCAGGATTTGGAGAGGCTTTTCTCGCTCTCAAACAGTTCCATCCAATCGAGATGACCGTTTTCACATTCTTCATGTCGACGAAAATCTGTCAATCCGTCTTGAAGTTCTGCCCAAATATAATATGTTTTGGATATATAAAATATAAGAAGGAAAGTCCAATACTACCAGAGGCTAGTTCAGATAATTTTCACGCACATACACAGTGCGTACAATATGTGATTTGAAAGAAACGTTCCCTGCTGGGAAAACTGGTGTAAGAACCCAGAAGGCGGATACGGCCGTGGTCGAGAGAAAGATGTTGCATGCCTAGTGTACCTTTGTGCTTAAATTTGTGTATCCTCCATTCTATTGTCGGTGCATGTCTTCATGTCCTCTCATGATAGATATATAGATCTTCTGATGTGACACCTTTCTTTATCCTACTTAGCTTGGATCTTCCTCCCTTGATATCCTCTGTTACCTTATGCTCTCTTCAACATCACCTTTGCAGACCACTTCAAGGGCCTTAATGTATTTGGAAAAGCTTTTGATGAATAATAATTATAGCTTTGGGAGAACGGCGATACCTGTCGTGAGGCCCATGCAGATCCCCATTCCATTTGCCCTTCTGCCAAGTTCCTCGTGGAAGAAGTGTGTCATTTTAATGGAAGCTAAGCTTATCACAGTGATATAAGGCCGGTCAGAAGGGTGACAATAAAGTTTTGAGAGATAAATCAACAGCTGCTATTGTTCCTTGGTCCCTACTTGGTTCTATATAGTGAAACGCTCAACGAGACTGTTACTGTAGACTGACTAAGATTGAATAATACCAGCCCACTCATCTTACACGCCCTTGCTCCCAAGCATTATAATAAAATACCACTCAACAATTTTTGATATGGCTTGTAGCGTAGTTGCCGAAATAACATAAGCAAATACTTTAACAATGTGACCACAAGACAAATTCATTGCCATGTGTGGCTGTGGACAGGTGGTACATCTCCGGGAGCAAATGCGTTCGGTTAGGGTTAGGGTGCTCGGGACATGAGCTCAGCTGGTGTTCTCGCTATAATACTGCGGCGATTGGTAACGCACTGCGCAGACCTTGTCACTCGTCACCAGAAAATGCTCTTGCTGAGTCACATATCGTCCTTTCAATAGAGTAAGAGACAAAACGAGCTCGTTGGAAGCTATCGAAATTACGAACTGTGCTAGAACATGGGTTGTAACCAGTATCAAATATTATAGTCCGGCGATGTATAAATGCTTGTGAGATATGGATCTCGCATAGAACTCTACCTGGAAGAGAGAGTATGTTGGTGACAGATAGAAGAGCAAATGTAAAACTTTACGGTTTCACGCCGATAGTACAGTACGTACAGTACGGGTTGTGCCCGTCGTGAATCCCGACTCATACAGGGCTCCGGTCCAAAAAGTCTCTCATGACATGCAAGTCTGGAAGGCCACAAGATCTCTAAAATGACGACCCAGAGATCGCAAGAGCGAGCCCAAGCGCATCTTAATTGGTTTCTGGATTGCGCATTTCTGCCTCTTGCTGCAGAATATGATCAATATCCAGTTCAGCGTCGAGGTCATACCCTTGCAAGGGCTCGTTCGGATTGCCGCCGCTATCGTTCGGTTCAGACGGGTGGTTCACACTTTGTATTCAATGTTAGCCTTGCTTCGTTATGCCATTGTAGCCAACATCGCATACCAGTCGGGTAATATAGTTGAAACTCCTCTCTTGCGCCCAAGGTTGAATCATGCGAGCAACCATGGCCCAGTACAGACGGTCTTCAATGGATACATTCCTAGGCAACACCGCCAGCACAAGAGCTATGATGTCGTCAAGCCCGGTTTCCTCTTGGCCGTTGGCCGCTAATTCCGGCTCTGCTAGATGACCAGGGAATGGACGAGTTGCACGTTCAGGCGATGGAGGAGCTCTTCTCTGCTGAGGATTTGCTCTCCTGTCTTTGGCCATCTTGATGGTGAGAAACACGGATCACAGCAAGGGTCGGGCAGAGGAAGAGAGAAATCAAAATATATAAGGTTTACGTATGCTTAGCCCCCCAAGGGTTCTTTTTCGGCACATCGGCTCTGGTGTGTCCTGGCGGGCATACCTCATCTTGTGAAAATTATTGGCTGAAGAAGTCTGCTAAAGGGGCCTAGCCTGTGGGCTTATACTCACTGGACTCCAGGCAATGTGTTGGGTATTGTGCGCGTGATGCCAGCAGAAAGCTTCATCAGAACCAACACAAGCCCCATGCCGCTGCCTCGTCCTGCATATCATCTCGAGAAATCTTTATCGCTATTTTGTCATATGGGGAAGTCTTGACTAGACTCTAGCGTTGCATCTTACAATCATCAAATATGGTCGAAGCTGTAGGTGACAGTGCAACTACGGTGCGCTACTCTATATCGAAGCGACCATGTTGTCTCAGCCCCTACTGTAAGGCGTCTGGAACCACCACCTATTCCTCAAGAAGACATCCAAGGCCATTCACCACTGCAATCTTCCATCGCCATGATCCTGGACTGGCATTCAGTCATATTAAAACCGCTCTCTAGACCTCGGCATGAACGCAAGTTGCATACTCTGGGTACTGTCGCGATTTACAACGCCAGATATCCTGGTCTTCCTTTCAGTGATGCTGCAAAGCTGCAAATCCGGCCTGCGACGCCGCGGCTAAGGGAGCTACCAGGGGCCCAACGAGCGCGCTCAGGTACATCCACTGACAGCTAGTGAGCTCATGTGAAGAGGGTCTCCCTGCCTTGTTTCAAACGCTTGAGTTGAATGTTACTCCAGTGTGGCATCGCGATGTTTGTTTCCAATCTAAAGTTGCCATACTTCTATAGGGAGTGGTCCCATTGAATGAATGCGAACTGATGCTCCATCATCAGGCCGCTGATCTCTTACGCCCACAGCTCAAATGTCTGGTTTATTGTTGAGTGTTGGTTCTATGGCGACCTACTTCCTCGCGTACGAGTTGTATGCTGTTTCTAGTCTGATTGCAAGAGTCGCGTATATTCATTCACTACACTCAGTAGTGTAGCGGCGATGAACATCATATTTGAGTTACATCATTCAAGGTTGAATAGCAGATTCGTCCTCCAGGCGAGCGGTAGATTGGGTGACAATCGGGCTAGTAAGGGCAGCCCGGCTACATTCTCAGCACATAGCGCAGGCAATGATTGAGACAAGGCTCACTAGATAGAATAGCGTGGGACTGCTTGCCTTCAAGCCGTTGCCAGAGGCTTGGGTCCACCTGTGCGGCTATCACGCGAGCTGAAATCAGCACCGCTGAACGTACATCCTGAGGGGTTGGATATACGGCACGAAAAACGGCAGACAGTCCGCTTCTCTCTTTGGTGTTCGGGTTGGCGCCGTTTTGTAATAGGACTTGGACAGCACGTGTAGACGAGTTATGAATCGCTATTCCCAATGGAGTTTCATCATAGCCATCCCGTGAGTCGATGGATATACTAAGTTCTCTCAGCGTCACTATAACGTCGCAGGATGCGCTTTTGCCCGCCGCAACGTGCAGAATGTTCATTCCATGCGGGCCATGTGTTATATGTGCACTTGCGCCATGCTTCAACAGCAGGCTTGCTTTGAGGATCGGATTCGTTCGTATAGCCTCCAGTAGCGGCGATAGTTTATCCGAAGCAATAGCATCTACTTTTGCTCCGTGGCCAAGGAGAAGTTAGGTAATAGCGATAACGCTAAATTCACCTCGGACACTACAAGGGGCCTTCTAGAGCGAAGGTCGGCTGCAGTTGGGGCCGCGACATTCTGAAGCAGGGATTCCACAACCCTGGTATAGTTGTGATGAGATGGATCGCTTCCAGAAGAGCTGTAGATTGGTCTCGGCTGAGTGGACGGACATTCATATCTGCATCTGCAGCCAGCATTCTTCTTATTCCGGCCTCATTCCCCTTGCAGGAGTACCATACAATAGCAGAGCCACCATCCGACTCGACATTCATTTTGCATATCCTGTCAACAAGCAGGCTATAGCGCATGCGGCTGGTTTGTGATAACCTGAACACATCGCGGACGGCATCCAGATGACGCGATTGAGGTGAGTATTTCGAGCGGCAGGAAATCGAAAGGCATACTGTGACTGAGGATGAAAATGCTGTCATGCCGTGGTCTGGAGTCAAGGCTGTGATGAATGGAATGGACGGAAGCACGATTATAAGTAGGGTGTTTATAAAGTTTATACGAACTTTTGAAATCATGCTGTCGAAACTATGTCCTAGGGATTGATCGGTATAGGCATTGTACTAGATACACTGTGTGGTGAACAGCCCGGCGGAAAATGTTCAAGCGCGGCGTGAACGAATTAGATCATGCGTAGTTACATCAAATTGATGTCAACGACCTTATGGAATGATCGATTTGTATCAAGAGCAAACACCTTCAATGGCCATTAGTAGGCCTCCTTCTCGATGTATATACTCAAGTTAGAAAAATTGAGTAAGTGGTTTGTGCGCTTTGGAATCTTCCTCTATTCTACAATAGCTTCTTAGTTGATGGCATTGACATTTATAGATGTTCACTGATGTAGATGCACTAGCGATTGTCTTCGACCGCATATATCACACCAAAGCGAGAGACAAGCAGACTCACTGGGATACATGGCAAGAAAATACACAAATATCATGGGTGGAGAAAGTGATAGATCGATCATCGACTGACTTATACTGACAATCACAGATTCAGAACGCTTGTTGGACCACATAGTTCCGACAATGATAGCTACAGAGGTATCCAAAGTGTGTCCTAACTAAGTCACAAACTTTTTTTAGCCCGAAGGTTTCAAGGACGTTTGCACATCGACCTGTCCTTGAAGTAAAAGCGAAGCGTTTCTGGATGGCCAAAGCCACCTTCACCCCAACCAGCATCAGATGAATATATATAAGAATAGTCGACCAGTGCATATACATTCTTAATATACACTGCTTGAACTTTTCATTACACGTACCTAGCCTTCACAGAGCTCAGCGCGGAAGGTTCCCTACTCCCAGTTCAAATTTTTCAGTCAAAAAGATCATCTGTGAACTGGTATGATCGTTCCTTATATACCCACATCAGTGTATACTAAAGCTTGTGCGACAGATATGATTCAATCGCAAAGCAAATTGGAGCCATAAGTACGGCGCAATCATGAGACTTAACTATATCACGTTGTGATTGAACACTGCTAGGCGCCTGGACAGGCGACAAATATATAATGTATAGAATCTGGCCTGATGAAGCCATTCAGACGATGCGATTAGATCATCCTTTGGGTGTAGACCCCAAAAGTTGGCAATTCTTGCTTTGTGTCGTCTCTCGGCCATAGTGGGCAGTAAAAGTTTTGAGCATGAAGAATAGTCGGGGATATATGCTGCATCGACCTCGGTGCCCCTGAGTATCAGGTCACCCTCCAGGTTCGGCTCATCAAGAGCCTGATAATATGATCTACCCCCGAATGATAGCAGCCAAAGGCAGGGGAAAGTATCACGCCACTTAGCAAGCAGTGGCTTTCTCTTAGAACCTGGGCGTGGGACATCTAAGGTCACTCCAGACCTCAAAGCCACACTACGTTCCAGGTCTTCCCCTCTATGTCAACATGAAGCGTAGCATGATATAGCCGGATTTTGTTGTACGTATACTTGTCTCCTTAAGGAGGTAGAGGCCGTGGAAGCTGACTGAGGCGCCCGAGTGCGATGTTATTATTTTGCATTGAGCTACGTAGGACTGCACCGTGACTATTGAATTTATTAAACTCGTCAAAGAAGCCCGTATACTATGTTACCAGAAATGACTGTATTGCACACCTGACCCTAGACCGGCAGGGATGTGATTTGTGTATTTAATTTAATATACCGATTGGAGCCTATCGAGGAATGAAACGCTCGTTGGCAGCACACTAAGATGTGCGAGTCAATTTAGCTAGACGGATGTCGATATTTATAGGTGCTACTTCGTCCGGTGTAGCCATAAAGCGCGACCGCGATTGGGCGGACGGGGGGGATAAACTCCTGTTCGCCCTAGCATAATTTTCTCGCTTTGTCTCTATCTTCGTGGTAAACACAGCCACGGGATGCTTGGCTTCATTAAAAGTAGATACAGACGATGGAGATGCGACCCTAACTTATGCTGCTGGAAAAAGCCACCGCAAAGTCGTATGCTGGTCATCCTTGTGGCGAAAACGCCGTCGACACTCAACCACATAGCCAGGGTCGAAGGCTTTGGGCTTGGGTGGCCCCACGAATCTATTGACTATCCAAGTCTTGCCGATTCTAATTGGAAGAAGCTACATGGTCTCAGCCTCATTGCAGGTTTACGTGTCATTCCCGGCCTTCTGTACATAAAGGCAGCCTTTTGACATAGTGCTGCTTTGAAAGACACATTTTTCGTAGATTACAGCAGCGTGACCGCACTCTGATTGAACATCGACAGGTCGTCACCAGATATCACCCCGCCTATTGCGTTGACACTAAGCAGGACATGATGAGATATACCTATTTCACAAGAATTGTTCACACTAGATTGTAGGCAATTGTAATACCAAAGCATTAGGCTACAAGGAAAATTGCCCACGTACATTTATCAAACCACTATTCTTCCCTAGTCCCGATGGAGCGGGCAACATAGGGCCAGACTTAGTAATCTTAACATCTTCATGATCAAGCTAGGCTAGAGTTCTACTCAATCGGACACTTTCATAGGGCACAGCTAGATCTGATTCAATGTATCACGATGGGGATGTTGTTTACCAAAAGCCAGACTGACGAAAAGAGACAATCGCAGAAATCATCCTGGAAATGAAAGACATCCGCCTCGCATCAGCAGCTTTCAAGAAGATTATTCCGCCATTGATTACGCCTGTGATGTTCTGGGGTGAGTCAAGAATATCCACCCATCGACGTGAAAGTAGTGTATAACGAGAAACCCCGCATAAGCGCTTATGTGGATCGTCCGAAGTTACCTCCGGGTTCGCACCATGAATAATGTCGCCGACCGTAACAGTTCCACGTTGCTTCGCGAATTCCACATATTCTGCTGGGAACTGACAGCCCTGAGAGAATGCCGCACGAAGGCTCTTGTGAGCCCGATCCCAAGCCATGAGTACGCAATAATCGATGCCTGTTTTCTCGTCGATAAAACTTTCCATGCTCCATATGAAAGGGAAATTAGGCGCAGTAGGATCTCCCATCACATCTAACAAACGACTTGTAGCCAGTTTAATGGCTTGTGTGTCTTTCCATGGTTGCATACTTTTGCCAGAGTTTGTACTGACGCCCAAATATGGAGGTCGGTTTGAATGGTTGGGCCACTTCGACTGGATAGCGCGTCCGACTGCATCAATCTTGTTTTTCTGTTTGGTAGGAGTGAGCACACCGTGTTCTTTATATTGTCCGCGGTGAATATCTGGAAAGTTCGATAGACGTTGCAGGGCTTCCTCAAAAGCCAATTTCAACACGTCATTTATATCAAGAGGACCAAGAGGAGACTGCTGCTTGATTCCGAGCGCCCCCAACGAGCGTGGCAATACTTCGGCAGACATTCTATTTTGCGGTATCAATCAGAGGTCATGCCGTAGGTATGATCCAACAGTACTCACTCAGTAGTCATTTGGGGTATTTGATATAGCGACTATGATTGCAACGTTCTATGAGGAATCTAGGTATTGTTCTCGACGGGTGCTGAGCACGGTTTTATATTTTCTTGAAGGCCTCACGTGAGTTGCATGACCAATCATTGTCGCAAATTAAAAAACGAATAGACCGACGGAGAGAGGATGGTGGTGGCTGCGCATCCGACCCCCTGGGCGTTCATTGGGGGGGTTTCGCGTACGTACCGTCATCCTAGGCCGCAAAAGTATATACGTAATGGATTTGAGGCAGTGCTTCATACGTTTCAATACGACGAGATGCCTCATTCCGCGGCTTGAAAGTGCCGCATGGTATTAGGGTAACAAGTGGGAACCTTCCTCATTCTTCCTATCTCTCTCCGATTCTTTTGCATAGGCAATCTTCAAGGTTTCCTTCATTGACTCGCCTCACTGTAAGTGAATCGAAATAGATTCCTGATTTCCTAACTGAGCAAAATGGATTTATGCATTATGATGCACATTTCAAGCGCAACTCTCCTACTATCACCATAGCATGTTTGGAAAGGAAAAGCATCTTAGTAAAGGTAAGGGGTTGTAATAGATATTTTGGAAATTCCTTGGTAGGGATGCGAAGGAAGAAAAGGTCTAGCACGACTGGGAGACAGCAATGCCATGACACACTGTCCGCATTGAAGCGTTGATACTCTGGATGATCAAATAACACTGTGCCACAATGCTTAACGTTGAGGGTCGGGTCTACCTTTCCATGTTCCCCAGTCGTATGGATAGAGTGAGCTACAGTGTGAAATGGATAGTAGACGCAGATATATCTTGCGCATAACAGGCTTTGAAATCGACCAAAGCATTATAACCCGCTGGACGACTTGTAGGGACAGATGGCGATGTAGTGGACGGGATATATCACAAATGGTGCGACAAGAGGCAGATCCAGGCAATCTGGAATGGTAGACAGGCCGAGATCATTTTGAGGACATTATCCACACTTCTATAACATGGCCCGCATTTGTAGCATGTAAGCCAAGTGGTTTTTGATGTCAACCTTCTGGCGAAATAATTCTCCAGGTTCTCTTTATCTTTCTCTACTCAACTGATCGGAGCTGGCCTGAAAGCTTCGTTTTTAGCCATTCCAAGAAAGGTGAGGGTGTTTAAATCTGATGAGTCTGCGAGCCTATTCAACGCTTACAACGCACACGATTGAACTGTCTGTATATTCTCAACGCTACTAAATCTGCCCAATGGCTTGCACCGGAAACGCCATACTCGCCTGCGAATGCGGTCAATGGTTCAGATACAGGAGTCTTCTTAGACAGCATCGACAAGGAGTCCGTCGTCGAAGTTGCTTCGACTGCAACCAAAGATCCGCAACTGAAGAGGGCTTAGGGCAATACATCGTTGCTCTCCACCGATGGCAGCGCGGAAATTGTAAAGATCAGTTTCACAACTTCGGATCATTCAACCAACACCGGAGGTCTACCGCACACTGCTTTTGTCAGCCATGCTGTGAATCTATTGAATCGGCCGCCGACTTGATTCAACAAAAGACTACAGCCGCTCATGTGGGCTACTTCCGCTGCTGCGAACGCGACCGAGATTTTGCAGACGGGAACACTCTTGAACAACATCTGCGAGATAAAGGACATCGTGCCATGCGAAACGAGAAAAAAGTACAGGCGTGTAACCAGTGCAGTTTGAACTTCCTGAGCCAGGCCGCGCTCGAACAACATGAGGAATCACTAGCCCACCATCCCATCAGTGGCCTCAATGGTATCGATGCACTATGCCAGAAGAATCTCAAATGCCCCTCTCCTATGCTACATCACCTGGAAGGCGGAGCGTGTTCTGTTCTTTGGACATGAATCGAGAAAAGGTCAACTTGATCATGTACTGTACACGTACGATACGGAGCGCATTATATCTTCTCGACGCGTCGCCGATGCTTGTGGTGATGCTCACGGCGAGACTCCTAGTAGTATTACATCATCCACCGAGCCTCTCCTTACGTCTCGAGAAATTTCCTCGAGCCAGGCTGCGTTTCGACTGGAAAACCCGAATGCATCATTGACCACAAGCTGCCGTGAATACTCCAAGGTCTTCAAAATGGTGGAATCCCTCAACAAGCACCAAAGCTCCGCTTCTCATGCAATGCGTGTTTCATTGCCCCATCTCCCTGCTACTTGGCAACCGTGATGCTGGTCCCACCCAATATTTCACCCCCCTCAGTGGACTTTCACAGCATGTTGAGGCCAAAGCATGCGTCGGTGGCATTGCTATGCTTCGCGATGCGGCGTCATATCTCGAAAGTCGTTTCCAGCAAGCGGGTTGGACAACCAAGGTTCTCATCGATGACTACATAGACCGTGTGCCGGCAGTGTAGGGACTATCGATCACCACAATGCAACAAACTATCTATATACATGAGACTGAGAGATCGTACACGGCCAGACATGTGAAAAATCAAATGTTACAAGCCACGGGTGACGAGTTAGAACTGAAGGCTTTCGTGGCTGACTATCTCCCAACTTGGGTCGAAGGTCTCGACCCAAAACCCAACCTAGCCAGGGTCCCGGTTGGGTCCGGGTTGAGTTGTGTTTCGCGGAAGTCTAACAGCGATAGCGAGTAAGCTTTTCAGAATCAAAAAGTATCGTCAGCGGGCTACTTCTTTAAATATACAGTAGCAAACTAGTGGATAACCTTTGATATCGTACTTATACGAAGTGATTTTATCCACACGGTAGGGTCTCTAAGAGGAGGCTGTTTTCTTTGAAAAGAGCAGTAGAGTTTAGATTGTGGACATAGCCCTCGAAGGGGGTAACCAACCTCGAGAAGGGCTTCGCCTTGCCAAACACCATATAGAGGTTGGGGTCTTCAGTATCAAATAAATAAGCTCGGTTGCGCCGTCAGATAGGTCGTCAAATTCGCCTAATATAATATACAGTATCTGTAACAGTCCTTCAGTCACGCGACTAAATCCATTCTCCAAATTCAATGCATCTTGACTCACGGAGTCATCTAACAAATTTTTCCAAATGGACGCGCCCACATTTTCCACCAACGGTCCCAGCCGCTGTTAACACGCAATCAGCGCGGAACCAATTGATATGATCCGTAGCGAGAATCCGATCTACCAGGCTCCCGATTCTATCACGCTCAGAATCTCAATACGAGTTTGTTGAATACCTAGTCATATCGCACCTTAAGCACAAAACGAGTCGCATTACCTATATCATGCCTGGCGTTGGGGTGACAAGGTTTTGGAGGAACCTCATTATGTCTTAGGCATGAAAGGCGAGAGCAGTCGCCATTGTACAAGCTTTCGCACCTTGGAAGGCTTGTTAAAGCTAACAAATGATTACTGGTGAACTTGAGGACCATGTGCTACTTAGCAAAGCCTGATGTTGTTCGATTTCACTCTGAAGAGAATGCTCCCAACGATGGCCCTACCATCTTGGGGTTTCAAGCCTCGGACATTCACAAACGTACAAACAGCTCTGTTCTATTCAAGCTTCTTGATAGGTACACCAAATGGAATGGGAAAAATCAAAAAGAACAGGGAACTTCCCGCCATCGGTTCACTTTATTGGCGTGTCATCTTTCGGTCTTTCTGACGCAGTATGCGACCAAGGTAGTGACGCCACCCGAGTGAACTGCGCTTGCAAGATTGGAAATCGGAAAGTGTTTCCATGTCTTTCTGTAAAGACAGACATAACTGAGTATAAAAACAAAGTGATTCGCGAAGTTGTGCTGCCTCTCTTTGCACGGTTCGGAGCTCTTGTCGGAGATTATTGACAGTCTCCATTGGGTCGTGTAGTGGATTCGGGGTGTTATCTATGGTAGCCTGAGGAGGCGCAAATTCGAAATGAGCCTTTCGAGCCTGATTATTATTGTTTGCCTGGGAAGTTGAGCTATTTCTTTTAGTACTGTTCAAATACCATCGAGACGCTGGAGCTTCGACGTAGCCAACTGGGCTGTTGAACGGCATGGAGCTCTAGTTGTCGATGAATATGGCGAAGGCAACGCTCAAGAACCAGCCTGGCTGTATAAGTAAGGCAAGAAGCTGCTAATTCTGGTCCATAATTGACATCGGTGTTACACATCTTGTGAGTGGATTGGGCCAATATTTCCCAAATTGGGCTAGTAGGTCTTTTGCCACTCCATTGATCTATGTTGCCAAATGCAGTGCGACGGAATGGTCACACAAAGTCATGCATCGTCACTACCAATCCTAGCACATTATCTGTTATAGTTAGGGGTACTATGGCGGACTACTGGCGGAAAGGCTGGCTGTTCGGCAGCAGTACTGTAACTTACGGTGGCTTTCTATAAAGACACCATCTGACAATAGAGCCGCCCTGCCGTGTCAGGAACCACACTGTTAGAAGCAATTGTAGACGTTGAATTGCTTCCGATTGGCCACACTTGCCCCAGTTCCTCCATCAAAAGACGAGATTCCCATGATGTAATTGGGAATATCGAACCATGCTCAAAGGCTGCGTTGTGTGTTTTGGTCCGTCTGCGCGTGTAAAAGTCACGGAGAGGAATGGTTACCCTCCCCGAGATCCTCATCGGTAGCTGGTAACACCATGCATCAGCTGGAGCATTGGAATTTCGCCCTACCATTTTCGGCGGGATTTTAGTTTGTTCCTCCTCCGCAAAGCCTCCTAGACTAGTAAAGGCAACTCAGAAAGGCCTTTATCAACATTTCCAAAAGTTCTCAGTGTATTTTCAGAAAGGTATCCCGTCGTCTCAATGCGGTCACTCATAACATTTTGCACTCTGAAAAACTTGTGAATTGTACCGTAGCTTCAAGCGCGTGGTATTTTTTCTATAGTCAATATACGTTGTTTGAGAAGCTAGCTCATATAGCTTGATATGACGAACTTAGCAGTATCTACAGACTTTCCTTCTTCCGAATTCCACTTCCTTGTTCCCCTTTCATATTCCAAAGCGGCTCCGCCGATACGGTCCATCCTACATTATCCAGATGGTAGAATTGACGAATAGAAAAATGTCATAATAACCGTGGTTTTGGCAACAGGCCCTTTGTTCCACATATACAGTATTTAGAAATGTGACGTTGAAGACGGGAAATCTAGACATGCTCAAGAGCCGGTCATGGAATCCGCCTCTAAATCGCATAACCAAACGGCTGAGTAAATCTGGCCAAGACAAGTAGGAATGATCTGCTGTGGACATATTTCCATTGTGGCATTGTGGAAACTGGGTCATTTCTTGTAGCATGGGTAGGCTTTGTAGTGAATTCAATGTAAGATACCCATGGGCTTGGCTCTATTCGTGCAATTTTCATGGAAACAAAGCATAAGAGGAGCAAATCTATATCTCCTCATAGTCTTACTCGCTGCTAGAAATGCCGTCTCAAGGCTGACGGACGTATAGCATCAGGGGGTGGTGTCCCCAACATGTACCGTTATTGAAAAGGCCGTTATATTCGATCCATCCAGTTGAACACCCTCCGAATAATCCAGTGCAACTGTTTTCTTTATACGGTCCAGTCCTAAGGTATATATAAATGACAACTCCTGTGTGTCAAACCTTTGTACGCCCGGTTATCCCTTCTCACTAATTGGGTATCATATGCTCACACGGATGATTGATATACAACGCTCGGAATCGTGGCAATAGAGCGTCGACCTATCTCCTGTAAGATGTTATGCTGACACCAAATTTAGGAATTAGTGTATGCATACTGTAAGGAGAATCACGCTTTCACGTCCAATGAAGCCTCTGACAATTTGTAACAAGGACAGTTCATGTTCTCAGTGGCCAACCCTCAGCCGTACATAGAGTTTGTACGCGACGCTCACACCGTTAGCCTTTTCCTTTAAAATATGGTTTTACCCCTTGCAGTACAGTGAATATTGGTTCGAGACAATAAAAGACAATAAGCCCCCTTCATCCACCTCACCATAACATTACTGCACCGACGGATTATCTCACATTCCTTGAGCTTGGACAGGCCTATGGGCAAGATGCGACGTCCAAAGCAGCTGGCCACTGACCTTTGCCGAGAGCCAGGGCGGTATTCTTACGGTTTCTCGAACAACAGTTCCCAGATAGTCTCAACGGTGCTGTAACAGAACACCAGAACTTAGTACCGTACTCAGCATTGCAGACAGTTATATCTTCTAGAACCTCATATAGCGATGATACACCGGTTTCGGTGGAATAATTCGCCTCGACTACCGGGTCTCCTGAACGAAGGCCCTAGCCCTCGAATTGTCCTCTCTGGAGGACCAGGTGCTATGCTACGAGGAAGTGGAAATATGGCCAAGCCGTGGAACCCTCAGAACGCGTTGAGTCTTCTTTGCCATGCTTGATACGCAGAAAGTTGAATACAATATATACGTTGGCTTGAGAAATATGAAAGGCCTATTGCACTTTATGGAGTTCACTCTGTTTCGTCGTAGCCATTTGAGCCACGGTATCACTTCAAAGTACGTCGCCGTTATTGAGTGACACATCATACTTACTGGCCAACGAAAGATCCATATCTCTATCTGACAAGTCTCTACGTCAAATGAACGAAATGTATCTGGGTGAGAGGTCTGGGACAAGCAGCCTTGCCCCCGCGGCTTTAAGAGATTCACAATACTCATACTGAAACTATCAAACACAAGTATTCTTCTACATCCGACATGGGAATAGTCGCCTAGCTATTGACGAGCCTTACTGCCGTCATGGAACCATGCAAGAATTGGTTACCACATATATATGCGTTTGATGCTGACGCAATTAATATTGATTATCTTCCCTTGTACTTCGGCTTCGTCTTGAAATGCTGCAGAAGCTCCGCAATCTAGATGTTAGAATGCAAAACGCTATTGACTTCTTCATACCGTGAAGATACGTATGTGGAAAGCCTTTCATCCATTGAGACACTGACATCTGATTCATTACCCCACGTACACTTACTACAGCAGCTATACAGTGCAGTGCTGCTCAGAGCTATACCGGATGCCAGAGGATGGTTTGACCTTTTCGTATTCTAAACGGATATCGTTATCAAATATTGCAATGTAGAACCAAAAATCACCAAGTCTGAAGATCTGCCAGGTATTTGCTCCAAAATATTGAGATCGTTTTTCGGATTCGAAGGCACCAATAGCCATTCAAACAGTTTTCAATCACTCAAACTGTGCTCTGTCAGATTTAACACTATCTATCCACTTGACGGCGCCTAGAAAATAGGATCGACAGATAGAAGAAATGATAGTGTGCATACGTTTGAAAGAACTACAGAAACCCGAATATGATTGTAAATAGCAAACAGGCAATGAATCATATAATCATCGTTCTCGTAGGTTCTTCAAGACGAGTGGCGAGAATGGGCGTGGACAATCGTTCAGTTGTATCTGGAACTCTTTGTTTCACATTGAAGACACAAAGAATTGAGCGCATTGAAATCCAAATCTGTAGATGTGAGAGCCCACCACATTGCACGAGCAAATTCCACTCCCGCCCTTCCTGCGCGATAGGATATCTCCTGCACCCGGTCAATACTGTTCGGTCGTGCTGCTCGGATTTCAACCAGGTGTTGATTACTACATTCACCACACGTGCTATTTGTGTAATCTTCTGCCATAAATATCTGTGAATCCGCTTGTCTCTTCCTGTGGCGATATCTGCGCAGTCGAGAACAATCGCTAGGCGTGAGTCCGTTACCGCGTCACCCTAAATCTGCGCTGTGCTGCAATAGCTCCACGACTACGGGGTCTCATTTTCTAATGCCCCTGCCTACCATTGAAACGCATTATTCTTGACAAGTGTTCAGATGGTCAATCTTCGGTGCGGCCGCTTGGGTTGAAACATAATCCGCGGCTATGGCCAAATATATGAACCCTCCTTGTTCTGCTTGGCCACAACAGGTCAGCAATCAATGACTCTGAAATGCATCTTGCCGGTGGGAAAGAAAAACAAATCACAGTGGTGCATTTTAAGTAGCCAGAGTCAACAACTGGCATTGTCGTCAACTAATAATTGTGGCAGAATAGAGAAATTTTTCAAAGTTCCACCCCCTTACTCGATATTCTCAAGTAGATCCGGTGGCAATCATACCAAATGATGGCGTCTAAATGTGTCGTTTTGATACTAAAGAGTTCCACTGGTTCATTGACATAGGTTCGATGTAAGTCTCCATGACCTCATTCGTTTACGCCGCGCTTCTCCGTGGAGCTTTCCACGACACAGGTACAACATGTAAAGCAATTAATCCTTCAATAATATTGTCGTAGCTTGCGGAAGAGATGTGCATAGAGATTGTACGCGCATCATTTAGGCGTGAACTTTGTGGTGTGAGTTATGCTAGACGTCGACTCTGCACTTGAGGAAAGCACTGCAATGTTCGGTACCCATGTCTAGAAGATCAGTCATTGAACGGAGATGTACAAACACGCGCGCAAGGTCTCTGCGTTGTGACCAGCTTCAACGGAACTGAAAATAGGGTCTGCTGAGTACCTTTTCATTCTGCATTTGATCCGCATTTTGAGCCCGGACACGTTCCTGGTTCAAGACACGCGCGAACGTTTATTTTGTCATAGCATAGATGCTTGCAATTAGACTCCCAGATCAAAGCAAGACTCTACAGAAGGAGATATTTGAAAAAAGCAGTCATATATTTTGTCCAGCACATGTTCAAGATAATTAATCCATTGAATGCTTTAGATCCCGACTATTGTGCGGAAGGGATTCTGAAAATACCGTTCCTGCGAGAAAGCCTTTTCGTCTTTGGCAGTTCATGGGCTCATTTACAACAAGAGAAGGACCCCAATGTGGGACAGGCTGGATATAGGTAGGAGGACGAGGGATGGCTGTATAAAGTAAGCTCGATAGCCCACGGCATATGTAGATATAGAAATCTTTTGTTATGATTCGGAGATATCCGGCAATTATCAAAATCGGCCGATCGCGAAGATAATCAGCATGGGTAGAGAAGATGAACTGCAAGGTTCACAATCAGCAATGGAAAGGCTGATAGGCCGAGCCGAAGCTTTTGATGCCAAATTCAAGATCGGCATGGGTTGTTTCAGTGTTAGGATTGGTTACTCACAGCTCATCGGCGCCATCCCTGTGTATGTATATACCTAAATGATATAACTTGTCCACTAACCTGAATTGTAGCTTAGGAGACTTAGGGGTCTTGGCACTCTCTATTTATATGGCTTCTAGTTGCTGGAAATGTTGTCGTACGCATACGCAAGGGAAGATTCCTTGGTCTCTCAAAATGAAGATCATTGGTAATGTGCTCTCGGATGTCATCATTGGGTTTGTACCCATTGGTGGCGATGTTTGCAATATCGTGTTCAAATTCAATAGAAGAAATGTAGCACTGGTGAAGAGGCATTTGAACCTCCATGTCAACAACGGAGAGAGGCAGCTATATTTGAAACGGGCAATGGAAGGGAGTGCGATCGAGATGCATATGATGAGAGGGGAAATTGATGAAACATGGCGAAAGCATAAACTGTTAGATGATGTTCCATCCTAAAGTGATTTGACGATTTTATGCGACAGGGAAGATGCCTTTGTGTTGTAGATCCTATTTCTGAGCACATATTTGCAACCTACTGCCAACAGTCTCGTATGGGATATAGTAAAGTTTTACGAGCCCATTGATTGATGCTTTCCAGCGTGCTTTGCCGTGATGTATTAGCAATGTCACTGCATCAAGGCTAAACTGTAAAGCAGAATTGTTGAATTAAGGCTGTCGCAGAAATTGCGAGTGTGGGCTTTGCAAAGCGTTCCTCTGAAGCTGGGGGACTAGGTGATCCAGCTAATGTCTATCACTCTTTAGAACCAGGCTTCATCACCTGTCTGTTACATATAATCGCTCTTCGGCGCCTTTGATCTGGAAATGCGAGTGACTGAGTTAGTCTTCAACAATTGTCCCTAACATTTCCTTCTCGTTCGCGTGGTTTACCTTAACCGGCATTCAAGTCATTGTCCTGTTTACTGGAAAGGCCCCACGGCGTACTTGATCCTTTTATTAACCTGATCTCCCAATGCTTTTCTCGATATATCAAAGACCGTTCACCAGAGGAGCCAATTTGTACTATGATTAGCCGTAGTGTCAATACGAGAAATGAAGGATTTCAAGCTATGTCAATAAAACGAGAATCTTATTTGTGCCAGAATGTCATTATAATGCCTCTTTGCGGCTACACTCCGAACCATAGCCCCTCAGTGTCTCCTGTCCAAGACGAGAACGATGGATTAGGGCTTAAGAGTTTCACTAGGTTGGCCATGTGATACAAGGGCTCATACAGCTGGAACTGCGATCATCTTCACCCCAGGCCACATGATTGGGTCACCAGAATCTTGCAAGTGTAGCGGGGGAAAATATCACCGTTCGACTACCAGCCCAAGCATGCCATGGTTGTGGCATGAGGAGACATCATCAATGTACCAGATCGATCTGCTTGAATCCATGAGAGTAGAACAGAAGAGCACTACACCGTCAAGTTGCATGTATGATTGTATGCGGCAATTCAGCTACATTTCAGGTTTCCCTCCAAATGCCTGTTTCATGCTTTTATTCAGACCTCTCGCTGATGTAGGCGTGTCATTCGACGAGGCTACAAGCTTCCGGGGTTGCAATGATTCCCACCATGCTATATACTCAGTACTCCCGCTAGTACCAAGAGGAAGTCCAAAGGCAGTTTCTGAGAGGTCATTTCTTTCTCAGAATCAGGGTGTTTCAATAGGTGCACCCCAGGTGTACGAAGCTTGGGATTTCAGACACCTTGTCATATGTGATATATAGGGAGTGGTTTTATTGGGGTTGCCTCACAATGCCTGTAGCCTCACCATGTCTGTAGCCTCCCGTGATATATACACCGACATTTCCGAGAGCCTCTTCCTCCTACAACTGCTCACAAGAGTCAGTTGATGGCCTCTGCGGGTAGCTCGTCATCTCTCACGCAGTCAAGTGTCAATTGTGTCCCTCCCACCTTCCCTCTGTATATAGAATTCAATACAATACAGACACATTGCCTCCCTTCAAGGGAGCGCGGACGGAGCCTATCTGACGCCACGGTCTACGACCGCAGCGACAGGTGACCCGTTGCGGCCAAACTAAACTCTTCTTGGTCCTCTTGACTGCGTGAGGTCACCAATAAATAAATATATATATATATATATATATATATACTTGCAATCATATTCGGGGTCTCTGTGGTAAGGAGATATTCAGCCAAAAGGCTCATATTGTTCGCAAAAATCCCATAATGCTTTGCTTCAATCGTGGCGGCTCCACGTCAAGAACACTCAATCAAAGAACGCACTGGACGGTGTAGATTACCTTGTAATCATTCACCTATTTCCAAGATAATTTGAAATATATCATCTCAGTCAAGCTAGTCTCTAGTTGAATACAGATGGGCGTACCAGATGACGGCGCGAGTCTACGCCGGTGGTGAGGGTTTTACGTATACATACTACACTATTGAGTTTCGGGCTGAAAAAGGAAGAAAGCAAATCAAGCTAGAATCAATGATACGCTACATTTCCAATTTGGACGACACGAGATAAAGTATACATTTCCACCCATCCATAGATAAACCCAATGAGTAAAATCTCGCCTGCTTATGGGCACACTGGCACCTCGATGACCGTAAATATGCCATCCTGAAATCTGACGAGCAATCAAATTTGAAGCTGCGGACTCTCTGAGACAATTGTTCTCTTATTCCAAAATAGACCCGCACTTATCACATAGAACAAATTGGCCCTCACGAGTTGCCCCCCTGCGAGTTTTGCGCCTTTTGCCCGTATCCTCGCGTGCATGCATTGAACTTTTGACTTTTTTCCTTTCTATATCACCCGTAGGACTAGGCGTGGCTGTCGTCCTCCTGGAAGTTCTTACTTTCCTTTGGGGGAGTTCCGATTGACCATAGTTACCATGAGACTTTTCGTCCTTCAAATAAGGGGCGGCATTATCACACGCTTCGCTAGAGCCCTAATATAGTGTTAATAGTACATTCAAACTAGCGAAACAAGTGGCTTATACCGGGGACTGCTTTCTTGGAGTGCGGTTGCGAGAGCCATCTTTCTTAACATCCTGGTGTTCTCAGTTAGCGGATGAACCCGTTGTCATCGTAACAATATGACATAAAAGCTTAAATCAGAAGACTCACCCTATCAACATTTTCCAGGGCTTCACGGACTCTCGCTTGATCCTCCTTGGGCAGATCTCTCCAGCCATCCAGCGAGAGGTAATCGCGGTCCTTGTCCGTTGGACCAAGTTGAGCCCGCAATTTCTCGATAACCGGAGGGGTGGTGCAGACCCTGTACATAATTAGCCTTTCCGTGGATTGTTGATTGTCCCGAAGTGGATACGGAATAGTGGAAGTTCAGCACTTACCAGTGACGCCAGCGAAAGTACCCGCTATGCTTGGTCTTAATCCATAAGCCCACACTCAAAGAGTTGGCAGGAATCTTTTCCCCCCTGAACAGACATTTCACCTGGCACTTTTTCTCAACTGGATGTTTGGCTTTGAAATGAGCAATAAGCCCTACAATCAGCAAATGAATCATCATGGTTTGCACTGAACGGTAAAACGTAGATGGTGCTGTAGATCGGAGGCTCAGGCTGGCATTTTCTTATGCCATGTACTGGATAAGATTGATCCGGAGTTCATTGTATACTCCGGAAGGGCAACTCAATAACTGTCGGCTACAATCGGGATCTCACAGTAGAAGGCTATGCCTGCTTCCGATTCCGAGGGGACAGAGGGGGAGGGTAGGGAAACAGACTTACCAAAGCAGTAAGACATGCTTCACAGAGACACGGGATATCCAGACTAGGAAGGTGTTTTCCAAAGTGGAGGTCAAAGTACAGTGGAGGGCAATGCATTTTGCAAGACAATTCTTCTCCTTAAGAGGTTTTCCTGACGAAGTAAATTGCGACAAGGTACCAAAGTTGAATTTAAGCTGTGGCCTATTTTGGAAGATGAAGCCAAGTACAGCCTTCTTTATTTTATTCATGAAGAACAATTCAGATCGGGCCCTCCAGCCCACTCGCGGCGTATTGTGCTATTATGGAATCACCTCGCAGAGCATCTCAGAAAACATCATTGCGGCGAGGTCTTGATAGTCTCGATGCGTGTACGTAGTTCTACATCTAGGTCTAGGGTCATCTACTGTAGCCTGTTGGTGCCAATCTCGAAGAAGGACGAGATTCAAAGAAGTTCTCCTGAGACATACTGCACTGAAGTCAAGTTCGTCTTTCATGATGGAGCTTAGGCCCGTGGTAGTTTGTATATTCATGACGACCGTCATTCATATCGCAAAATTCTGATAAGGGGCGATTCAAATAACTGCTACAGAATTCCCGCTGTTAAAAGCTAGGAAAATTGAAGACAACCTGCAATCATGAACAATGTGGCGCCTACTCAACGCCTGATAGTCGCCTACAATATGTATCCTGTGCTCCGTTATAAGCCCCTCTTGGCCCTTGAGCTTGGGGCGAGGCGGGTACTAATGAAGGAAATTGCCACGGCTACCATTACGACACCTAGAAGGAGCGATGAACCCTTTTTTGCCGAAACTTATGATTTCTTAGAGGCTTCGACACTATCTGTGGGCGAAAACTTTTGGCATGATGTCCCTACGCCGTTGATCTTCAGAACAGCCGAAGATTAGTATAAATGCGATTTCCATATTCGCCAACTGCTTACTAGTCAAACCTGGTCAAACAACAGTGTGCCACGCACTTGTTTTGCTAACCTTGAGTATGTTCGTTTTGAATTCAAACAATGATCACTTGTCAATATGTATATACATATACATGTTACACATAATCCGGGATTTCTGTACCGCAAGGGGAAGTTCTGAGGTATATATTGTCATTATTTCAGAGCGGAACTTGAGGCTATGTATACAACGGGAATATCACGTCGGTTTCAATCAACTTGGGTCCTTCGTACAGATATTAGTTCCCATGTGAGTCTCTCATATTTACGTGATCACTCCCACGCAGATTCATATCTATTGAGTGTGTATCGACCTTCTCAGTCTCAATCAAGAGCCTAACCACAGCCTCATGGCCATACTGTGTAGCCCAAAATAATGGTGTCCGCTCACCAAATCCTCTCGAATTTGCATCCACGTGGTCCCCCTGAAGGAAAAGCTTTACTACCCCCGCATGGCCACTTCCTGTAGCCCAGGATAGTGATGTTCGGCCGCTTTGGTCTTTACAGGTCACATCCACCCTCTTGGATTCAAGCATCAGCTTCACCACGGCCTCATGGCCATATTGTGCGGCCCGGGACAATGGTGTCCGGCCACTGAAATCTTTTGAATTCACATCCACCTTGTCTTCTTTAAGCAGCAGCTTCACCACCGCCACGTGGCCGTTTTGTGCTGCCCGAAAAAAGGGTGAGTGGCTCCATTTGTCCCTCAAATTCACGCTCGCCTCGTCATGTTCAAGCAGCAGTCTCACCACGGCCTCATGGCCGTTCGCTGCAGCCCAGGACAATGGGGTTCGGGACATGCGGTCTTCCACTTGAGTGTTCGCGCCTTCTTGTAATGCCATTTTGACCGTGCGCGCGCTTCCTCTGGTGGCAGCCCACAACAGTGCCGAGCTTGATGTTCGAGCATTGACATGGTAGAGATATGGATTCAAGAGTTCGTGGAGTTCCCGAGTGGTTTGACATAATGCGTTAATATCCTTTTCCGCGTTGAGGCATGTTCCTATCAAGAGGACCAATTCTACGGGCAGATGACGAGAAGACATGCTCCGACAGTCACGTTGAACGAAACCACAAACAAACTGTGTAAAATAAGGATTGCGTCTATGGCTGGCGTTAGATACGCAAATGACCATATAGTACTGGCTGATCTGATGATATTCTCAACACCCAGTTAGACGAAAGTGTGCGATCAAGTACAAAAAATGGCAACGCTTTCAACTCTATTTCAATGGACTAGAGAAGACACCCTAGGTGGATGCCTGTCGGCTTTCGTGGCCAGTAGACAATTGTCAAAGCTGCGGCGAGAAGGAGAGTGCGTTCTACTTTTACTGTATCTACTGAAGGTCGAACTGATGAAGGAAATGAACAAGGTCTACTCGAGGCAAGCAGCTTTTCTCCTCATATCCTAAATCCCACAGTGGAAAGATAGCTGAATAGATGAGTCAGCATGAACGGTACGATACATGAGAACTGCGGAATATACACCGCGAGATAGAGCTGAAGAAATGCATATGATCAGAAGACAGCACGGTCCGATGAGCTTTGTAGTTAAACATTTTGGAGAGAGCCCGGCGTAATTGCTTAGCATGCAGTTCACTCTGCACACAAGCCAAGACTGGTACCGCCTGCGTCAACTTGACAGTTCATGGCGGATTTAGGGATAGCTACAGCTGGTTTCAAGGGGCGAAGAGGCCATCAACAGTGGGTTCATAGATGATGTTGGACCTACGGTGTGAGTGGATTCTGGAGCGGGCCCGGGCGAGATCAAGGATGTGCGGCTGTTGTGAAAGGGGACAGCCGTCGTGAAAGCGGCTGAATCGGCAGTGTCTGAGTTAGATGAAATAGCGAGATAGGCATTGCCGACAGAATTAGTGACGCCATTTGTCAACATCCAGCCATCGGCGCACCAGAAATATGCATAGCGAGTGATTGCAGCATTGGTATCAAGCCACGTGATAGCCTCCTCCACGAAATGAGCAGCTACAGATAGATCAGTAATGCCCGATTCGTCATTGTTCAGGCCAAATTCTGTCAGCCATATCTCGGAGATACCATAGTCAGAGGCCATCTCACTAGCTTCGGTGACAAAACTCTTCAGCTCTGCAAGAGTGTTGCCATACCAATGAACAGCGACCGCGGAGATTTTGCAGTCAGTGCATTCGCTGAGGAAAGAGGAGAGCCAAGACAGTCCTTTGCCAGTGGTAGTAGACGAAGTGACAGCGGGACTGATCAATTTCGCATGATCAGCGTAAATGGTCAGATGTTGCTTATAGTATGTTGCTGCATTGGAGTAACTCATGTCCGCCTGTGAGGAGGAATCAGGCTCATTGAAGCCCATCAGGTGCGTGCTGCCATCTGCAAGGGCGGTCTTGACGGCTGCGGCCCAGCTATCGACATCGACAGAGCCCCAGAGCATAGGCACATACTCTTCACCGGAAGGAATATCCCCATTACTGGTACTGCCCCAATTGTAGGCCCACGAGATGATGCCCGGGTCTATGCTCAAGGCGGAAACAAATTTAGCATCGTTATAAGCGGCACCGCGCTTACTGGAGGTTGAATCGCGTTTGTGCATGGTCGATGAATGCACCCGCACTATGTCGGAAGCAGCAGCGGTTACGAACGCGCTGATGATGAAAATTTGGATAAGATATGCGGTTGTTCGATTCATACCAATTCAAAACATGTAGCAACTGGAAAATGAAAAGACTGAAAGTTTCTACCTACAGCACCGAAGGGTTGCGGAGAAACAAGGATGAAGATTCCTTTCATTGCGCATTGAATGATAATATTATTGACACCTTGTCAACCACTCTACTAAAGGCACAAATGATGAGGTGCCGGTTGATGTTCCGAATTAGATATCAGAACTTCTACTATGTTCCAATTGACGGGAGGACGGCTCTGACCCTGCTAGGCCCGCACCTGGTGGCCCCAAATTTAGCTCAGGGGAAGAATCAGGGCCACTTAGTTTACCGCTCAGAGAAAGAGCATGTAGTGGTTAATCATATCACGCATATTTTGATAGAATATGCGCCTTGGATCTAGTAGGAAACCAAAGCGAATGTTGTACATTTTAAACAACGCATCTACACCGAATTTCTACAGTACCTGGGAAGGAGGTCGCCTCATAGTATAGCATTGAAACTAAACAGTACAACAGTTCCAAAAATTTCTCTGCTGAGAACCTGAAAGTGGAGCTAAATGGAGTGCTGAAATGAAGTGCTGGAATGGAGTGCTGGAATGGAGCGGGCAAAGAAGCACAATGGAGAGGACGCTGGAGGTAGAAATCTCGGTATACAGTACGTCGGCTTGGGAAACATGTTGGTGAAATACCGAGTGTGCCATTAGTCCATTACTATCTGGGTGGCAGGGTCTTGTGAATACGAGGAGAACAAGCAACCTTGCCCCCTTGAGTTGTTCAGCTCTTCACCGATATTCAGACCTCATCACTTGGCGCAGCCAAAATGAGAGACTCGTTTGATTTCTTGAGATCTTTGTTGAGCCTGTTGAAAATCAGATCGCCTGATTCGAATTGCACAATCACTACGATTTATCATGGACATAGGCCACAGGCAATCATTGCAAAATACCACACTCTCAGTTGGCGAAGTTTTAGCCTGAGCATTTGGTTTTTACATAGATCGTGACGCCATTCAGTGCAGATGGATACCCTCCCACGGGATGTAGTGATTAATCATTATTTCTTCACTCATAGCTTGTTGAGCTTTTTTCTGTCATAGATGGCGGCTTGTAGACATCTATTGACCTAGTATATTCTAATGTACAGCCATCCTCATTTACTCCGAATAAAACCTGACGCGAGACGTATTCAGTGTGCATTTTACATTGATAAACCATAAGCCTAACCATGCCAAGCATTACCAAGGAATGCATATGTCATCCAGAGGGTCATGAAGTTGTTGCACACACTGAGTCTGGTCAAAGATGGGTGGGGCATGAGATAACGGGGAACAGTACATGCAAGGTCGACAAAAAGACAATGGATATTCCTGATGAAAGACACTCATGAGCTCATCTTCGGGCGTTTTCCTTGTAGTATTGATGGCCTTTGGGGAAAGTCCTATTTGAAATTCTTCCGGGGCCTCGTCACAATTCGCATGCCTGTGCCTGTACCTTGAATCTCGATGCCCCCAATCGTTACGCACATAGAATGTACGGTAGGATCCATCAACCTTCTAGACTAATTACTCACCTTAAAGGCCTTCCACATCAGGCATGAATTCCGAGGCAGGCTGACTGGAAGAAGTATATTGATAATCTTTGCTCCGTAAGTTGAATGGAAAACATACAGCGCACGAGCTTCCCCCATGCTGTATGTTTTCAATGTCTCATGGTGGACGTCAAATGTTGTTTCAGGTCAAAGTCCAGGCTGGCTTCTGACCGGACACTCTGACAATCTAACTTGCGTCTTCTCGTCATTCTTGAACTGAACGCATCAAATGCTAGGCATCTGTATAAAAAATCTCGCTTTTGTCAAAGTCAGGTCGAAGAAAGATTCAATCATTTCCTTCAATGGGGCTTCAATGCTTACGCTTGTTGCTGCACGCGCTCTAGTCGGCGGGCCTGTATCTCGCGCACTAGCAGGATTGGAAAACCTCTACAGCGACGATGGAGATATACGGGAGCAGGCATTTGGTGCGGGACGTTTGATTTGGTGTCAAGACTATACACTCGAGAAGATAACAGGCACAGACAGACTTACTAGCCCCAATGAATAACTACCTTCATTTGAAGTTAAAGCCCTCTTCACTATGTCTACACGTATGAGTCCTAGCGCCCTAGGTTTTCGGGGCTTTCATAATTGCAGTGCATCAGGCGTATGATAAGTCACCTTTGGAGTACAACTGTTTGGACTTCGACTGCGCTCAAGTGACCCATAGTCGATCCCAAATGCAAAGCGTGCTCGTTGAGTGTTGACGCTCCGTGACTCTTCATACACTCTAAATGGTAACTCCGAGAACGGGAATACCGGATTATCTCTGACGTATCTCTAGTGTTTGATACAGCGGCTCTCTGTCTCTGACATGAAAGGTGATGGCGGTCGGCGCTGTACGCTCCACGGCGAAAGGTGCAAGGCCATTTCAGCCGGCATTCTGTTTGAGCTTCTAAAGTTGGGCATGGACTTGTCGCTGCTTTATCTCAGGTCGAATTCACAGTTAGTCCGTTCTGTACAACATAAAATGCGTGGCTACTATGTCTCCGAAAACGTTGATGTAACATACCAATGCGCCAGCTGATGCACGGTGCTACCTGCTACATATGACGATCAGGGGATGGTTACCATCCCTTGCGGGATTTTGCAGGCGCAGACGGAGCAAAAAACGTAAATTCCAGTCGCAACCTCTGAGCATGACTCAATGTTCCCAATCATAACATGGGAACCTCGTCTTTTGGTGGAGGCACCGAGGCAAGTCTGGCCAGGCATGTCTTTTGCCACTGTATTGATTCAAACTGCCAAATGCGGTGCGGTGAAATGACCACACAAGTCATGGAAAGTCACCAGCGGTCCTAGCATATGCGTTATTACCATAAGGGATACTAAGGCGAACTACTAGCGGAACGGCTGGTCGTTCGGCAAAAGAATTTCGTGATGGCAAAGGTGAGTTATTGCTAACAATAATCCTCTTTTTAACGCCTAACATCTTTATTAAATATTCCACAGAAACATCATTTGAAGATAAAAGTGCCCTGTCGTATCAGGAGCCACCCTGTTAAAAGGTAAGTGTGACACCGATGTCACTCATACCCGGACTTAGTAGCCCCTCGCCTTACTTATACAGCTGGACTGGTTCTGAAGTATCACCTTCCCCACATCCATAAACAACCAGAGCTCCGATGCCCTCCAGTAGCCCAGTTGGTTATATCAAGGCTCGACCGTCTCGGTGGGATCCGCTCAGCCCTAACGCAAATGACGCATCTTTCCAGGCGGTACGCGGTATCTGATTTATGTGAAGATAAGCAATGACCATGATACTCGGCAGGCACGTTTCAAGTTTGCATCTATTCAGTCATCCATAGATATTTTCCAGGATCCATTGCACGATTCAACAGACTCTGTTCAACATCTCCGACAAGAGTTACGAGCCGTTCAAAGAGAGGCAGGACAACTTCGCGAATCGCTTTTTCTACACACCCAATTATTACTTTCTATACAGAAAGAAATGGATTTACTCTACGATTTACAATATTCCAAGGGAGAGTCACTCGGTTTGCGCCACTACCTTGGTCGGATTTTACGTCGAAGAGGAGAGAAGACCACAAGCTAATGAAATGAGTCTGTGATCTTCAAACAACCTTTTTGTTACTTACCACGTATTATGGCTAGGTATCCAGCAGACCCATATGGATTTCCGTCGTTGCTATTCGTGGAGGTCATGTCGGCTGTGATAAAGCTGCTAAAAACAGTAGATCAATGGCTGCAGGACTAATAGGTCAATGGCTGTAGGACTAATGCCAATTCGCATTTTCCCAGAAGGTTACACGAAAGTCACTTTATTAGAGGTTCCTGACTAGCAAAGCGGCAAAGTGGGAACACGTTGCTATCTGCGTTAGGTATGGGTTGCGCGATTGTTACACATGCAAAATCTATTCATGGGCGTGTGGACTGGTTAAATGTTCATATGAGAGTCCTCCAAGCATTACGGATACCTTATATGCATCGATGTATCTACACAGAGCGTTTGCAGGAACTTGGAACGGATAAGAGTCGTCGCAAAGAGTTGATACATGAAGGGCCAGCATGCGATGTCTTGGCTCTCGCCTTGACAAGGACTGGAACTACGAAGAAGGAAGGTAGTCAATGCATGTTACTGGGAAACATTTCAGCTAGACTCATTTAATGTTCAGTGCACGACCTCCCCTCAAGCTAATTTCATAGATCTGTGGTATCGGGTAAATTCTACGAAGAACGGCATCTCGGGACCTTCAGATACATTCAGACTAAGGGGTCTAGCAATGTCGTCATCGATGGTTGATGATAGGATCCTCGGCCGGAGGAGGCAATCCTTGGGTAATTGTTCCCCCTCTGATAGCGGGCATGGCAGTACACTGGTACAGAGGCACGGTTGACAAGCTGAAAGCTAGCATTACGGTTGCTCCAGACCTAGTTAATCGGTATGTATGCGCTTTACGAAACATGGGTCACGGGCATTTCCTCGCTAAAGCCACCGATGGGATCTGCGACATTTCAGCTGCGAGGAGGTTTATCGGTGAGGCCTTCTCATGGCTTGAGTGCCACAACCAGGTCACACGTTCTACATTATGTGTGCCGAAGATTTTCTTCTCTCCCGAGGCAACATGAACGCTGCAAACGACGCATATACGTACTACGGCCACATGAGCACCCCTAGGATTTCCTGACCGGCTCCTCGGGTGACAAGCAATATCCTACAAGGGCTTAAGTACACTTTCTACAGCTCTGGAAGAGATTGTGATAGATATATAGACATATTTAGACTGTAGGGTCCAGATACATGGAGCTTGCTGAAGAGTATAAGGCGATCCACTTTGGCCAGAGACGAGTCGCCTCTATGTTCTGTCGGTATCAAATTCCACAATTATCCTTCTTCTGGTGGCTGATTTATGACCCCGCGGTATCCGCGATTGCTTGTTATCACCGGCAAGATATGGTAAAAGCAGCAATCGCTATATGTCAAGTCTGGCTCAATGGATAGGGAAACCGGCACGGTTACCTTGTCATAAGCTCTATCAAGTCAGGCTAGTCAAGAATGAAGACCCTATCAATGGAAGAACTTGCGCGTGTAATTCACTGCTTGAAGGCGGGTCTTTCTACAAAGCGTACTATGGCGCTTATTCTTCTACTGTTTTTCTTCTGTTCTGGCGATTTATAACAACGAAATAGAAGCTCAAGAATATCGATATGTCAATATTCACCTTCAAGTGGAAATGTATGGTATATTCTTGAAGAAAGAATACTTGTGCATTTGTGTCTGCGTGAGAAGATTGGGGAAGAATGGAAAAGAGGAAGCAGGTGCTCAACGCGGTGAAGAGAAAAACATAGATATTGTACCAGTAGACAGAAAAGTTGACGATTTCAGCACTAGAAGGATCAGTACGAGTCCCATGAAGGATAGGCTTGATTTTCACCGTCCGCTAATACCCCCAGGACAATTCGGCGTGCCATATACACCACCAACAATCCAAAGAACAAGATCAGTACCAGACCAAACACCACCAGCAAACCCAAAAGCCGTCGCAAGGTGCGGTTGGCCTAATAAATGGCAGAAACATGAGATCAAAAAACAACTCATTTTCACGGCTGCTAGGGCCCAATGGTGCGCATACCACTGATCCATCGCCAAGAGACCCAAGAAAAGGGCGAACAAAGTTGCAGTTCCCTGCTGACGATAGCATCTGTTGTCCAAAGGCCTCTGAAAAACCACCCCATCGACGTGTTAAGTAATTGGCTTGTGGAAAGTCAGTGGTAGGTCAGAAAAAATAGCAAACTGTTATCACAACCGCCTGGGATCCGACGGTGAAGACAATGGCCATGATCCATGAGCGACGAATAAGGGATCGTCGTTCTCGGGCCGCTGGAACCCCTTTCTCTAAGCATGCGCATGGTTGTCCATCAGATCTGGTACACTGATCTTCCGTGAACAATGAGTATAAAGGCAGAAATTTGGAGGGGTGCGCAGGTGGCCGAGTTGAAGTCTTAAGCGCGGGCTAAGTTTACTTCTACCCCAGAGGAGCGGGAAAGCACACCATAGGTCTTGAACTTGGGCTCAATTGTCAGAGCATCTGTGCAAAGACATGGCGTGCCAGACTATACACATCCGAGTATATGTGTTCTTGTCGGCAAACGAATGATTATTACGGGTGGTTCCGTTCCTGAGGACTGAACCGGCCGGGCGTGATTTCCCCTAGAGATGTATCATGTATGAATACATGATTTGCAATGCTCGACTCTGTGTTTTTTGAATTACTTACTTTTTGAAGGAGTAGCTTGGGGCTTTTTGGATCTCATGCAATGTATGAGGATTTGGTAGCTTGCTGCATGCACGGAAGGAGTCTTTGGAAACGAAGGCGCATCCAACTAGTCCGCGAATGAAGAATCTTGTTGACCATTATACGATCTAGCGCTTCAATTTCCCTCCGCACTTCCGGAACCGTGAACAATATGCACACAAAGGAGCATATCGTACGTATGACGGATAGATCTCAAGTCCTGATTATTACATGCGTCAAGGTCGTAGATTCTCTCGGGTGACTTGGAACCGCATCTGAATGGCAGGGAGGCGTGATAATGTAGGATATCCGCGATAGAGAACACGCGATGCTTTATGGCCACGTGTAACTTAGAGTGCCTTCACTATTCCCTCATGAGTAAATAGGTGTGTGCTAAATCAAGATTTAGTAACATCCCATGGAAGGTTGTTCTTCTCTTTTTTGGTAAAAAATGCTATTCCTTCGCATACTTACCCGCTGATGCTAGAACAATCAAAGTATCTGCTGCCTAGACTTTTGCTTGTGTGTCTACAAACACCCTCTTGCGAGGATATCACAGTATCTAAGTCTGTAGTTCCTAATTCATCTCCTCGGCCGACGTATGTACTGCTTTCGGTATTCTACGTATCCTCGCAGCAAAATAATCCTCAGGGTACAGAAGAAGGTTTTCTCGATAAAGGTATCTACCTGTTACCTGATAGCCTATAAGCGAATTGCCCCATTCAGCGCCCGGATATTGTGTTGTGCATACCAGAACTTGTCACAACGAGACTAGTTCCAGAAGTTAACGTCTTTTTGACGACTTTGAAAATGACTCTATAATGATATATATATATATATGGAAGAATCATCATGATGATCTATATATGTATAATATTGCAGTCAGTGTTGGTTGGCGGAGGATCTCAATTTGGCAGCGACCGAGTATGCCTAAAGTAGCAACTCTGGGCCAGAACGGGTATCTTGCTTCGACAAATAAAGAGCCCATATGAAAGATATTCTTTTTCTCGTTCGTATTTACCGCAGTGGCTCGTCCAAGATCTGCAGAGTATGCTTGCGCTGTTCAATCGCCTGCTGGGCTGTTCTGCAGTGGCTGGGCTCATCGCATGGATTGTCATGGGCCTCCTTGATGAGGAAATCGATGATGCCTTAATGCCAAGTCCACAAGAAAGCTTAGCCGTGTGGTTCCCTCTCATTTGCCTTGAAATCGTTATTGTGTCAGTTCTCATCGGTATATGCTCGCCATACTGCAGCTTTCGCTCTTCGTGCACCTACTTATTCATGACAAGCTACCTGGGACTTCTCACCTCTGGCTGGTACTCAGTTGTCCATCGCGATATAATGACTGAACAATCCGCGGAACATATAGTAGCGGCATCGTGTATGCCCATGCACGAGGTAGATCATAAATGTCATGTCGAGCAAGCGCACGCTGAGAACGAGGATAAATAAAAAGGTTCTGCTCTCTGGGACCAACTATAAGAAAAAGATTTAGATGCGCTGCTCTTGCGGTATCTCTTCTGTGTGAGGTTAACCAAGCCCTATGTTCGATATATTTCCCGACTGAAGGATAGCAATACGGCTATACGGTATGCCATATCCATGGCAACGAGTTCTTTCTGTGGACCATCGTTCTTCGAGTCTGCCATCCAAGATGACATAGAATCATGGAGATAAAGCCCTAGATTAGATCAAGACCGTAATATGAGTCGCGAACACGGTACTGTGAAATTTGACTTATAAGCTGGCATTTTCGCCAACATCAATCAGTCTTGAGACCGGGTGACGTGAATGAAGAGGACTTCATTTCCTACTAAGACCTTAAGTCGAAATATTACATTCTCAATGAAGCCAGCAATAATATGTCCAGCTGTATCGCGCCATATGATAAGACTTTTGTCTCTTGATGTACAGTAATGTAGCTTTGAAGACTCATTTTTCTTCCAGAAGAATAGCCGTAAGCATTCGATCCACGGCGGCTCATCCACCCTTGAACATTCCTTATTTCAGACCTGGATTATCCAACCAGCAGAATTACATCTAAAAGAGTGGAGCTGTTGCGACGATAGTCTGCAGACTTGATCCTCCATGCGTGGTTTGTGCTAACTTGACGTGGATGGCGATTTAGTTTGAGCTTTTCACGCCTGCCACTGGTGATTTTGATCGGCTTTACAATTCTCATGCGACGAACTGCACGATTGAAAGGCAGCAGTTAACATGACTCAAAAGACGAATTTATCATTCAAGGTAATTATGTCTTGGTTTTCTTTCCGAGTTTGGGGACTTATATGCAGTGTCAAATCGGCCGGGGAAGGGGTCGTATCTCGTCATTCGCGGATCGCCTGAGTGGCCGAATCTATACAAGCCTCTACGATCGATTGCAGTCAAATTCTCTTGATTCTTGCACAAGTGGGAATACTATTGTATTGTTAAGTCCGAAAATTTAATGCTTACCTACATTTGTACTCAAACGTGTCAATTAGCGTTGAAAGACATATTCAGATCAGAAGAATTGGATATTTGAGATTCAGTAATTGACGTTGAGAATATGCACAGCTGACTATATTCAGGTATTGACTGTCAGGCAGTTTCTATTCATCCAGAACAATCATGAACGCGAGTAGCCAGTACTCAGGCATTAAGACGACTGTACAGTACTGAAGTGCCTTGGACTGAGGAATTGATACACTATCCCTAGTGCTTTAATTCTAGCCCTCATAGCAAAGACGCCCGATATGGCTCGGTGTTCTGGAGATGGAATATCATCAACAGCATTGATCATGCCCCTCGGTCTCGAACTTGCATATTCAGTCAGTTCTAGTAGTATAAGTGGCAAAGGTGATCTATAGCCATACCCGTGCTGTGCCGCAGGTGGACATGGAAACACAAAATGGACAAATTAATATCAGATAGCGGAGAAAGATGTCGCACTGTTGGCCGTCAAGCCATCCTTATTCAACTGGACAGATCAGCGGTTGCTGATCAAAGGGTTTAAGTGAGCTTATAGCATCACTGCCAGATTCCAGCCTCGATGCCTAGTGGTGGCTTAATTCGTGACGAGTTGGACGTAGGGAAACGGTAATCTATCAAAGTCAATCATTTGTCCTCGCCCTTTGCTCACTCACTTACTTGTCCATGACTCCACATTATTCATGGCTTTGGCATAGCGCTCATAGACTAACTTTTGGCTTCGCTCAATCTCTTTGAGGCTTAATTCGCCCTCCTTCATTTTCAGGCGGAAGGTTCTGACCTCCGACGCTGCCTGTAAGAACGAGGATTTGCGCGTCAATACAGGGCGTCGAGACTGGAGCCAATCTGCCGAGCTCATAAAGGCCACGTCGCGGCGAATTGATCCTGCCAATCTTCTGATCCACGATTGCTGTTCCCTAGCTTCCCAATACTCCTCTGCACTCCGCCAATCTAACTCTGGTTAGGTGCTACTGAGATTGGAAGGGGCAGTGTAAACGCACCATGTCTGTCACGGTCCAGAATTTCTGGAATCAAGAGTTTTTCATCATCTTCCATGTTGAGTGCAGGAAGTAGGACGAGACGTATATGATAAAGGTCTGGGCTCCAGGCCTCTTATACGTATATTGATACGTGATGACTCATGAGTCATTTATAGTCCGTATTTGACCAGATAGCCACCCACCTGTAGCTGTTAGAAAGAACTGGATGGCTAGCCGTGCACGACGGAACGTTGGATTAACTCAAGCTAGATCGTTGAAGACATTGCAAGATTCTGAAGTACAGTAACGAGGATATATATATATATATATTGTATTATTTCAAGAATCCACGGTGTCAATCTCCTAGCGAGACCCTTGGTCTTGGAGACGGCCTCTCATACAGTTCAACGTAAGCATACAAGCAAAGCTTTGTATTGTTGTGCCCAGATCCTCTGGCCTATCGCTATAGAAGATCTTTCACATAAATTGAAAAAGCTTTCAAAGGGGAAAGAGACGCGCTCTGTCCTTTCACACCAGAGCTCAAGCGCAGTCCCTGCTAAAGCGACGCGAACATACTCATTTGAGACTCAAGGCTATGTTACAGATTCTGCATTGGTTGTAGCAGCAGCCTGACCTGCTAACAAAGATTCGGCTGGAACATGGCTGGTTTGAAATCCAATTCTGGGTCCCCCAGGTCCAAAATCAACACCAATTCCATTTAGTCTGAGAGACCTGGGCGCATAAAGCCCTTCATTCCCGGTCGGCAACAGAGCTTCAAGATCACAAGATACCCACTGGCCTGGTCGATGTCGACAGATTATGCAATGCACCGATTGATCTCTGGACTAGGGTCTCGTATACATGGCCAAGGTCTCAAGAGTCGCATGCTAGGTTGGGTACGATTAGTCTTGTCATCGCAGGAGACTTCCAAGCGGAAAGCAACGTATGCGGTGCTCTTTGCATACGTTTTTGCCCTCCTGGCAGTGTTACGGCCGCATCTATGGCAGATAGCCAGTCTTTTGGAACGATTTTGCAGTAAGAAACCTTTTCAAAGAGTGTGGTGAGATCTGCTGACCCCATGAAGCGTCAAGCGTAAATGTGCGGTCTTCCCACGAGACTTACGACATGCTCACAAATTGGATCTCTTCCCGTGGGATCGATAATGCCTCGAGGTCCCATCTTGTCAAGCTGAATACTGACCGTGGTGCACTTGCCGATAGGACTGAGTCTGTCAGAAGACCCCTCAAGTACGTCGCTAACTCTGGAGTCTTCTTGTTTTGGTACAAAGGGCGGCTGCTTCGTTACCAGGCTACTCAGGATACATCTGGATATTTCAAGGAGAACAACATCGCAATCACCTGCTTGGGAAGATCTGACACGATCCTCAAAGACCTTTTTCAGGACTGTCAACGAGAATACGTATGTCGCCTTGGGAATAAAATCACAATCCACGGGCACTCGGGAGGGCAGTGGACTGATAAGAGAAAGAGCGAGGCAAGACCTTTGTCCACCGTCATTTTGAACCAACAGGAGAAGGCGCTCCTCGTTGACGATATGAAAGACTTTCTAAATCCTAAAACCCGGAGCTGGTACACACAACGTTCCCTTCCCTACAGACGTGGCTATTTGCTGCATGGCCCCCCGGGCACAGGCAAATCAAGCTTCAGTCTGGCTATCGCCGGTGAGCTAAACATGGATATCTATGTTGTGAGAGTTCCCGGCGTGGATGACGAGGGCTTGAAGTGTCTTTTCGCTGGGCTCCCTGCCCACTGCGTGGTGCTGCTGGAAGACATCGACGCGGTGATCTCGGCGCATTCACGGGAGTCCGAAGCAGCGCACAGCAACGAACAGTCACCCCTTGGGGATGAGGAGAAGCGGGTCACTCTTTCCGGCCTTCTCAATGAGTTGGATGGCGTCTCTTCTCAGGAAGATCGGGTCCTCATCATGACCACAAACCATGAGATGAAGCTCGATCCCGCCCTCATTCGGCCAGGACGCATTGACAAGAAGGTCAGGTTTGCATTGGCTGATCGCGACACGGTTTCACAGATTTACTGCTGGGTCTTCCAATCACCATCGGAGACTGGAGCAGATGCTCAACCCTGCGGGACGGAAGATGGCTTACTCCAAGCGCAGGCAATTCAGTTTGCCCATCAGGTTCCGGAGGGGGTCTTTAGCCCCGCAGAAATCCTATCCTTTCTTGTACCGTATCGACACGATCCGGACGCTGCCCATCGGGGCGTTCAAACATGGGTGGAGAGCAGGCAGAGAACTGGAAGAAGTTTGAGCTGATCGCTCTCCACCATTTCAGGCCATCCACCCCAACATTGCTAACTCAGGCGTCACGAGATCGCCGCCAAGTGATTGACTAACAACGCCCGGCTACATTTTTGATTACAATAAGGAACCGACTAGCCCTGGTGTCCAAGAATATGTCGTATGTGTTCCCAATTCTGTAAGTGGAAGTGACTTGTGTGCATGACTCCTCGTGATTGGGCCATATCTAGAGTGACTATGACCTATCTGTGATAATTGCTGGCCCGACGAGGTTGTTCAGTATTTGTTCGCTGATGCCTATTTTAGCCGTCCATGTTGATATCCTATCAGACCAGAATTGGTCAGCCATGTAGTGAGACCTGTAAGCAACCAGTGGAGCCTTCAAGACACCGGTCGCAATATGGAAGGCGGAGTTTCACTGACTCGCACCGTAACCATGCCGACCCTTGTTGACTCAACACCCCTTTTTCAGTAGGAATGCTGCAAGACTCGACTGGAATGTATTTCATACCTTGAGCGCGGCAAGATAGAGTGTGTGGACTGAAATATTCAACGCTAGCGTACTACGCAGCTTCTATTACGTGTTGGATTCCATCAGGGTCGCTCATCTCATGTACTGTGGATTGTTGTTGACTGTCAGGACCTGCGTGTTCAAGCGGCTCTGCTACCCGTAGGTAAGAACAAAGGCCAATATATAGTCTAGAGGCACATCTGCAAAATGAAAATCTGAACTTGCTCTGATACAAGACCACCGCTCTTGAGCTCCGTCTGTCAGAGCTCTGGTCAATAAACACCCACCAGGCGTTTGGCAACATTGCTCCTTTACAGATTGTCAGAGCGAGGAACAGTGGTCAAAACAATGTCTTTCATACTACCTATAACAAGGATCCACCATATTCATTGAGATACAAGGATCGACGCAGGCATCCCTGATAAATACGTCATTGAGCTAAGTTCAATGAGTTCTTGCCATCACCAGGCTAGATTCGTTTAACAATCAGAAGATATAGACGATCGTAGCATACCCTTAAGCATTCCTAGAAATTGAATAGATGCGGTTGATGGGGTGCGTATTACATTCGAGATCATTCACCTGATCTAGAGACTGACAGAACTGTTCTCCCGGCTACCACTAACTAAATCACCACAAGTGGCGTTTCTATGAACATCAAAGTTACAATCTGAGCATGTAGTGGCCAAGTGGTCATGCAACGGTCGGGGTAGTTTACAACGATACATCTGCGAAACAAAGGAGTATCGTATACCTTGACTACTTGGGAGGCTAGTGCCATCTGCGCCTAGAGAAGAGCGCTAGCATTCCATGACGAACTTGTAAGATCTTGAAATCCAAGTGTGCGCAGGAGTTATTGCGTGGATTGTTATGCGTTCTCCTGTTATTTTCTACCTAGATGATTACCGGTGGCGATTGCGACCTCAATATCCGATACCCGGCCATGTAGCCTTCCATTACCGTTTCGCTATTGGGGTTAAAGACTTTCGGAGGCGGGGCAATGAGCGTCAAGACTGTGGCCCAGCGTGGTTCTACTCTCCTTTCGAAGTCGCCGCTTGCCCGCTGGTAATATTTTCCCCGGTACCTTGGCTTTTCGTTTCACAATTCTACCGGCCTTGGCCGTTTTGACCAAGCTATGTATTTTCCGATCATATTCTTTCACATTTTTGGCCTGTCGAGCATGCGCTGCTCTTTTCGCTCTCGCATTCCTCTTGGCCGCCTTGGAAGCCCGGGCTTTCCGAAGCTGCCAATGGATGGGCCAGAAGGCGTGGGGCTCCTGTTCTGGGCTGCTCTCGGGCAAAGGCCAGCCCTTGGTGCATAGTCCTTGTAGATAGACTTGGAAGGGCATCATTACCATTTGAGCGTGCATGTTTCTTTGTTCGAGGTCAACGCGCTCAGAAACCGTCAGTTTTGGCCCCATCCGTAGAGCCCGTAGCTTCTTGACAGCTGCTCTCTGTCGTCGTCGTTTGGATTCCCCCTGGGTCCTTTGAGTGATTTTGCACTCTATGTTTAGCATTACGTGATCCTGCATCGCGCCATGCGGAAGATTTCGGTCACCATCGAAGATCAGCACACATTCATTGTGTGTTCGATACGTGTCCTTCATATGATGCCAAATGTCCTTTTCCGTTCCAAGCTGTTGAAGCCGCGCATTGTAGATCAGTCCGCCAGGGAAGTCTTGGAGAAAATCATCAACATCGGCCAAAACGTCAGAGTAGCTGTAGTACACTCGCGACACTATGCGCGGTTCTTCAAGGTGCCGCTCGCATTCTAGATAGACGAAATGCATCGGGAAAAAAGGCCCTTGTCTATCGAATTGCGCTTTCTTCACGCGTGCCCTTTTGATAGCGTTGGCTGGCAACACAGTTTTTGTAAAGGACCTGGAGCTTTCCAATCGATTTTTGCGGTTGGTCACAGAAGCTGGGATCAAATCTGGGGTGCCATTGTGCAAAGATTCGTGTTGTACCTGGAACGTGGGATCTGCAGGCTTCTGGCTTTGAGGTGAATTATTGTTGTTCGACCCACGGTCTTGAAGTTGCCTCTCACCGGATATCATCATTTCGGCAGCATTGCCATCTAGTTCACCTGGGACTTCCGTGTTGGACCGTGGAGTTCCAACTACATGACTGGGTCCTACTCCTTTGTTCTGAAAAGACTGTACTGGCGCCATGCCTTGCACAGCATGTACTGGAGGAGAACAGTCCCTTGCGTGAAGGACACTTTCAGCTTCCCTATGGGTGATGAGAGGCGATGTCTCGGCTGGAGGGTTGCTCTTTGATTTGATTCCAACCGGTGCTGTGTTCACGGCGGCTTCGGTGGGTACATACCTTTCTCCTTGACTAACGCGTCGTGGCGTGTTGGAACGAGCAGTCTGTTCTGTACTCTGCCCCACACGGTGCGAGTCCACATCCATATGCATGCTTAGGTCAGGCCTACTCGACAAAGATGATTTCTGGGCAGGCTGTGGGGCATCTAATATCGCTATATCCGGAGCCTTGCCCTCGCCGACATGACTTGGTGGTTTTGCACTAGGAACCGGAGCTCCAGGTAGTTTCTGAGCAGGCTGCGGCGCATCTAATATCGCTGTACCCGGAACATTCCCCTCGACGCCGATATTCCTTGGCCGTTTTGCACTAGGAACAAGAGGTACAGGAGACCTCGGTGGGACGTTCGGCATTTGACATGTAGTCTGTTTAGGCCCGCGCGGGCCTTTTGACGTAGGGACCACAGGTGCATGACGTGGTTGTATTCTACGGGGACCCTGCTGCAACGGTGGTTCTGGGACGTATCCCCCTGGTACCGCCTTTAACGCCCTCAGACCACCTCGCCGGCCCGGTGTCGCCATGCGCTTTTGTATTTTGGCCGATGGGGAGATTTCCGGTATCTTCTGTGCCGGCTGCGGAGGAGGCTTGGCGTTGTTCTTCTTTCCATAGTGTCGTTCATGTAGATAGACTAACAGGTCATGAGTATCCCAACGCTTGTCTACGTCCACTTCAAGACATCTCTGAATGACCATTTGAAGCTCAATAGAGTACCCAGAGCCTGACAAGGAGATTTTTCTGCCTTTGCAAATGGCGGATCTGAACCTTTCCATAGTTACTTCACGGTCGTATTGGTTATTATGATGATTCCAAGGGAAACGGTTCCGTATCACATTTGGCAGGGGTTTGTTGGCAGTGGCTATGGTCTTGGGGAAGAGCGGAACTCTTTGACATAGCTCGTATATGACGCACCCTATGCTCCAAATGTCGGAGCGAGTGGAAACTGGCTCACCCTTCCACATTTCCGGTGATATATACGACATAGTACCTTGGAAAATACACGGGAAGCCATGGCCTGTCGGCCGTTGTTCGGACAATCCGAAATCCCCAATCTTAAGCACAAAGTCCTTGTCAAGAAATATGTTCGCTGGCTTCAGGTCCAGATGCAGGATGGTGATGGAGCTCTTCGGCCTGATCTTGATATGCTCGGTGTCAAAGTTCACGCCGTAGTGGCAGCGGTAAAGACCTAGCATGATCTGGTGCAGAGCTTTCCAGACATCGCCTTCCGAGATAGGCGTCCCTTGTGCTATCAGTTGGCTCAAATCACCATTAGCACAATATTCCATATATATGTGAAGGCGCTTTTCTTTCTTGAGCTCCTCATAGCCATGGTAGGAGACAATGTGATTATTGCCTTGCAATTCCCGTAGATATTTAACTTCTGCTATCACTTGGGCCAGCTGAGTCTCTGAAATGGTGCCATAGTAGATATCCTTGCGGCATAAGATCTCCAAGCCAGTTAGATGATACTGTTTCGATGCATTGGAAGAGGTAAACACTTACAGCCCCGGTATCCTTCCTCCTCACGATCCAAACTTTGCCAAACCCACCTTCGCCTACGAGTGAGAATACTTCAGTATGTGAGCCTTGGACTTCAAACAGGCCAGCACTTACCAATGAGCTTCACAATTTCAGTCGTATCTCTTGTCAGCTGGTTCCCAATTGTCGCGCGATTGGCTCTGCCTATATCTCTTACAGCAGGGCTTTTGGCTGCTGGGTGGCTGCCGGCATCCCTTGGAGGTTCAGTTGGTAGAAGCACGTCAAGCTTCTTTTCCTGGCGACGGTCTGCGTGAGCAATATGGGCACGCCCAGGAGGATCCAAAATAAACCTTTCCGGTCTATTCTGATTCTTCTGATCTACGACGCGGCGGGCTTGTATCCCGGCCTCGTCATTCCGGGTCCTTTGGACCCTCACACCCCCTTTAGCAGGCATTATACGGTCTGCTGTGGCTTCGAAGTAGGACTTGGCATGTTCTTTTGATGCGGTAATAGCGACAGTATCTTGCGAGGGAACAGCACCCTTTAAGGGAATAGCATGTTTTGAGGAGACAGCTCTTGAGGCGACAGCATCTCTTGAGAGGACAGCTCTTGAGGCGACAGCACCTTGCGAGGCGACAGCATCTCTTGAGGGGACATCACCTTGCGAGGCGACAGCATCTCTTGAGGGAATAGCATCTTTTGAGGGGACAGCTCTTGAGGGGACAGCTCTTGAGGGGACATCACCTTGCGAGACGACAGCATCTTGCGAGGCGACAGCATCTCTTGAGGGGACATCACCTTGCGAGGCGACAGCATCTCTTGAGGGGACATCACCTTGCGAGACGACAGCATCTTGCGAGGCGACAGCATCTCTTGAGGGAACAGCATCCTTTAAGGGAACGGCATCTCCCGAGGGAACAGCATCTCTTGAGGGGACATCACCTTGCGAGGCGACAGCATCTCTTGAGGGAACAGCATCCTTTAAGGGAACGGCATCTCCCGAGGGAACAGCATCTCTTGAGGGGACATCACCTTGCGAGGGGAGGGTATCGAGCGAGCTCAATAATGAAGCCTCAGCCTCGCCACCCGCCAGACGATCCGAAGGCAAAGCAAAGGCGGTATTGTTATTCTGCATCTGGGCTAGGGAAATGCTTTCCAATTGGCTGGCATCGACGACTCTATTCCCCTCTTGAGTGGCCTCTTTAGCGGCCTGAGATGAAGCTGTCTTCCGGTCGCGCGGCCATTCCATTGTGCTACGATCCTCCGCGTAGCTCAAACGTTGCAGTCCCTGCACAGCCTCAGCCTCGCCTTCGCTCGTCTTCCCGGACGTAGAGATCGGAGGCTTGTTCGTAGCTGTCTGTTTTCCCGATGTAGATGAACATAGATTCAGCGGAGCTGGCTTACGTCTGTCTCTCGGGGGATGAGAGGTGCCCATGATACTTGAAGTGCCCAGTCCGTTCAGTCGGACGCAGTCTTCCATAACCTTAACCTTTTGTTTGTCGCCGCTGGTGTTCGGCGCCGTCAAGGTCACCCTGTATCCGGATTTGCTATGTCTCTTGGCATCCAAAGGCAGTATTGTCCGTCCATTGTTAAAATTATGCTTCAATCCAGGCCATGGACGTGACGCGGCCTTCGCAGGCATCTTCGTGGCAGGTATCACTGAGGCCCCCCTGGATGGCCCAAACCTGTGCGCTGTAGTGCTCACTGGTAAATTGTCAATCCTCTGGATCACATGTAGTGGAAGCCTGCCAGAGGAGGTTCCAAGCACTTTGGCAGTTAGAGGCGTCGACCAGGCCCACCGCCGGGGGTGCCTGACAGGGCGCGCACGTTGCAAGCGCTGGATCCTTGCCGGGGGGCCCATGACTGTTGAGTAGCAATGACTCTCGCCAGTCCTCTTCGTGTCGTAGCTACGGACTGGTTCTTCCTGACTAGGTTTTTCTATAACGCAACGGGTTTCGGTTTGAGGATCAAAATCTCCCATTCCTTTCTCCGAAGCTTGAGCAGGGGGTGTATCGTGCGTTGTTCTATGTACCTGCCTCTGTTCAGTCTGCTGTGCTGGCGCAGGATCTTTCTGTGCCGCATTGGGCAGACCAGCAAGACTCTCTTGCTGCGTGGTGTCGTCAGTGTCGCTGATTTCCTGATCACCTAAGAGCACCATCGTATCACTCGGATCACCATCTACCTCCCCGACGTGCGGCGTCTCATCAGCCGCGTGGCTGACGCTACTCGCGGCAGACATAAATGAAGATGTTTCCTCTGCAATCTCCAGACTCGAGCGGATGTTCAAATTGCCCACCTCGTGATGAGACGATGCGCTGCGGTCTGGTTGGGCACTCGGGGCCAGAACGGCCTCCTGCATCGTGGGCCGCTTAGTCTCCACGCAGTGCGTCTCGTCCCCGCGAGTCTCCCGACTATCGATAATAGACTCAAAACACGCGGTGCTGTCTTGCATGGTACTCCGGGAGCCGAGATCCCGTCCGTCATTTTCCTGCATGCGTGACGGGTTTTCAACACGGTCTGCTCGGGTGCCAATGGGGACGGTCTCTGCCATTGTGTCAAGGGCGAATGGCACTTCTGCAAATTCCGACGGTACGAAAGGGTGTGCGAAAAATGCGCGGTACATGCAAGAAAACTCGTAGACAATGTTTACCGTTTGACAAACCTCTTCAGCTCGCTCCATTACATCAAAGTAGAAGAATCGCTGTTTGGCTTGCTCCAATGCGAGGCCCCATTCAAGGTCTTTTCGGCGCTGCCCATTGCCGCGCCTGCATTCTAAATCGATACTGTGCTCCAAAATCAAATGCCGGGAAGCCACGCGATCTCTGGGTGTAGTAGGGGTCGCCACATTGGCCCCGAGTTCCTGTCGATAGCTCTGCGCGAGGGAGCGTATGCGCGTTTTGATCTCCGGGTAGTGATGTCCGGTCCGAGAGGTCTTCTGGTCGTCTGTGGCAAAGCCAAGCTTTATCGCCATATGCGCGAGATATGGTAAGTGGTCTTTATGATACTGGCCTTGTCTCATAACACAAAGCCACAACTGCCGAACGCTCAGCTCCCGGCGGTCTTCAAACGACGCTGGGATGCTCCTCCACTTGTCGGGAGAGATCTGTATGTCGTATGCTACAATCCTCCCCTGCTCGTGCGTGTAGATGTCTCGCAAGACCTCCTCTGCGGAGTCCCTTGCCCTCGGACTCAGTCCGAGTAGGCCCTTTATCCACTTGGACCATTGTATAAGCGAGCCCCGGTGGCAGAAAAACAACTTCAGCGACGGAATCATGCAGCTTCTTTGCAGAATCACCTCTTCGAACACTTTTCTCATCTGATCATCGAGTCCATCAAAGACTGCGTGCGTTTTGAACTCTTGACGAACTTTATTTGCATCGCATTCCCGCATACGTGGCGCTAAGCCTGCAAGTCGCTGAAATGTTTCAAAGTTGATGTCATTCAAGCAGATCGTATCGTTACCAGTCCTCGCCCGAACTTCCGCCATCACGCCTTCCCAATAGCCATTCGTCAGGTTTTTCAGGTAGTGCCCCAAGGACTAGATAATGGTCAGCATGTGCCGTAGTCCTGCAAAGATCTCCAGCCTTGAGTTCTCACGTACCCCCCAGCAATGACTGGCAATGATTGCCTTCCATGAGCCCCCCTGAAATTCAGGTGTCATTCCTATGATATTATTCATAATTGCCGCAATTTGACTGTATACCTGAGGACACCTCCGGAGCGCCATGATACTGGCATGAAGGGAAGGGTTCCCTCGTGACAGGATATCCAGGATTCTCTTAGGCCCTTCGACGTCACTCTCCGCATCTAACACTTTACGAAGGATTCTTCCATGGTTGGGGAGAATCTGCTTGCGGAAGCCGTGAATAATGTTCTCGCGTTCATCGTGACTGATTGCTGGTGGCAATTAGTGTCATAACAGGCCATTCAGCAAGGAGCAAGATACTCACAGTCCAAAACAATGTGCACCAGACCCCAATCTTTACCACGCAAGAGCGACCCATGAATTCGAGCCTGTCCATCTAGACATACTAGCTTATCCTGATCAAATTTTAGCTTCATCAAAGTTATCCCATCATTTTCCAAGTAGCCTGCCGGGGTATGCTTGGCTTCCTCGAATGCATTCTGAGACACCTCTACCACCGGCGCTTGCTGTTCACGATCAGCATAATCAAGCCGTTTCTTCCAGAACTCGGCATCACGAGGATTGAAAATCAGCCGTTTCCACTGGGGAATGTGGATTTTGTCTAGCCTCACTAGGAAGAAGCCTTGACAGCATTCGAGGTGACACATGCTAAGATTATTAGCAATATAGGGTGGGTGGCAAGGCTAGTATAAGAAAGAATCAGGCCAGGGTTTCATTTTTGGACCCGGTGAGCTCTAGGACTAAACTGGTATTGGTACTATAGTCACAATACGAAGGTCGTTCCGCGACTTTAGTTCGATGACCAAGGTCGTTACAAGACGTTTGGTTTGACATATTAGACAGTTCAAGGCACTCCTATCAATGGATCACTAATGAAGCCCCTTCATCAAGCTGATCTCGTATTTACCTTTGTGGTATGCGATATTATGATCTGCCAGGCAATCGAGGATGGATCCCACGCTGCCCTTCATGCAATTATGCAGATCCAGCGATACCGAGCCCTTGGGAGACGACCCGCACAGGCAATGCGGGGGGCGTGGACGCGAGCGCACCAACTCCGACTCATCCCAGGCTTCTTCGTCGATGGGGAGGCTTCGGTGGTACATCATGCAAACTGGACAAGTCCTCTTCCTATAGTCGCAGCCCCACAGGCTCCCCACCCGGCAGTCGTCGCAATCTGCGGCGGTTGCGAGGACTGTTTTCTGATGTTAGTAGAGGCAGGGGTGCTCACTTACCCAATGTTTTTGGGTGACTGGAGAAGCCCCTTATTGCTAGCAGCAACAGCCGGTAATGTTGGGATCATGCGACTATATCTGAAAAATTTGCCAAGCGACTACTTTTGGCATCGATTGCGGAGTGATATGTAGACCTCGTGAAAAACATTTCGAGAGCTAGCATAACCCAGCTGGTTCGTTCTATTTCATTGTTGCGCTTTTCAACGCCTGTCCTTGTTTTTGTTCCATTCGCTATGTCTAAGTCTTATGGGACTGCAAAAAATCTAGTTGTATTGAAATAGAGCACATCAGGCATTGTGGAATCTGGATCTCTAAAAGTAATTTATAGAGGTTGTCTCTGGGTATATCAATAGTCGGCTCAGCAATATTACGGTATCTTGGTGGTCGGACTAATAAGACCATCGGCATCAAGTATAACGTGAATCCCAGCCGCCCGAGCGTCCCGGTCGCCCGAGCGACAGTCTCAAAAAAATTGCATTTGTAACAATCTTTACCTTCAAACGTTTACCATGCCACCAGTTCGCTCTCAAAAATCTCAAAGATTGAGCTCATCTTTATCCAAGATCGTTGCACCAGGTAGAGACTGCTAATAAAAAGCAAGTCAAGAAAAGGGCCTCGGGTGGGAAGCAGATATCGCATGAAGGTAGTCTGCGAAGTTTGGAAGAGATTAGAGATGATTTGGTGGTGGCAAAAGATGAGAGACAGCGATATATATCTGGGGCAGATGGTGCTGCAGAATATATATTGCCCCCTGTACGTACCATACGGCGCCAGGTCACCTGTTCTGGCTGCGGAACCAAAGGGCATACTTATTCTCAATGTTCCCATAAATTTAGCGATTAATTCTATGTTCATAGGTTGATATTTGAGATTGTAAATTGTCCAAATTCCAAGTTCTCGGAGCATCGCTCGCGCGACCGGGACGCTCGGGCGGCCGGGAACCACGTTATCCTATGAAATTCTTGTTCATTACCTAATATCTCTATTTTAACTTCATGTCTACGCACATGGGTGGGGCCGTCGTTGGAGACCAGGAACCAATGAAGCGACGGGACGCGATGCGAACCCCTGGATCGCCCGACCGCGATGGACGCGACAATTCGCCACCGCGATTGTGAAAACCAAAACGCACTACCTGACCACCTGGCAACTATGCTGGAGAGCAAGGAATTGACAACGAACGGAGGAAGACACGATGCCAACAAAAGTAGAAAACGCCAATTGAACACGACGAACGTAAATCGGCAACTTCGGACGACTCCCTCGGCCGAGAGTGAGAATCTGAGCCAAATTCGTGAAAGAGCTTGTCAACCTCAGTAGACAGGTCAGACGGCGAGTCGAATCGCACAAGGAAGAACTCGAACAGGTCAAAGAAGAGTTCAATGCTGCCCTTGCAGAAATTTGACACGAGATACGACCTTCTTGACGGATAGACCTGCGACACACCCCAAGGAATACTCCCCGAACAACCATGATGAGATTCTCCGTGCGTTTCAATCCTTGCGCGCTTCCGCTCCGACGATTTCTCGCCTGTAATCTTCCACTCATTACCAAAGCGTGGAGGCCGATCTCACTCCTAGTGACATTGGGCAAGATACTAAGAGCCGTGTCGTTGAAAGAAATCTCACATGTCATGGAGACATACGACTCACTTCGGGCCAGCTATTTCGGAGTCCGAAAGCAGCGGCCATCGCAATAGGCACTGTTGCTTTTGCAAGAGCAGATCTACACGGCTTAGCGTGGCGACGGGTGTGGAGTTTGATCGGCTTCGACCTCAAAGGAGCCTACCAGGAGCTTACAAAGAACGACTGCTTCAGCGGTCGAAGGCGCGAGGCATTTCGGAGGTGCTGCTTTTGTTGAGTGGGGCGCTCTGCTCGGAACGAACGGCGACGGTCCAAATCAATGGGCAAGTATCGGAGGTCCAGAGCCTTCCACAGGCTGGCCTACCTCAGGGCTCACCCTTATCCCCGATCCTCCTTTCTTCTTCAACACAGTCTGGGAGGAGAAACTGCCTTTGTGGGTTATTTCACCTCACGGCAGATCGGGCCAACCGCGCAGAGTAACAGGGAAGGTATTGACGCGATAATTTGCTCGACTGGGAAAGGAGATGCGGGGCGACTTCGAAGCTGAGAAGACGGCTAATCATACTCTTTCACCCCAAGACACACAAATAGGACCTTGAGCCGTTTAACCTCAAGGGACAGACGGTTGTGCTCAAAGACCATGTCAAGATTCTGGACAGCGTCCAAGGTCCTGGAGGCAGCGAAGGAATTGCGCCGACTTCGGGGTGTAGCGGCAGCCGTTCACCCCTCCAATGTCTGGATGCATGCTTTCAAGGTTAGCCAGCGGCCCAATCCACCGCGTTCCAAGGGTAGGAGCGCAAGCGATTGTAGGGACATTACTCAGTGGCAACCAGTGTCCTAGAGGCAGAGGCCCACACAACGCCGTTTCTGAGGCATTGATGGAGTTGCTGGGGATAAAAGTCAAGCTCAAACTGTAGCTCCGTCAACACAGTAACAAGACATTCTCGTGATGCATCAATGCCGCCCTTTCGTCCACCGTTAAAAGATCATAAGTGGATTGTGCGCTGCTACTCACAGATACGATGATATCAGTTATTGGATTCTTACCCCGCCAAAGATCTTCAAAAATAGCATACCGAAACCAAGAGCACTAATCCCCAAGGTTCAACGTGGCTATTATAAGTGTGTTACTGGCAGCTTCCATACCGAGAGGCATTACCTTGACAAGTGGCCGTTGACTTCACGTAAGCTGGCGTGAAGGGACGATACACAATTTCGCACACGATTCGAAATTGCCACGATGTTGAGCAACTTACCACCCGAGCTTATCATCATGATCGGAGAGAACCTACAGCACTTCTGCAATTTGAATGCTCTCGTGCAAAGCAACCGCTACTTCTACCGAGTGTTGAACGATTTACTTTACGGCAATGCACTTGAAGATCCCTCAAGCACCACTCTTGGCTGGGTGGCCCAAACCGGGAGAGAAGGAACCATCCGCAAGTTCCTCTCAGCGGGACTTGAAATTGATATAAGATGCCACAATAGCTGGCATCCCATCGTTCTTGCCGCTGAGAATGGCCATGTAGGGGTTGTGGGCACGCTTCTTGAGCATGTCATTCTTGTAGATCGGGTGACCGAGCCGTGTCATGACCGGGACCAGGAACGCCTCTTGGGTGAGATCTTGATTGCTGCAGCAAGACATGGACGCGAGGTAATCGTCAAGTTCCTCATGGAGTACGGAGTGAATCTGGATCCGGATGCTGGAATCATAGGCGAGGCGATCTACCAAGCGACATGTGGACGCCATGTTGGTATCATGAAGCTACTGCTTGAAACCCGCTGCGGTCAAAGGTACGTCCATGATAGCCGCATCACTACCATTGTGAGGTATGCTGCTGCTCGGGAACTATCTCTTCTCCTCGTTTTGATCCACGCTGGAATGGAAATCTCTACCTTTTCAAGCATCACATGGCTTGGTACAGTTGCTTTTGACAGTGCCCAAAGGAGTGGGAATTTGGCGGTGGTGCAATTCTTTCTCGAGACCGAGTGCATCCCGACCAGCTATCTCCTTGACTCATTCCAGAATATAACGCTTCGATATCCCCGTCTTGTCCTTCTATATTTCACACACATGGATATTGAAAAGTTGATGAGTCATGGGGATTACATGGATCAGCATCATCTTTTGATGGGAGCTCTACTAGTTGGTCTGAAGCGTCTTGCGGAGAGGCTTTTGCAAATTCTGTATCCCATAGAATGCTTTCCTATTGCGGCTATGTCTGCTGTGGATCTTATCAAAGCCGCAGTGTATTCCCAAAAAATCGAGATGGTGGAGCTTGTCCTTCGAGGTAGGTCGTGGACAGGGATCAGGATTTTTATTTTCCCTGACCTACACTACGCCATAGCACAGCATCTCAACGACATCGTCCGGCTTCTTCTGGATGTGATTGGTCACTCGCTATCCGAGTGGGCCAAACTTGTTCAAACTGCCCTTTCTTGCGGGAATCTTCCAATTGCCCAGTTCCTACTTGGTCGATATCCCATGTCATATCTCGCAGCGAGCGCTCCATGGGTGCTTCAGGCCGCGGTGCTTGGTGGAGAGGCATCTTTTGATACTCTTTTGCGTTGGGGCTTGAGTTTGCAAAGCGAAGATCCACGACAAAGACGGGCGCTGGAGAGCGCGGTGATACGGGCTGATATTTCGGTGATTCGAGCGTTCCTGAAGGCAGGATTTAATCCAAACCAATGTAGCCCTCGGTCTAAACGGCCTTTGTTGAGCATTGCCGCAATGTCAGATGAGCCTCTGAGTGTGGAAGCTGTCAATCTTCTCTTGGCATTTGGCGCCAATATGGACCTCGGCTTCTCTCATCTTGTTTCAAGCAAGCCTTCTATTGGGGGCCTGCAAGATTCGCCCCGTGGTATCACGACGGTACTAGATGGGAGGCGGCTGCGAGGCGTCAAAATCCTTTTCGAGAAAGGTGCCAATCCCCTAGCTTTGGACAAACATGGTGAATACATTCTGGTTCTGGCTGCGTTTGAAGGATTTCTTCCCATGGTCAAACTTTTTCTTCGTTCTTTTGATAAACATGTGCTTCCATTCCACCGGACAAAGGATGTAGTTTGGAGAGCGGCTTCTACGAACCATCGAGAGACCGCACAGTGTCTCAGTAACTATTACTGGCGCCACATGTATCATACCTAGCGAATTTTATCTTCTGCTAACCAAGAATCAAAGCCGCAGTCACAAGACTCGCCTAGTACTATTACCTTAGTCAGAGCACCTCTATCGTTTTGTGACTTGGGTTCGGTGACCTAGGAGGTCGTAGGACTTTCACAATGTCCAAATATAAATTGCATCTCATTAATCAAACAGAATTGGCCAGGCTCGTATAGTTCCTTCCCCTCATCTTGAGCCTCCCAATTTTGAACTCGTCTCCGGATCACCCATTCCTTGAGAGACGTCGGTGATAGAAATATCTGCCAGGTCAAGACCCAGCGGTTGGCTGGGTGAACCAGTGAATAAGCAGTGGGATTGTATCCCACGCGCACCTGGGGGTTGAGGTACACGCCCTTTTCCTTGGTGAGTGGGTTGTCCGCATGGATCAAGCAACACTCAGATCCTTCCACATGAGCGAGTGCAAGGCTATCGGATACGCCTCGGAATTTGAGTGGCGGATCAGCATAGAAGAGACTGGCGGGCAGGGATACTATAGTGGCAATGAGCTCTTCTATGTCGAGGTCTTGGGTGATGAAGGCTAACCCATCCCATTCCAGCAGCTTGCCACGGGAACTGGAGTCATGTATGTCATCGCATTTCGAGATACTGAATATCGGAAATAGGGCCAGGTTTGCATGACATGCTCTTGACCGTAGGAGTTCCGCAGGGCAAAGGTATCGTAAAACGATGGGGGCTTCGAAAAATCTAGAGAGCATGCTGCCGCATACTCGGCTTGGTTCGTGGCTATGAGGCGCAGGATGTCATGACACTATGACTAACGTCAGGAACAGAGATCTTAGATGATAGGGATGATAATTTTACCGTAAAAATCACGTCGTTGGGAAGACGATCCAGTCGAAGACAACACCACTCGCCAACAGTGCATACAAAGGCTGTAATGACAAGTTCCGCAAGCCGGCAAGATAGGGTATGCGTCGTAGCTCCTTGCGGCCCTGGGGGAGTATCGATCCATCCATGTTCAGCGGGCGGTGCTGAGGTCTCGTCATGGTGGGTTTTCTCGGACATGGTGATATTCCTTGCAACACCAAGAGCATCCAAGGCACGATCCAGGTCGCGCAAAGCACTCTTGGTGCCGTCCCAGCTTCCACTCTCAAATACGCTGAGGAACATATTCTCCGAGCCGACTTCTTTGGCCAAATGGAGAATCCCGTCGTTCCAGTGGCTGCGTAGTATCTCTTCATTATTCCAGTGGACGCTCGCAACATAAACTCGCATGCGATGTCGGGTTGCCGCTAGTTGGGTCGTATCTGCGCTAAGCAGGCGGCGCCGAATCGAAAACACCTCCGTCGTGCTCCAAAGTATAAAGATCAAGGCGAATATCTGAAAAAGGCGGGAGCGAAGCATATTTTCAGGAAAAGGGACAGCGTGGTCTGCGTGGCTGGTGGGCAGAAATACAGATTGCTAGGCGTTTTTCTACAGTATCTCAAGTCAGGGCAATAATGACGAGCAACAGGTTGCGGTGATAACTATATCATAGCCATTATCTCCTGGACAATCAATCGATCTTGGGGGTGGTTTGCTGGTCCACCTTCCGGGCCAGCTATCTAGATGTCAAGACTCGCGGAAGCCATTATTGTTACGATAGGCAGATCAGGAACCAAGCAGAACCATCGGAGTCTATCCCGACATATCTATATGAAGAACCAAGCTGATTAGAAATCTACCTGTTCTTCTTGTTGTATATATAGCCTGGTATTTCCCTCTGAAAAAATAACACAACCCATTACTCTGAGCTGCAACAATTCTCTCTTCCAGGCCGTGATAGACGGCAGCGGTTACAGTTCAGTGGTGTGTGCTCTGAAACGAATTCTTAGCTCCGTGTAATTCATCATAGTCCTACTCATTGAGGCACAACTCCACTAGAAAAGCCATTGCGCAACGGGATTATACGTCCACGTGCATATATGTATATATACATAATGTATATATGTTAGTTTGAGCGAAATCCAAGAATCATTTTGCGGGTAAACAGGGGCTTATTATCTTTTGAGAGCTTATTTGAAGCCTTTGACCGGGAAAGATCATTTGAATATCTCAGTGCAGCAATTTTCGGAATCACCTTAAATCTCTTTCATGGAGCAGGCTAGACCAAGTAAGGGGATGACTTGGGATGCCCTTCCGCGAAGCTTGCATCCTTTGAGATATCGCAATGAATGTTTTCGATGACCAAATCCAGAAAAATCGTCCGATCTCTATCTTGCGCGGCAAGGAATCTCCAACGGCCTGGCAAATGTGGCTTTGTTGATCGATCTCAGGGTGCCGCAATCAGCCTAGAACCATAGAGTCTAGAACCTATGGTTCTAGTGTGAAGGCTATCATTAGGGCTATCTACAATGACTCAGGAGATCAAATGGCGGTTGTCACAGGAGTCATGGAGGCTGCGGGCATTTCGTGGCTGGTGATCTTTCCACCACAGTTAGAAGGCATATACACTCAATAGATAGATCAGTGTTGACATCAGATTCAACAACCTTTCAACCTCAAAAGTAGCCAGTATACAAAGACTGAGTATGCATAGCCCACTAAACTTGGTTTGGCGTGCGTTGAACTCGGTAGCTATGTCCAGAATCATGTTGTTGGGCTCTATGGCTCTCTATTGACGGTACCTTAACGGATGCACAGGTGGCAGAAGGGTTAACTAGGTTGAAATGTTGTTCTTTATGTGGGATTTTACCCAACAAAGAGAGGTATCTAATGTAAAACTGATTTCGAGCGTCACTGTACCCGTAGTCACATTCAATGATATCGAGAAAATGCACCTTGGGGCATATCTAAGCTCAAAAGATTGTTAAAAAAGCTCCTGTCAGCTTCATCTTGCTCTAGTATACCCAGCAGGTAATAGTATACTCGTGTCGTTCGAGCGACAAGTGGTATGGAGATGGTCATCTAGACTGAATGAGGTAGGGGCGGACAGAGTACATAGACATGGAAGACCTAATGTGATACTTTTCTGTCGGCTCATGTCTCGTGAAGTGCGTTGAATGAGCCTGGGATGAGCGTTGGACGTGAAACATCAACTGAAGCGGTTCATTGTCTTCTAGTACGCTCGTATCTGGCGAAAGCAACCCATGAACAATAAGAAATCAGTAGATCAAAGCGCCTGGCTATCCCGACGTAAGGGCGGTACGAACTGCGGTTGTCGGGTAATACCCTCTATCTATCATCTTCGCTGTATCGTGCGACTCTACATCCCGTTGGATACATTCGAATGGAAAGCGTCTCTGCCTTTGCGCCACGGAAGAATCTCCTCGCAAATCCAGCGGCATATGGCCATATAACACTATCTCCCACATGGATCACCAACAAGATACATTGGATGTTTCATGTGGATTTCGCAGTCGCAAATAGACCTTGGAGTCTTGCTGCTACATAAGCCTGAACAGGCTGCTCAAATTTGCTGAGAATTGCCCTTTCATATTCTTGCTCCAAAGAGTGCCCCCCTTCCAACACTTGAATGCTTCCTGCAGAGGTAAAGGGAGCCATGACCCTCGATTTCCAGTGGTCTCGAGCTTCTTCCACTTGCTTCTCCCATTCTTTAGCTGCCTCCGATGAACAGAAACAACAAGTCATTGCTTCGCTGTAATCCGTGGCGGCGATTTCGATGCCTGAGGAATTCTTAGTCGGAGTATCATGTGGTATTCAAGTCGACGTAGACATACACGCGAAGAGTAACACGGGTAAGTACTTTGATTTGACTGCGGTTATGGGCGAGACCTCCTGGTCTACCAAAGCTGGAATATTAGAATAGACCGACCCATAGCTGAAACGTTACATACTGAGAACTGTATCCCTAGTGTGAATGAGGAATGGCAGGAATACCATAATACGGATTATGGATTCAATGTGCCGGTGAGCTCGAGCGCTTTTGTTCAATGCGCTGACGTCGTATCTCAAATTAGGGGCTTTCAAGAGAATCGGGTCTTTCTGTTTGCTGCCACGGCTCGATAGTGGCGGTGTCATATTGGGGAGCTCGTTGAAAGAGCACACAGTACCACCTTTTTTGACAAGTTGTTCCGTCACAGAAATCTTATATGCCCAAGCGCAATTTGAAAGGAGCTGATCAGCTTCATCAAATATACGAAAGGCACTTTCCCAGTCAATCAGAGTCTCTGGTGCATAGAATGAATCCATTGAGTTGAAAATGGCGATTGAATTAGACTCGACGTGTATGGAAGAGCAAAGATTCGTTTGCTATGGAAGAGTGAATGGTCGGGGCTTTTTACCATTCCTGCGCAGTGACTTCGTAGGTGTCGGGGGTTTTATACCTACTGTTGCTAAATCTAGCCTGATCTGGCAAGCGCCCCCAAAAAAACAAATGAGAATTGATAAACACCAGATATTATAAGAGAACGGAGGGGGCCATGATCATGCCATTAGATAGGTGAGCCCTGAAAAGAGATACAGAAGAGGAAGAAGCTGCGCAGTAAGGAACGGCCTTTTGTATCAGCTGTCCGACCCCAGGTCAAACACCCAAGCCGGCCTCTTAGCGGAGGGAAGAGAATATAGACACAAGAACAGGACACATACAAAATGCGAGCTGCTCTCCATCTAGTCAGTCTGGTTTAATGAGCGTCCGTACATCCAAATAGACTGTAACTGGGTCGCAAACATGTTTTCCGTTTGCATTTTATCCATGGCCTGGATACTCGTCTTGTTCACAAGATCTCAAGACCTGGCATCTAGGTTGGTAGGCGTTCATCCGTTGAAAGGGCTGGATTTCAGTCAAGCGCTCCGATGCCCAGGTCACTCCTATGCGGCCCGATCTATCGACTCCGAAGTATGCTCAAATGGCTGCACAAATTATTCGAAGGGAAAAATTTGATGGAGTGGGCTTGCTCGGCCGGCAAGGACCATCAGTCAATTATGAAGGCGAGGGAAAGAACACAAAGTCTCGGCCTTACTATATGCAAGAAAGGAAAGGGGTGTTCAAATGGCGGTGCTAGGGCTGGAGTGTCAAGCCATTGAGCTCTATTGTAGAGATAGGATCATCGATTGTATCAATAGAATGAAGCCGACAGTCGGGATAAAGTGCGCCTTGGCCATACGGGGTATGAGTGTCTGATCAAAGTAGCTTAAACATTCTGAATCCGTACGCAACGACATCAAAGGCCAGGATGATGGTTAGACAAAGCTGTTAATTGGAGAGAAAGACGTCTGTCAGTGTGTGGGCAGGAAACCTGGAACAAACTCTCATCCTTAGGTACAACAATGTATCCAATAGTAACAACGATTTTGACTGGTCTCCTCCCCCTTTGAGTCTTTTCTAGGATCCACGCAGCGGGACACCCTTTTAGATTGAATTTGAAGAAGCTGCAAGATGGAAAGCCAGTGTGACTGCATTCGCATAGCTCCACCCCCGTAGGTCTCCGTTGCAGAGGTGGAGATTGAGGCGGCATTTGCCTTCACGTCTGCGAGAACGCCCGTGAAGACGTCTGCAATAGTGATTGATGGAGAATTTCTTTTGCTACCAAACAATCCAATGCGCTCTTCTGTTCGTCTTCGTCACGAGTAAAGATATTCCCGTTGAAAGTAGCGATCTCCAGGCAGTGGCTTGAGACCCTGGATGTAGGTTGTTTCTCTGAGATCGGTGATGAGAGGGATGGAGCACAGAATTCTATCTGAACACAGGAAACACAGGAACAGCCAAAGCCGCAGCCGAACACGTTCCAGAGCGACTGACTGCAAGAAGATCCCGCTACAGATAAAACATAGTCTGGGATATGTTTGGATGAATCTGGAGAACTGGACCCTGCTGTCGGTTCCATGCATATCGCTCAGAGCTGTAGTCGGCGGGCGGGTCCTTCAGATACATCTGACCATGGACACGAGCTAATCTGGCGTAGTATGCTGGAGGGCATAGATTCTTCGCTCGGAGACTTGCGCCGGAGAGGAAGCAAATATTATTCGTTAGTCTCTGCAGGCTGTCCACGCTCGATTCTATAGCACTTGGTCCTTTGCAATGCCAGCGAAACACTTCGTCCCAAACTACCTGGTAATATGCTGGTGGAGACCGCCCTTCACCCGAAGCCTCCACCTGCAGATAGAAATCCCAGCGTTGCGGGTCAGTGATACTGCGATCGACCACTGTACCCGAGACTGGTCCCCAGCAATCTTGCGGATCAGCGTCATCAGCCGACATGAAATGCGTACGGGTGTTCGGATCCGCAAAGATTATAGTCATTCGCGGCCTAGGCCAGGCAGGAGGATAGGCACGTCTGAAAGCACGTTTAAGCAACTCTACCTCTTTGCTCGCTTGTCGGTGATACGCTGCAACTGAAACCCCCTCACGGTAGACGACCACGTCTTCTGGTAGAATCTGTTTGTTGGAGGCTGCCCATTGCTCGACCTGCAACGCTAGCATTTGGTCAAGAGTGGAACCAACATCCTTCTCACTAGAATCGAGGAAGATCTGACATGGCCACTGAGCGTAACTGGAGTCAACGGAGGCCACTATGGCTGCGATGCTTCCACCAGGAGCTGGCTGACCCAGGCAAGCCATACCACTGCTGATGCCCACGACCATGGTTTTTCCATTGGCAAATAGCCCAAGGTCGGAGCGTGGGATTCGGTGATTATTGCCCCCGAATTTCAGATTGGCCCTGAGCCCAGTGATACAATGTCGAGCTTCTGTAGGCCTGTTTAGATCCTCCGGCCGAACGTGCAGACCACACAGTCCCAAGGTGATGTGGCAGACCTGATGAAAGGCCCGTACTGCTGCCGAATGCTCGCTAGCTAGAATGCCCACGATCAAGGCCAGTCGGTGTCGCTTTACCAAAGCGCCAAGCGCCCGAGAAATCGAATCACCCAGGTCGGGTCCTTTGAGAGGGAGGAAAAGACCTGTCGTGGGGCTGGTGGATACTACTCCCATGTCCTGCATTCTAGTCGCGAGATCGTTGACTGTTTTCTTGAACGAGATGAAGGCCCGGTCGTTATGACGACTGTCCAGATACACCCATGCCCACGAGCCGTGGCACGCACGTTTCGCCACACGGGCATTGTCTACGGACCATCTCCCGTTTGAGACTGGTAGTGCATTTGGCCCACGCGCCAGTATTGTGGGCGGCGGCAGGATGCGACTATACGTCGTTGCTGGGGTGAAATCGAGGCGAACCCCGAAGCGGCTCTGTACCGGCCACGTCAATTCTCTGATGAAGCTCATACGCACCACTCGCTAGCACACATACCAATACAGAATTCCGAGCTGCGTCATGCTGGAGACTGGTGATGATACGCTGCATCATCTTTCGACTTTCCGGTCCAGCGAGTAGCTGTGTTCTCCGCCTTCGTATTGTACTTTCGGCATGGTGACGAGCAAAGACAGTAGTCATTGGCTGGCCCGCATTCACAGAGCACAGTTCCACGGGTATGTAGGTCGGTCTCCTACGACTTCCTACATTGACCACTGGGAGTTGAGCATCGAAGCTTCTCATCGTACCTGGTCAGACGTGAGCGGTGGATTGGGGCTTCAACGGTGTGGTAGCTGGAACTGACGGTCTTCAAAGTATTTTGCCAGAGTGACTTGCCTTTGCTTCGAACGATCCCGTGACGGTCCGCGCCCGACGTCCTGCATCATGATACTTTGAGGCCCGGCCCCGTACATAGCGATTTTCTGATACAAGGACCTACCAAGGGGCTCGTGAGGATGTGCCAGGCCGGAAATGACTTTTTCATACGTGGAAGGCCAGCTGATTGTTATACGCAGACCGGTAATAAAACGCTCGAGCGCGCGTAGAGATTTACAGTCGTGGCGGTACTGCCAGATCAGTTCTGAAAGTGGACCTTTGTGATAGAACGCACTCAGTGTCGGGTGCGCCGTGGCATAAGTCCGTTCGCCAGCCGTGCGAATGCCCAGCGAGACATGAAGTGCGCCCTCAAGACCGTTTCCGAGCATGACAAGATCATCTCGCTCCTGGCGGCGCGCCAAGTATGTTTCTGGTGGAAGATAGACCATAGTCCCTACCGTACATCTATGTCTCGCAGTAATGATAGTCAACGCGGCTCTCATCACGGCCCTTGAAAGTGCGCTTTCCTTGCCAACTAGCTGTACTTCTCGTTTGCCGCCTAGGGAACACGTTAAAGAGCGCTGGGAGACAATCGCATTCTGAATAGAGTGGCCTATCTCTTCACGGCAGACAATCAAGCCGGACTGAAGATTCATGAGGATTGGCAGGGATGCATTGGTTGAGGTCAGCTGCTGAAAAATCTTTGACAGGCTGGTTTTCCTGTTTGCCTCGGATGAAGGATCCCCACGCCGCTGTGACAACCTCACCTGGTAAACCAAGATTGTCTCTCTTCTCAGGCTAATCGGGATGAAATTGGTGCACAGTATCACAGACTGGCCAATCGAGCCGTATCCTGGCCGTGAGGGGAATACCAAATGAGCTCGCTTCCGGTTGGTATGTTCAACGGCGGACTCTTCGTCGGCATGAACCTCAACATCTGGGGCGGGAAGAGTGTCGGAGTCATTAAATATTCTGAACTTCTATCAGCAATGGACTAGATCTAGGAACGAGGCTCACAAGAAATCTCGGTCTCCCGATCGGGGATTGGAAGGGCTCATGACTGCTGCATGGGAGGACAGACGGAAGACCGTGAAGGATGGATAGTGAGTGAATGGGACGTGGCAGAGATCAAGGCATGGAGAAATCGGAATATCGAGAAGGGCCGCGATGTAGTCATCACTAAACTCAGCAAGGTCGAACAGGCTTTCATTCAAGTGACCTCATGTCTGGACTCACAGCGGTATTCCCCATGGTGACTCGGGGCATTCTACTATCCTAGTCCGCATAATCATTGATCAGACAATTTTATTCGGCCAAAAGCCCCCTGGTTACGAGGGCTTGCGGTTTTTTCTGTCACCCATCACACCCTTTTGGCATAGGGAAGCGGCAGATTTGAGGAAGACGGAACTCCCTGCGTTGCTCAATTGTCGGAAATGTTTTGGCAGCGCTGGAGCTACATCCAGTGCATTTTAGTCCGTAGTGATACATATCAACCTTCTTGCAGGAAAAGAGCGATTTCAACTGACATCTCCTTTCCAAGCACATGGTGTCACAGCACCGGAGCGCGACCCTGTTAAGGCCTGCGCTAGCGGACAGTCTATGAAGAGCACAAAGTCGCCGAACGGTCCGTCCACTCAGTCTTGTTCTTACGAGACGCCATTTGCTCGAAGTGTACAATTGAAATGAGATTCACATCTTCAAGGTCCTTGTTTGGAATATGTGTCCGCCACCCTGGAAGGTTCTTTAGATGGGCTTGTCTATAGATTGGCTCAACACCTAGATGACACGGTAAGGCTAGCTCCTTTTCAAGCCACGCCTTATAGCCAGAACGAAGCACCCGTACTAGCTCAAGCAGCAATCGACTGGTAATCTCAGAGCAGGATGGTATCGCTTTTGAAAGTTTTCAGATGGAGCAATGGCAATCAAAGAATAGAAGTATGTTCTTAGTAATACTTCAGCCGTAACGTCACGCTACATGGTTATAAAAATACAGTTGAAGTTTCTTTTGAGTGGACAAGTTCTTCCCTTTTTCCCACATTTTTCACAGAAAAAAACTATGTCCGACACTCTTCAAAGTCAACATGGACTCAATGGCCCTCAAGAATATACTTCTGACTTACAGAAAAACGTTCACATCACTCAAAAAGTACGTATACTTGGGCCTTGTCGCGTGCTTCTTTCTGACTTCCGTAGGTCAAATCTAGACGGACTGGTGCGAGCAGGCGAACTGCAAACAGCATTCTTCTTGGAGAAGCACGGCAGAGGGTTGTGGAACTCGAGGACCAAGTCAAACACCTCGAGGCACAACTTGGTCGTCTTACTGAGCAGAGCAAGTGCCGTGATGATCAGATCGAGACGTCGAAAAGAACTCAAGAAGCTTTGTGTAGAACAGTGGAGACCTTGAATCAAATGCTGCACCAAAGTATGGCCTGGCACTCCAATACCCAGTCCTACAGTACAAACCACCAGCCCAGAGATAACAACGTGCAATTACGGGTACCAGGTACTTGAATATCCCCGGTGATGGGTGCTTTAATTCATTTTAATCCATATGACTGACTCTGGAATAGCAGTGCCACGGCTCAAGGTTCCATCTCAATTGACATCGCCCCAGCTCGCTTTTGGTAAAGTCGCCGCCGGTGTAGGCTCTGTTGAATGAGTGGTAAGCATCTCACTATCCTACCTGGATGCAAGAGCTACTTTTGGAAGATTACTGATAGATGATGATTCCAGAATAGAATGTATGCTCATTTCTTTCGTCTCGAGGCCCGAACCTTGCGACGATAGGGGTTTTGAGAGGCCGCGTTCAACTATCGCTCAATAGCCCGATGTCTGCCTACAGAGTACTTCTAGCCATTCATGATGCTCGTGTCATTACTATCTGATGCAATATGATCCAAACTCCGTATACTAGTATTGACTCTATCTCTAGTATCTATATAACTCTAGGCCATTTCTCAACAGAAATCCCTAGACGTACCATGGGTCTAAGACAAATAGGCATTTGTATTACACTGATTGCTTCTAGGCGGCCTGAAGTCTAGTAACAAAAAAAAGACTTATGATCAATGCCAATGACTCATATCTGCCTGTTCGACTAGACTGACTCTTTTGTCCACGTAGTTGAGTGGAATCTATCTGAAAACGCACCATGCTTGCCGAAGAGGCGCTTTCTGTAGCGATCCCACTTGTATACCACCAAGGGATTTTAGCAAGCAGATGAGAAGTACTGTGTGTAACATACTTCCTTTGGCTCTCCCTCTTTCACCAATTCATACCGCGGCACGTCTGCCCCAGATACCTCAGTGAAGTGCCTTTGACTTCCACGGTACTATTTTCGCCCAAGACCTGACTACTTACCAGCGAACAAGACTCGCTAATATCCCGAGAGTAATCTTTTCTTTTTTCCAGGGTAGTAAAGCATCGGAGCTCTCTGTGGGTTTCATAATGACTGCCGTAAACGTTCAGCTCAAGTCAGAGATTCACTGCGGATGGGAAACTGGCCCAGGACACTATTGTATCGCCCCTGGGTCCATGATAGATATGACACATACACGCCCCGTAGGAGCTAGATTTAAGTAGCTGTTGAAAGGTGATTTCCCTCGGTTTGTATCTGAAAACCGCCTTTCGGACAGCCCGTTCTACGGGTCTCGTGGACTGGAGTCGAAGTTGGCCAAGCGACTCGATTACAAGTTGAACAAAAAGGAAGATGGTCTTCAGCTTTGTCACCATGAGTAATTAGCTAGATCAAATTTTGCTCACTACGATGTGAGTCACTTGAATACCAATGGACTATGGTAGTGAAGTTTCAAGATCGAGCTTCCCCCCGAATTTAGGCCAGATATTACAAACCAAAGACGTATGCTCGAATGTTAGATTGAAGGTTGGTTACAGCAGTTTCTTAAGCTTCGATAATCTTTGCATCCCCATTTCAAGGACGTGACAACATCATCGGTCGAAAGCTCTTGCCGCTGCAAAAGGTACACATGAGTTTTGCCAATCTTCCAACAAGAACTTGCTTCCTGACCCGTCGCAAACAGTGCTCTGCTCTCTCCTTGGCTTGCGTTATAGCATCTTTGGCCATGTGATCGGTTTGAGTCATTGTGTTCACTCGTGCGGTTTCGAGCTTTGAGTGCTTTGTGCAGAAGACCCTTGGCAATACGAGTCGTCGTTGGCTTTAAAAGCTCAAAAGCAAAATTGGTGGTAGTTTCCTTCTTGATACGTAGACTCTGTAGGTGGCATTGGAAGACTCGGTGTCGATAATTCATATACTATTTTATCTCTTTCATGTTTCTGAATGGTGTTCCAAGAGTGAAGTGGGCCTCATTCCTGCGCTTTTCTGCTGTACAAGGCTCCAGCGACTGATTGATCGGGCGTGATGAATCACGTTGAAGCCGCTTGCCTTTGAATAAGTGAGTTATACAACGGGTGAGACGATGACACAATATAGGGCTAGCTTCTCCTCAGCAGTACTCTATGTCAAGGCTTTTGTTCTATGTCTTCCAGAGCCTCTCATTGACCTGGATTCTAGTAGACTCGCTGATGAAGATTGGAGGGTGAGGTGATTCATGACCGAGCGAGCGACACAATCGAAAATTCACTTTGAGAATAATACACCTTTTCTGACCACAACGACAATGCCTCCCCAAGGCTCGCAACGCTTCGATGATGAACAGATAAACAGCCGATAGAGCAGGGGGTCACGTCTTTCTAGCTACAAAAGCTATATCAGGGGCTAATAGCCTTTGGCTGCAGTTGCTGTACGATCTTTCTATACTCTGTCTCAACTTTGAAGGCCTAGATCAATGCGCGCAAATCTGTTACTGAAAAGCGGATTTCTAGCCGTATTTTCACTTGGGAATTCTTATTCGAAATGAGATTCTCAACAGACAAGTGGCTACTTGGCATGTATTCAAGAGGTACAGCTCTCATGTTACGAGGTATAGCCAAACTCTGCGTCGTGCACAGAAAATAACACCACCAACCAGTAGAATCAAGGCATTCTCGACTTTTCAAACAACGCCCGAGCCTGTCTACTCACCTCTCCCGCTGATATGACTATCAGAGAGCTTTTCCAGAAGGCCCTTGAATCTATGATTTATTTTCAAGGTGGGGTATTTTTTTCGATTATCTCTTTGCCTTTGGTGGATGTGACACTACCGGGGGCATAACACAGATAAAATTACATAGGCAGGATACCATGGGAAAGAAGCCTTTTACAAATTGGGAATTGTGAGTGGGTAACATCGACTGAGTGTATCGGGGCTTCCGGAAGTATTATCCCTCCGCTCTTCATTCTGATGTGAAATTTATTCCAAAAATAAAAATTTCCTTGAAATGTTCGCGAATGTAAGAATGGGTGCGTTTAAGACCTCCACTTTGATACAGCTCTATAGTGACTGTATCATTGTAGCACCATCCGATGCAGGTTATCGGAAAAGCTGAATGCCTATAAGATGACTATTCCCCAGAGTCGCTGTACCCATTTAGAGGTTACCAATAAGAAACAGACCAAGTGGACGAGAGACCGGACATCGCTTTGCTTCCTAGAGATGCATCCTCGGGAGTACAGAGGATAGTGGAGTTGATGGGTTTTATATGGAAGACAGATTTAAAGATATATCGTTACCGTAGGTGCTCGCAAGACGGGCTCGCTGAGCCTATTCTAGCTTCTGTGCCGTTGATTCGGCGGCAGGCAACATGCTTCGGTTGTGAAAGAAGGGTTCATATATATACTCAATGCCTTGCCCGCGTCTAATAGCCAAATTTATCTTTTTATTGTGGTTTAAATTTGATTCAAGATTTGAGCATTCCCCAAAAAGTGGGGTCGCTCGCGCGACCGTGTCGCCCGCGCGGCCGTGAATCACGTGAGCATACCGGACGCTTAATGCGTCGGGTACCAGTAAACCCGCCTCGAGGAAACCTATATTAGTCATCTCACATGATTCGAACCAGCATGCCGTAGGGTAGAGCAGAAAATGCGGTGCCTGTGAGATTTTCCTATTGGTGGCTAGCTTAGAAGCCAGTGGTGCGCCATGGAAGAGATCACTTGGTTCAAGCTTGAAATATCATATTTATTGTCGAAATTGGTGAATTATTAACTTGTAGAGTCAATCAAACGAGAGAATCTGAGTTTACCGAACGGCGACAGCAGATTAAGCCAAATGAATTGCCGATTTAGAGGGAACTGTCAAGAGCGAACGACCTAGGATACCTCTCTAGGATGGTCGGTTTCCCGCAGAGGGAATAAAGTGATCTGGGACTTGGCCTCACGCCACGTCGTGCTTGCTGGTTGGTCACTTCACGTGCTATCGATCAACTCTGTCCTGGCGTGCCATGAGGCGCCCGGTCGGATGTAGTGCTTGACGTATACTTTTTTCATGCATTTCGAAAAGCTCGAGAAGTGCTTCGTCTTTTGGTTCGTAGGACAAAATCCAGAGGCGTTTCGCCACATGCATCGACATCTAGGAAATTTGCCCCTCGTGCCAGCAAAAGCCGTGCGATGTCTTTCTGGTGCAGCAAGATTGCCCAGGTGAGAGGAAGACGCAGTCCGCTCCCCCGCCCACGTGGGTCCGCATGATACTGTAGAAGTAGCTTCACAAGCACCCGGTTTCCTTTTGTGATCGCCCAGATCAGTGGCGTCTGGTGGTCGGCTTTTGAGTCGCACCTCGGGTCGTCTGGCTTTGAAGCATTTGCTCCACTTCGAAGCAGGATCTGTGCCATACGGACGTTATCACTGATGGCTGCCCAGCTGAGAGCAGTATATCCACGATCGTCAACTTGGTCTATGTCGGCATTCGCACGAAGAAGGATCGATAGCATAGTTGTACTGCCCGTCAGCGCCGCAAGTGTCACTGCCGTGAAGCCCGTTGCCATTGTCTGTCGTGGATCCGATCCTCGCTGCAAGCTATGGCGGAGGAGCTTTGTTTGTCGCCAGACAATGGCCCAATAAACGACAGTCTCGCCTTGCGTATTTTGCGCGCGTGGGTGGGAACCTGCATCGATGAGGATTTTAGCAACATGGCTATTTCTGTATCGAGCAGCCACCATGCAGGGAGTATCGCCACGGCCATCAGTGGCATGTAGGAGAGCGCGACCTTGGTCTGTCCCCAGGAGAGCTCTTGTGATCTGTCTTGATCCGCCTTGTGCCGCAAGGTGAAGTACGGTCATACCGTTTCCATCACGTACTTGCATGTTTAGATATGGCCCAGCAGACAGGCATCGGGCAATGAGATCATGGTCACGGCTGAGTTTGACCAGTAGCAAGAACTGATGTCCTCGGAGTTGTGCTCGAAGTAGATGTGCCATCGTTTTTGATGAGAAGCAAAGATCTCGGATTCCCCCTAACGGTAGATACGCGGCGATCATCAACACAAGCTCATACGGGAGTGTCAGTAACTTGGATGGTGGCGCGGCAAGAGGATGACATGAATCAAGAGGAGACATGAGGATAGGCTGGTGCACTAGGGGAAGGGAAACAGAGCAATGTGGCCATATCGATTGTGAATTGGCAACCAAAAACTGACACACTCTATTGATTACTCACCTCAAAGTAGCTAAAGGATACGCCAACCGCCTTCGTTCAGGCCCCTCTCCATTCCCTTATCGACGTCCTTCGCATTTTTAACGCTTGAATATATGAATCAAACAGTGGGCAGCTGTCACTCCATTCATTTATCACCCGGCACATGTGAAAAAATTGAAATTCTGCATCACTTCTCTGGTGAACAAAATTTTCGTTCCAGCGCTGAAGTTCACGAGATAGCTTTCAACAAAATGCCGGCTATGGCATCAATGCTTCCCTGGTCCGAGGAAGCGATCAGAGCGAGGCAGGCACCGGACTCTTGTGCCATGTGCGTAAGTTATTTCTGCTTCAATCTCGGCTCGACTACACAGCCAGTCTATGAGATAAACAGCAAATAGCAAATGCGTCGCTGCTATATCCCCAAATATGCTAGGGCGACATTCCATTGTGCCAGCTGATGCATGGTGCTACCAGCTACCGGTGAGGATGTCGGGGACGATTGCCGTTCCTCTCGGTATTTCGCACATGCAAACGGAGCCAAAGACGCAGCGAGCCTCTGGTTATGACTCGATGTTCTCAATCATATCATAGGAATCTCGTCTTTAGGCACCAGGGCAAGTGCGGCCAGCCGAAAGCCATGCGACGTCTTCAATCCCGTTCACCAGTGTGACTCATGACACGACAGGGCGCCCTCTATCTTCCAGTGGTATCTTTGCGGAAAGCCATCGCAATCGCTTTCACCAAACAGCCAATTTTCCCGCTAGTAGTCCGCCATAATGTTCCTATGCATGAGTTTGGGTGATCATTCCACCGAGCTGCATCTGGCAGTTCGGATCAATGGAGCAAGAGAGCTAATTCAATGTAAAGTATATGTGGGCCCAAATCCACTTTCAGGATGTGTACTATAACACTATCAATTATGGACCAGACTGAGCAGTCCCTCACCCTATTCATACAGCTAGCCTTCGAGCCGTTCAGACAGAGGCTGGTCGGCTGGTGCGTCAAAAAGACCAAAAGACCACTGGCCAATGAAATGAGCCGATGTACATACGAAAAGCCCCGAAATATTCGACACTGGAACAGAAAAACACTAGGTATCACTCAGGCTGTGTCATTACGACTGACCGCTGAGGGTCATCTGATCTATACGATGTGTCTTATCAGGACCGTGTGATGCCTCTTCTTTAAACCCAGATAATGAGAATGGATCCACAATCAAGGCTCGATATATACCTGAAATGAAGCACTACATCCGAAAAATACTACCACACTGAAGGGCATTCGTGCTAACGGTATCTTTCACTGCTTCTATAGAGTAACTTTTGCTTTGTACATAACGTCGTAAACGTCCTTCACAGGGAACTGGAGTAAAGGTGAAAGTCCATGTGGTGCTGAAAATAAGTTTTCTGATGTTTTCATGTCTATGGATTGTCTCTATTTATCTCAACAGAATCGCCTTCGTTGGGGCTTTGCTAGCTATAATCAGAAATTTGTTCAAAAGCATAGAGTATGAACATTGTGAGTCTGCATGCCACTTCCCGATGCAAGATCTCAGTATTATAAAAGTCAGATTAGCCTACGATGAATATGCTAGCGAGGTTAGCATACTTTTGACTTCCAGATACTGGTAGTTCGGGTACATAGCGTCGTCTGTATACCCTGGCTGTACCACATGAACTACGGGAGTCAACTCCTTCCCTGGGATAGACGTGCGATTCCGAGTGATGCCATAGATGATACGACTGAGAACGACCCTTACCGCACCTGTGACAGAATAGTGTATATCTTGTGCAGTTTGTATACCTGCGTTGTGTATCTAATATCGAGTATGGAGGTGGCAAAAGGTCCGGCCTACCTCTTTATTCCTTGTCCATCGGCCACGGCTCCGTGATAGTGAAGACTAGGCTCATTTGTGCAGCCAACTGCCCCAACTATATTCTTACATGAGGGCTGGCGAGTGAACTTGTTGGCTAGATACTACATACCTTTTAAATAGTCGCAGTAGGCCTCCGGGAAGCCAACGCATTCCAATGGAAATGTCCCACTTGCCTAGTAGGGAGCTTGGTGATGGGAATTGCGAATGTGTGACAGGAAGGCAATGCAGAAGCACTCTAATGGGTATCCTGTGTCTTCGAAACGACCACTCGCTGAGATCATGGAATTCTTGAAACATACCCCATGTCCCCGTACTTTAAATCTAAGCCGTACTGTACGTGATGTGACTTATTGCCTTCCGAGCTACCGAATGGGAATCTTCACACAAATTATCAGAGACCGTGGGTACTATTGGTATTCAATGTCATAGCCTCCAGTAGGGACGATTGCATCATGAAATGTAGCCTTAGACAGTACTGGAATGTTAAAACAATCAATTTGAAAGCTGACTCTGGGACTCGATGTGAAAACAACAGGAACAAAAATCTGAAAATGATATTGGTGAAGTAATAAAGATTGACATGGAGTATTCAAGTCTTCCTTCCGCCTGGAAATAATGCTACAATCCATACCAGTATGTAGATTGATACCCGCTTGGTTCTGTACCACTGCTGGTACTGGCGTCAGCGAAAGATAAAACAGAGTGAAATAAGGAGGAGGAATAACGTGAAGAAATATGAACCAATTGAGTCAAACAGAAAAAAAAAAAAAAAAAAAAAAGAAAAACGAGCTGGATGCAGTACAATGGAGAGCCACATTGCACGAGGAGCCTATGAGGCACAGAGTCTATGAATGCTAAGCCTACCGGAAAGAATAGGCTGGAAAGGTCATGAACGGGCTGTCGGGTTTCAAACATTTTTCCTGAGTAGTGTAGTCACAACGCTCACAATAAATGCCCATGATTTCACCATCTAGCCGGCGGAAGGAGACATAGTATAGACCGCGAACGCTAAGTTCGTCCTGCAAGGTTTCAGGTGTGATCAAATGACGCTCTTCTTGGGATTAGCTCACTCTCAGAGATTACGTGGAAAATCATCACAGGTCATATTTACCCTTCCAGCGCATAAGAATATATCCTGCCATATCTTGCCTTGGCACGCACCTTGAGCAAAGAAGGTTGTTGGCTATCACCGGTGGATCAAGATCCCGGAACGGCGGCATGAGATTCCAGTAATGAGCGTCTAAATCACAAGACAAGGAGGTATTGCTCGTTTTCAAAGTGTAGGTTTGGAAATCAATAACCTCGCCTTCTAAGTAAGTTACTACTCGAGGGTGATCCGTGCCTGTCACGCCGTCTGGAATGTCCCTAGACTCCATCGTGCCAGAGATAGTCATTTTCAAGGAATCAACGTGATTTATAGTTACCGTGACGGGCCATTCTGTCTCCGTGTACCTGCACGCAAACATTTACCATGGTTAACAAAGCTACATCAGGACCAGATTTGATGGCATACACACAGCAATCTATTGAGACGTTTGGCGCTCTTAGTTTTCTGCGTGCCGGAAAATGTCGCCCCGGGCATGAGTAAAGAGCAGGGAACAACAGATGGGAGACTGCTCGGTTCGACTATCAAGGTCCGGGGCAGATCGTCTGGCAAAATCAAGCCAAATCTGACAGCGGAAGCAATTGCTTCCTCACGCGACATCACATGGCGGATTTCATCGAGATAGTGAATGATGCCATTGAGTGAATGTCCACGAATCGCAGAATGGTCGCAATTGTGGTCGGTAAGAAGTATATTTTGAGACACCTGGAGCGAAGAGAACTCATTCAGAGTGGTAATCTGATTCATCTCATTGCAATGTGCACTATACTGGTAGATCGCCAGCTCTCTTAGGACACTGCGCCCTGGCCTGGAGCGGCGTGCTCTACTCGCCTGGGCCATTACAGACTTCAACGAAGTATTGGTGGTCTCCACTTAGTATCTGTGATAGGTTTCACTATCTGGGTGTGAAGTCACTCTGGGGTATCGCTAGGCAAAATGTCCGCCTTAATGGTCTAAACATATTGTAGGAACAATGGATCTTGTAATCAATTTTATTAGTCAGCGTACCACATCAACCTGCTGTGGTGGAAATTAGAGGATACCAGACAAGTACACATACGTGACCTACCCGATTAGTATATGCTTTTCGACCGTGATGACGTTTCAGAGAACAGTCTATTGTCAATCACCTAGTTCATGACGAAGTACTCTCCCTCAGGATAGATAGTATCCTCAGGCACAGAAGCCTCCATGTATTGCCTTAATTTATGCTGCATGCATTGTAAGGAAAAGAGCCTGACGAGTCATTTTCAGACTCGGGAGATCAATTTGTGGCTTAGCATCGGATCTATTTGGGTATTATCCGGAAGTATCTCTCTTCCTCCATCAACTTTCGGAAAATCACCATGAGCTTGCAGCTCTCTTAGACCTTCTGCGAGACTAGGGACAACTTCCATAGAGCTGCCTAAATCATTTGACCATGGGAATGATTCAATTCGAACAGCGGCTTATCCTTGCCTTAGCTTGGATGCGGATGGTCTAATATTTGACTCGTAAATGGTTGAGCTCAATATGACAGAACCTTTCGGATACCACTACCAGGCCTCGTGGAATTTCTTTTACGAATATATGGAAGGTAAAAGGTTGTGTGAATGGAATCATATTGATCTGTCTTCTTACCATCAAGACAACGCGCAGAATGTATGAGATCTTATAGCAAGTTCTTCCCAGTTGAGATTCAAAGAAAATAGAATGCTAGATTGTTTTGGCTGACTTGTGGTACTCAAATAAAATGTAAATAGAGTCATGTATTTCAAAAGCCTAATGCCGTTGATCTAGCAGCGTCAAGTAATGCTAGTCACTCTAGATGACTTCGTTGAGAAGTCTACGCACCAAAAGGAGTATTGATTCAGAAGTTGTTCACAGTGTTGCTATTGATTGCAGATTTGGACTAATTTGAAGTTTGTCAATATTGGTGAAAGAATCAAGACTTACAATCGTTGAACTCAATGAATCGTTTCTGGATACTGATATAAATAAAAGCAAACCTTTCCAAGTCCATGTCGAGATCTATTGTAGATCCGAGCAGTTTTTTCGCGCATCAATCTGATCGCTAAAGCCGTAAATCACAATGCTAGCTTAAGTGTTGTGTCGCCATAGATCCCTATTGGCCTTTTGGACACTCTGACAATATATCTGGAATTCTTTGATTCCCGCTGCACTATATCGAGTCGAACACTCCCAGGTTGTCCCAGGTTGATCAAACTGTCTAAGAAATCATCGGTTCTTGGCTCTTATCTCTTAGTCACTCGCACTTCTATATAACAACTAACTTCGACTTCCATGTAATGATGATAGACCTAATGAGCGCGCATCCTATGCAAGCCAACGTAACTTTGAGATCTTGACTTTTATGGCGCGAATTGTAGTAGGAATGTGCCGGGACGACTTGTCTCGATCAGGAAGAATGGTAAATTCCAACACAAGCTCTCCTAACCACAGGGGCTGACCCGAACAAGGGAGATGCCCGAGGTTGGGCACCACTCATGTTTGCTGTTGCAGCTTCAAATGCTGATTTGGTTCGCAAATTTCTTGCAAGCGGTCCCTCATTCACTGCCAAAATCTCAACCAGGATAGGACGAACTCCAAGCTGCCAAAAGTGGAGGGTCAGGTGACCTAAACAAACCTTATGCAAGTACGATTCTATAGTAAAGGACTACATAAAAAATCTATGGAAAGAATTGCAGATAAAAACCAAGAAAGAGATAAACACATATCAGCTCTGGATCGCGCTTTCTGACTAAAAATCAAACCACATGCCATTGAACTCATTTTACTCTAGCAATTCGGCCGAAGTTGCAAAGGTTTGTAAAACAGCTCACGTCTGCCGGGTGAAATTCGAGTAGTAGTTTCACCAAGGCCACATGGCCCTTTGCTGCGGCCCAGGATAATGCTGTTCGGCCTTCGGGGTCTTTCAAATCTACGTCGACCTTTCCAGTGTTGCGTAACAATTCACCACGGCCTCATCGCCAAATAAAGAAGCCCAAAATAATGGCGTCTAACCATACGAGTCATCCGAGTTCGTATCTACCTGACCACTCTCTTCTCAAGTTTGACAGAGCACAAAATCAACTATGGTTAGCAAGGTTGAGATTATGAGTCATAAGCATATTGTTCCAGCGAAACCAGAATGGCAGCTTTTTCTTCGCTCCCCGAAAAATGAAAAGAAAGAACCATAACCCAGAAGCCAAGAGAAGCAATCAAATAGATGCTGTTCGTTCCATCAGGCTTTGCGTTGGTAGATTGCGTTCCATTAATCGCCCTATATACAACCTAGCCAGCGACCAGGCGAAAGAGATCATGCTAGAGTCTAATATCAAGGTAACCGTCACTCTGGAAATTCTGTAACCCACAGAATCTTCCGACCAGCTCTCCATTGTAGCTAATCAATGCGATATCCCCGACCTCAAGCTCACCCCTCTCAAGGTATTGTTTACACAACAGGTGAATGGGCAGATCGCCCTTGTCAGCGTGGCCAAAATAAATAATGCGGCAGTAATGGAGTCGGCCCAACTTCTTACATGCCTCAGTATCTCTTTGGGTACTGTTCAATGCATCCGACCACAAATCATGACCGTTGTAAAGATGGGACAAGCCTCCAGGGGGAGGGGTACGAGAAATGGGATTGAACCCAATGAATTGCGGCTTTGCAGCGTTGTTCTTGTCACCATTGCGAAGACCGGCACGGACGGGTTGGTTTCCAACAGGCAAAAGGTCTTCAGTTACTTTGTCGGTGAATAGCCAACCCCCAACGCACTCATCATGCTGGCATAGCCTTCCCCTAAGAACAAAAGACGGAAACAGACACAGCAGGCATTTCAAAAAGCCTCTGATGGTTTCGAAGTCCTCGAGTCGGGTTTGTAGCTCGAATAGAACACGGAATTTCCCTTCGCCCCGCGACATGTTACCGATTCCAATAAAAGAAACACATGCTGGGAAACCGCGGACGACTTGACGAAGACGATTTTCCACAAGAAAGATGCCCTTCTGAAGTAAAAATTCTTCGTCTCCTATACAATGGACAAACAATTGGATGTCCATGAACAACCGCGTCTCGTGCGGAGAGGCACACATTGTGCCGCGCACTCAATACTGAGAAAATTTGAATGAAACGCTTTTAGCGAATTGAACCAGATGATTGCGATTGCAGGATATTGGCTTGTATCCAGAGTAATGATAGAGCCACAGATCTCAAGGTGCATCAGGGATTCCTCAGGCTATGGAAGCACTTCTATTCCCTTCGGCTCACGTGACTCAATCGCTACGGTCATGTAGAGAACCAATCTAAAAAAACAGAGAAACCTAGCTCTATCTTCGAAACAAGCGAACACCGATCCTGAATGCTTCAATATCAGAGGTGCTTTACACTAGATAGAGCTATTACGTGAGTATAGTAAGATTGGAAAGCTGCCACAGTATCCAAAGATACTCACAATTAGGTTTCTTCGTGCCTAACTCTATCAGCGTTGAATTAGGGTAAGGAAATCTCTACTATCACTTCGTAGAGTGATATAAACTCGATAGATCCGAGACTTTCTTAATGATCAGAGTTTTCGGTATCAGGCGGATCATATGATGATGGCGATGATGATGATATCCTATCAACCTATTGCTACCTAGCTAGCCATCACCGTGGTAGTGTAGGCGCTTCTTCCGACAGACGCAAGAAGATTTCGGTATGTCAGTAGCTCCACACAGAGGTGAATATTCCTAAATATATATATTACTGCATGCAATAGCTCAGGAAGTGATGAAATCTTCTTCACGTTTGTCAGCCGAGATACTTGGATATATGCGGGTGGCTTCTAGAGTCGCTTTCCTCTTACTCTCGGCGCCGGCTATGATCTGTGCCATACTATAGACTGCGATTTTGCACATAATATCAAGTCATTCTAGTCATATAATCATCCAACGTGCACAGGATGGGATGCTCTCAGGTGTACAGCAATGTCGTGGTTTCATATCTATGGTATCAAAAAGCACACCTTTTTCTCTAGGGACATGTATCTCCATTTCATCCATTAAAAAGAAATGGTCAAGCTCATCGTTCCCGTCAAGGGCCTCCCGCTTTGCATCTCGTCTGTAAATTGGCAATTGATGCTTGAAGGATAAGGATACTGGGCAGACCGCGCAGTCCAGTAAAATGCTCCGCTCAAGCGTCCTGCCACTGGCCAGAAGTGCATACAAAATATAATGACAGGTTCAGGAGGTCGGCAAGACAGTGAGCGCGCCATAGCTCCGTGCTCAACGAGCGGTGCTAGGAACTGATCTTTGTAGGTCGTGTCAGACATGATGAGGTTTTTTGGGATATCGAAACTGTCCAACACACGATCCAGCTCGGGCAGAGCACCCTTCAGTCCATCAAATCTTGCGCCCCCGACCAAAACGCTTTGACCTGCCGAACAATCGCGTCATGCCAGTTGATACACACCGGGCAGGATACGTGCTTGATGGAGCTTTCACATCTTCTTTTGGGAGTAAGCGTCGTTGCCCACTTAGAGACGATCTTTTTCGTGGCGCGTTCAATCTCCTGGTAGAAGTATTCCCTCTCGCGGCATCCATAATCCGAGACCGGTGCTAACAATTTGGCCATCAGTAAAAGTTATATTGTCGGTCACATCGAAAGTGCTCTTTCCTGCCAAGTGCTTTCGTTTTTTTCCAGCGAATAAACTCGAGGAATGTCCTCAACTTGTACTTGAGCAAGCTTTTTATTGATTTGAGTGGCTCACTGGTCATCAAATAGGGGATGAAAGAGAACTGCCTTGTCACATTGTTGGAATCGAGTAGAAACTCTCGTCAAAGGAGCGATGGCGGTTTCGACCTGCGGAGAGCAGTAATAACCATGTAATCATGAACACTGCATCAAGAAGGAGTGCACGTTTTACTGTCTCATGATTAGAGCGCAATCATTGTTGAAACGCGTCGACTCGCACGAATCCATCACTTTTGCGACACAGGGTGCCATTGATGATATTACGAGCCAATCCCCCAATGTAGCAACAGGATCTAAGCTCCATTGACACATCCTGAGCACTAAAACTCGAAATATTAGAAAACATACTGGACCGGACTTTTTCAGTTTGGCCTCATTCAAAACCTATCAGGTTCTGGTGTTGTCGAATCCATCTTTAGATCTCTAGTTTGACAGGTCCTGCATTTGGCCTACAAACCAGCACAAATCGATATATATCATCACATCCAGAAAAATACTGTCCATGATTTGCACAAAATGACCGTCTTGAGGATCACATGGGTGGGGACGCAATTGTGGGAAGGGCAACTCCCTAACTCACCAGGACCCAGGAAGTCAAAAAGACGACTTCGCTGGATACGCAAGAGGCAGAAAATCTTTATTTCCTTGAGGGGTATGTCTAAGTAAAGAGGAAGATGAAAAGCAATGTTCACTTTCCCGGTGTGATGAAAACTTACTCTGGAAAGGCCGTATCAAATCCTATTCTTCTTACAGTCCTTAACGAAAGGCTGGCAGTGACGCATATGCTGGCTTCATGAAGTGGTGACCTCCAATCCTTTCCGTGAATTTACATTGGTGGAGTGGTATTTGCCAGTTCTATGGCAAGAGGGCTTCAAGCGATCGTAGATTCGTCTATGACTATATGTCGTTAGTGTGTATTACACACCGCTATTCCACATGAGAAGAAACAATTCCCAGCTTTCGAGTTGGACCTACGGAGTTACAAGAGAATTCAAATTCTGAGCTGTTGAGTTGACCCGGAAGTACGATTATTGTGGCGATCTTGCAGTACAGTAGTATTCCCATGCATAATGACACCATGTTTAGCTAAATTCATTCCTGGGCCGATTCATAAAATGATTAACAGTGATGAGACCAATCCCACAGCTGCAGCACCTATATACCCTTAAAGCCATCAAGGACAGGAAATGAACGTACTTTGCTTCTCCGTTGTAATAGCTGTATAGCAAGCCGTTGCTGGAGAGGAAGATATGGCGGTCTACCGAGTCCTACCGGTCTCTCTGGAAGCTCTGCTAGTGACCCGGAATCAATGATGCTTGAGGCCGAAGTATTCCTCGTGGACATACCATAAGTCTTGATACCGAGAATGCCGGCCTGATCATTGCTGCCGAAAAAAGAACTTTAATCACGCCGAGAAAAAGCTGACATATTACGAATTCAATATCCTCGGTGCATAAGAAAGACTGTCTCGCGAATGTGACGGAAAGCTTATGGGTTTCTTTTCATTCATTTTCAACAGAGCAGAATAGACCAGAAGGATGTGGCCATCGATAAGTGGCTCCTTTCAAGAGCGAGGTAGATTTAGGTGCCACACGGCGGTTCATCTACGACACCGGCGTCTGGCTCAAAGAATGCAAAGAAGGGCCTTGCAATGGAACACTCTTTCAATCTAAAATCCCGTGTACTGTAAGTAGAGAACAGGGTGACCCCTCTGTACAGGTTTCAAGATATCATACTGATATAATAGATATGCTACAGTAGAGAAGGGGACTGAGGCTTCGAATCAGCTTCGCTTATGTAGATAATTGTCACTCATGCGCCGTTGGTCGGAAGAGAGAATATTGCGTGGTGTAACTAAAAACAAATTGGACAACCCCATCCCGCTTGGCATTTGGAGGCCCCTTCTCGCAAGGTCGGCCTTTCAACGAGCATTTCGCCATGTCGTCTCCCCTAATCGGCGTACCAGGCTATATTTTGAACTGAAATCAGTCAAGGATTCATGTTCAGGCTGACCACTGACAGAAGCTACAATATGTGGTTCATTGGCAACATGAGTCTCGCGTAGAGGCAGAAGGGCATCAGGCAAACCTTCCACCGAACATGCCTCAGGAATAATCCATTCGTCGGCGGCATGATCTTGGAGAACAGACTTTTCGGCAGCAGACTCTTCATCAGGAGACTCTTCGGTAGCAGAATCTTCGGTAGCAGAATCTTCGGTAGCAGACTCTTCATCAGCAGGCTCTTCAACAGCAGGCTCCTCAACAGCAGGCTCCCCAACAGCAGGCTCCTCAACAGCAGGCTCTTCAACAGCAGGCCCTTGAACAGCAGGCTCTTCGTCAGCAGGTTCTTGGGCGGCGGGGCCTTCTGTCGAGCGTCTCCCGTTAGCCCATAATTCTTTCCAGAGCCAATCAACTATATAGTTGGGGAAAGCACATCACCTTTCAAGGAAGCATCCGAAATGTGTGCGGACAGCATGTCAACCACCATTTTCATCACAGTGATGTCGAAATGATGATCTTGACCAAGAGTATTGTAGAGCTCTGGTAGGTTGGTTCTTAGTTTTCCGACCTTCAGTCGCTGCAGATGGCTTCTTATATAGGTCGGGAGCCAAGTCTCGCCTTCAGGGAAATGTGAAAATACATCCCTTGTTAGGCGAAGTACGTCATACAGAGACAATTGCTCACCAAATCGCTCAATGTAATGTTTGGCAAGCGCTTCAAGACCCGAAATTTCACAGATTCTGGATGCATGGTAGACTAAGACGCTTCTCCTATATTCGTCTGCGATGCTGTTCGAGTCAGAATCAGATGACGAGCGCGTCGTCTCGTAGTTCCCCGAATACAAAAAATGCACCAAAGTATGGCCGACATCTTCATGAACAGCCGGTACTGCAATGTCTGAGCATAAGTACGATTGGCGCTGAAGCGGGTATGCATGGAGGAATTCTTCTGGGAGCTTATACTGCCTATTCCCAATCGCGAGGGTAACAAAGTGCGATTCGTAGCGTCATTTAAAAGGTCAGAGTAAATGTGATACCAAGAGAGAGAAAGGCTTACGAGGACAAGGGCCGGTTATAGTCAATATTCGAATTTATTGGGACAGGAGTCGTAGCTTTGGACTCTCCTCGCGTCTGGGACTTCTTGGACTTCTTCTTCATTGCCATGTTGTCGTGAAGAGGTTATTGTTGAGTGAGCAATACACGGAAGAAGATGATGATATCTCAGGAGACAAATTTCCTAATGCCCTCTTATATAGGCCTGGGAGGCTGGAGCTACACCGCCGAGGGCCTGTCTGTTTATCCAATGGGAGGTTCCATTCATCGGACCGACTGTCTAGACGCGCTTTCTAGCCGATTCTCGTTATGATTGTCATTCCGTTTATTATGCTCGAACACGATAGGACTGTATCGAGTAGAGTGAACAGTAAGAACATTCGACTGACAGCCAGCGGACAAAGGATTTTCGCTTTGGGCACATATAAGTTTTTCATTCCCAGCGATGCTTATGTTCCCATTCGGCTCCCAGAAAGCCACACACGGCGACACAGTGGGCATGTGGCATGATCAGTCAGCCACATGACAATGCAGTCTTCGTGGAAGGCGTGGCTACATGGCCCAAGTAGATAGGACGTGGGATCTGGTAGTGTGTCCCAGCAGATTACACAGCCTATATTACATTGATTCCCTAAAAGTCCACGAGCAGGAAGCTTCATAGAAGGGTATATGGTTTCGATTTGATGTTGCTCTTCAATAGAGAAAGCAGGCATTGGGAAGTCACATCGGCCCCTCCAGAACATCTGCGCGTCCCTCATGGCCTCAAACGCTAGAGCACATGCTTTCTTCTTCAACATGTGTTTGGCTATGGTACTCATATGATGCATTTCCATAGGTGAGACTGCGGATGTAAAGCCACCGTGCTTCAAGCACGCTTGACTTCTTGCCAGGTCGGGCCGCCTAGAGCCCAGGGCACCGTCCATAAATATATGAGCCCCGTGCCGTAACTTGCGATAATGGGCCAAGAGTGGTCCTGATCAAGAACAGCCTAAACATGGGAATGTAGAGGGTGAGACTAGAATCGCACACTGGATTACGCTATTGTTAATTTCGTGATATCCTCTGTGACATACGGCCTGACCGTAACCATTTGAAATGATCGATTGCCTAGATCTGCCTGAGAACACTGCTTAGAGCGTCTCCCCCCACGAGTGATTATTAAATCTGAATACGGATGCTTTGGCAGCTACCGAAGCCGTCTGATACTAGTGTGAATATATAACTCTGAGACCGATTTTTCTCTAATGTGAAATAGTGGCGAGGGTCTTTACTGATCGATATTCAATACAGCGGAGATATTAAAGGTCATTGTGTATTTTCGTGGTGAGGTTTGGCTGAAATCTCACAATCGGTATGGAATTAAGAATATACGCGACTGATCCATCGAGGCCTTACCGGTGGTCAGTCATGTGATGATTAGTACCCTAAGTAAAGACAATGCTGCTTCTTCGTATCATTGTGCCCTTTAATGGATAGGCTATATGGACGCAATTGCGCTACTTTTCCATATCAAAGAGAAAGCAAGACACCGTAGCAAAAGCAAAATCCTTGTAGCCCAAACATTTGGGAGAAATCAGGTAGCGGGGAAAGCCAGAGTAGTCGATGGCACCTCATCGTTCGGGCTGTATTTTGCTTGGTGACTTTGAACAGCTAGAGCTATTATTTTGTAAAGCAAGGGACCTAATTTCTACGTCTACACGTCCTAGTGGTGTGATCTGTACTACAGAGCATCCAATGGACACCGTCTGTAATGGGCATTGAGCAACCTGCCAACCATAGCCTGAATCATCATATCGAGCAGACTGGCAGAGCATTTGGACCAAGTCAGCCATCCAGTAGGCCCGTCATACAGGTGAATGGCCTGATCAAATGTTGCCGGGACGAAGCCGGATCAGTACACAAGAGGTGCTTGGCCATGACATGGGCCCAGCGATAGGTGCCTATTCACAATCCGCAAAACAGTGGCCATAGTCGGTCACTAGAGAGGATCATCTATTCTTTTACTCGGACTTTGCGTAAACCGCTTTGTATTGGCCAATTACAAGGATTCTCGTTTGATCTGTGGTCTCTTTGAAGATCGTCTCTGTACGCTGTTCGGAAGTCTTGGGTAGTCAGATATTGGGCATGACCTAGAAAGACGGATGTGATGACAGTAGACAGAAAGCGTGCAGCTTCATGACCCGAACTGTGACCCGAAGTAGCTTTCAGTCAAATAAGTGCTCTCCTGAAGATGCGTCCTAATGGGCGTGATGACCCCCTAGTCACCTTCAGACCTTGAAGCTATATTTGGATTTATGATTAAGTTCTCGGACCTGCTTTCGGCTGCCCCCAGAATGAGCTACTCCGACGCCTGCCATTGCAGACCGATGATAGACCTCATCTCAAGAATATAAAGCGACCCGCTTGTTCACATCCGAGGCGCTTTGACGTTTCACTCATCTTTACTGCTGACTACTATGTTTTTCAAATATCTTGTTTTCGCTACTTGCTTTGGTGTTGCGTTGGCAGATCAGCCGAAAGTAACATTGTTCAACGACAATGACAGTGTATATGCGTATGTCAATAACGCAAGTAGTTGCACTGGTATCACAGCAGATCCGATCGGAAAAGCGGAGATAAATCAGGTCAGCGGCGCATACAGCACCGCGAAAAGTCAGTCCACATTACCCCGGCCATTACTTTGACTAACCCACTGTCTTTTAGTAACATCGGGGAAATACGGGCTCTGTAATACGGCAATCTTGGAGGCTTTCACGAATGGAACAATGGTGT